>VZSV01000089.1:3057950-3137454 GCA_013398735.1 Nothocercus julius
AAAAGCAAGTATTAGCTGAGGCTACAGAATCAGAAATAGCCTTCACTGTAGGGCAGAGGAGCAGTGAACCAAGAAGGGAGAAAACAAGAGTCGCCATGAGCTCACTAGGAAGAAGAGCAAAGGAGAGTCTGATGCGGAGTAATACACTCCAAGTACCTGAAATCCATCCGCTGTATCTCGCTTTGCTTTCCCAAGTAAATTGCTGACAGAGGAAGTCAAATTCTAGATTTAGATTTAGCACCTTTGCAGGAGCTTTTTATTTCTTCAAACAAAACTCTTACCAATACTATGCATTACAAGGAAACTAATACTCATGAAACAAGGGAATTCCCTATCTTAAATAACACCTCTGTCCACCTGGGACAGAGCCTGGGACCTGTGGCAGAAGCAGTAAAAACAAACAAGTCCCAAAGCTGAAAACATAAACGCTGAGTACTCCTAGATTTCTCTTCAAAGCCAATAGCAGGCCAGTAAGTAAACTTTATTAACTAATGGAAATAAAGTAAGCTGAAACTAGGTGACCAATATATGTTTTTGCTAAAAGAAGGATAAAAAATAATTTATGTGCATTCTCTGTGATCCTGCTATAAAAAGCTCAAGCGAAACGCATACGCCATTATTTTCTTTAAAAGCAAGAAGGGACAAAAAGGTAATAATCAGAGCTATTTGATCTAATTATTCCCAAAGGATTTCATAAGAGACTAGTAAGTGTATAAAAACAGCCACTCCTGGTCTGCTACCTGGGGAGAATAGAAAACATTCTAGCAGGAAACACGGGTGAAAAAATAATGAAATTAGCATGTCCAAATTGCTTAAAAAAGGATCCTCAGCCTAAAGAGAATCGACAGCATAGCTTTAAGGATAGATAAATGGCTGCCTCAAGGATCTGTCTTACCTCTTTTTTTTAAGTAATACCTTAATTTGCATAGTAATAACCCAATTATGGTAAGATTAGGTGACAGAAATCTCATTATTACTGTTCCTACAAAACAGTCGATATTCCATTCAGTACCTTTTAATGTTACACACCTTAAAACATAATTATTCCCATATATGCTCATTCATCTTGAATGCAATTTCTTTAATAATAATAATAATAAAAAAGGGGCTCTTCCCGTAATTGTCAGGGGGTTTTTGTTTTGTTTTGTTTTGTTTTTTGGTTGAATATATTAGTGTTAAAACACGCGTTTTCCTCTGCCCGGGTTCAGGCTGCTATAGAAACAAGCCAAGCCAACCACCTGCTCGGGGGCGCGCTCCCTCCCCGCTTCCCACGAGGGGGCCCGCCTGGAGGCCTAAAGCACATATGTTAAAATACGCCGCGACAGCTCCCTCTCCGCATCGCCTGCGCTCCCCGCTCCTTCCCACGCTGTGAGTCGGGCCGGAGCTCGCAGGCAAACGCAAACCCCTGCGAGCGCACGGAGTTATTCCCGGAGCCGTCCAGGTTTGCCGGCACGGGCAGGGCGAGCGGGGCGCGAAAGGCGGGAGCAGAGTGCGCGCATGCGGGGGCCTGCGGGTTACCGGCCACAGGCTCCTCTGGGTCTCGGTGAGAGGGCTAATGCAGGAGATAAGCGGGCGGTTACTGCATTACGGGCACCGAGGAAGCAGGGCAGGAGATAGGGCTGGCTCCAGCGGGAGTGCGGCTGGGCGCACGTGCGACCCTTTGGAAGGATGTCAGGTGCACTTAGGATGGGCAAACAGCAGCTCCGCTCTCACCAGCCTCGCCGGCAGCCGCGTCTGCAAGGGAAGGACGCGGGGCCGGGCACCGGCAGAGCGGCTGCAGCGCCATGTCAAACCCAAGGGCACCTGCAAGGAGAGCAGCTCCCCGGCCTTCCAGCGTAGCGCGCAGCCCACCAGCGCCGAGAGCAGCGAGCACGAGACGCCGCTTCACAGGAGACGCCGCTTCACGCGAGACGCCGCTTCACACGAGATGCGTTTCACACAAGACGCGTTTCACACGAGACGCCGCTTCACACGAGCTATTTACTGTTCAGTTTTTGTGGACGCCTCCTGTCAAAACGGCACGAAAGAGAAACAATTCGGCCCCATTCCCATTTTCAAAGTCCCTCTCAGCTGGAAATCCAGTTTGCTGACACTGAGGCTGGGCACCTCTTGCCCCCAGCCACTACTAGGATCAACTGCAGGACTGGTTTTACAGAAGGAGAAAATACCATGTGCCAGGAAAAAAGTCCCTAGGCGAAGGGACCATGGCGTGTGCCTGAGGGGAGGACAAGCCGCAGGACAGAGTGTTTGGACCTTTTCTCTGAAGATGTTGACTACTTGCCTAATAGTTCTGTTTCTGAAAAGTTTCCAATTATACCATGTTCTGCAGAAAGCAAATTAAAATGACTGTTTTTACTTGGAAAAAAAATGAAAGCACTGAATATGCTAATGATTTTTCCTTACATTCTTATCATCTCATTTCATGCCTTTAAACACAAAACCTTGTGAATCTTACTATGAAAATTATCAACAAAGGAGACACAGCCTTCCATCTTACACCAAAACTTGGAGGGCTGAGTTTATACCATTCTGACCCAATCTGACTGAAATTGAAAACTCTTCTCTTGCAGTAATAGCTTTTCCAATTCGGCAGTTCAAAAGCTGCAATCCCTCACAGCCTATGCAAGGATTTGGGATCATTTTATAAATCTGTGTGGCAAATGAACATGAAAGAGAAACTCTCCTTATGGCTGGGAACTATGCTTTGGGGGAAAAAAATGTTATTAGCTTTTTAGAGAGCATTTGCAAGGGTAATTTGCACTACAACATCTCTTTTTATTGGCCTTGCAAGCAAGTGTTGAAACAATTTGTCTTATCATATATATTCACTTTGAAGAGGGACCTCATATGAAAGCTCCCCTTGAAACAAGGAACAATGGTTTGGAAAACCAAATGTTTACAATATGGCAATAATTTATTTCAAAAAAGAAATTTTGAAAGGAGAGAGAAGGGGCAGGAGGGAGAGGAAAAAGAAAAGGCAGAGCTACTGGTTATGCCTGTCATACCTTAGGGCAGCTCTGCCAAGGCTCCCAATTTGCTCCAACAATTTTGCAGGTATTACAAGAGAAGGGTAATCACCGCTCCTGGGCATTACCTGGGGTTCACTACTTCTTGAGTCCTCAACCAAAACCAGGGCCCTACCATGCAAGGCTCCAAGCACAAGCAGTCCATCAAGAAACGGCCTCTCTACCCCCAAACTTCACCGCATACCCAGGGAAGCCAGGCAAGGCACCATGTGGCAAAAAAGCATCTTTTTCATCACCTGTAAAGAAGAGAAGCACAGGACAGACAGGTACAAGTTGTTCAGAAGTCAGTGGAAATCTTTGCATCACCCCAGCCTCAGATCACCCCAAAAAAGCAGCAGTTCTCTTCCTTGAGAGCCTCCTGGCCACTTCCCTGTGCTTGGTGGGATGTTTCTTCATATGCAGATGACTAAGGAAAGGGAACACCTCTCCTTTAAGCTGTGGTCCAGCAGAAGGTGCCTGGGGATCCCTGAGTCCGACAGCAGCATTTCATTCTACCAGCACACATCACTTCAGTATTAAGGAAGCAAAAAAAAACGCAGGATGAGGAAATAATACTATGTTTTCAGTGAAGTTAGATACTGTTCGAAGGGGAAAACCAGTAAAAGTACTTTCTTCCAAAAAAAATCAGTAACAAGGAAAAAAAGGCTATGAAAGTGTAACAAGAAATAATAAAATCAAAGGTCACAAGTTACATATGTTTCTAGTGCTGATTCTTCCCTGCAGCAAAAATTCAATTTGCAGATGACAGCCCTGCAGGGGAGTTCGCTAGCGTAGATCCTTTCTCCTTCTATTGGAGTTCAAGGCGTTCCCAACAGGCATAAGAGTCAGTTCCTCACAGGCTAAAATGATTCACTTGTTCAGCTGCTGCAGCTTTTCTGTCTCCCGTTGTAGCACCGGCTTTGCTGTGCCAGCCAGAATTGACCCAGCAAAGTAGTACTAGTTCTGACTTTTTCGATTGAATGTGTCTTGATGGGAAAATGTTGGGTTACTGGAATTTTAATGAAAACTGGTTAGTGTCGATAGCAAAATTCTTCAAGCCTGGAATGACTGAGTTGAAGAAGGCAAGAGGGAAAAAAAAACACCTCCAAAACAGCTCGCAGGGCAGCAAGAGGGATACCCATCCAAGATTGAAGTTCAAAGCCCTGCTTCAAATCAGAGCCCCAAACTTGGCTCTTACGTGGTTTGGGGGAGTACCTAACCCCCTGGGATATGAGCTGCTCTGAAGTGCTGTCTTTCCTCAAGGTTTGATTTGATTTCTGAGAGGGTGGACTTTCTTTTAAGTGAAAATTCCTGAAAACTTCCCTTTCCATTCACATTCATTAAAAAAAAAAAAGTCAACAACAGAGAGGTTTTTTTTGAGAGCTTATTGAGAAGTACAATGGGCCAGCACCTCAACGTTTGCAAATCAACACAGCTGCATTTAGATCACTGTAACCCTCTTGACTTGTCTAGCCTGCAACTTGACCCAACAGAAACTGAAATGATATAGACTTTTTATGGGCAATGAAAAGTAAGAAATGAAGCTGACTGGCAAAAAAAGAACAATTCATTCCTCCAAAATCTTATGGACTCCTCCAAAATCTTAGGCAAGGGTCTAAGACAAGCAAATAGTAAATTGCTTCTAAAACACATGCATTCAATTTTTTAAAACATTTTTCCTTGCTGAGCCACGGATACAAGTTTGTCCCAAATCCTGGCGAAATTCTCACTGACTCATAAGGTATTTCTGTGATCATCTTCTCATCAAAGATGCCATTTCATTGCATGAGAACTGCATAGATAATAGGCCAAACTCTGTTTCACTTGCTCATGACACATGTGCCACTTGTCTACTCATATGAGTGAGGTAAACCTATTTGGCCTACTGTTCTCAGCCTGGAATGCACTACATTTTGCAATGTCATATTCTTATCAATACTCACTTCAGAGGTAGAACTTGCCTATTTTGAATGGACCATACATCAAAAAAACTGCACAGGTATCAGCACCTTCAGAGAGGAAAGTCAGAATTAGTAAAACGAATGAACAGAACTCAAACCATAGATAGCACAAAGTTCTTGCCTGTGCCTTTGTCAGCACTGTGCGCCACCATAAACTGAACAAAGCATTTTCTGGCAGCTTTGAGCAGCAATTTCAGTCCAGAGCTTAATTACAAGTCATGTTAAAAGTTATATTTCAGCTTCAAAGCACAATGACTACATTTTTAACCAAGCCTGGGATACACTATTCTATGCGCATGAACTATTTCTTCCCACTTATCATGGGCATAATCAAGACCCGATACTTGGCAGCTTGCAGGTCTTTGTAGTGTTTCCAAGTGAAGATGGAGATTATGTTATAGATGCAGCTATCATACGTACGAGTCCATCTGGTTGCTGCCAATATAACATACTTGTTAAATGCTGCATTACTATTTAACTGTGACATAAACAGATATATTCAGCAAGGGCCCAGCTTTAAGCATTTGAGTAAGTGCTTACAGAAGCCCTTAAAGTTAGCCAGGTGTTTAAGTACTAAGTTGAATCAGGGCCAAAGACAGGGTAAGTGTTGACATGGTCTAATATAAAGGCTTAATATCAGATGAATAATGAGGCCAACACAAAGCTCATTCAGTTACATTTCACTGTCATTAAGCTACACACACACACACATAATTCCTTGAGACATCTGATCTAATGGTACTCTAAGGTCAAGCACAATGATAGTTCTCATTTATTTCAATGTGAAAACAAAATTACTGGTTTGTGACTTCTAAAACTCTCTTAAAAGTAGAGCAGCTTATGATACATTTTTCCACAGATACAAGATGTGTGTAAATCTCTCCTTACCTAAAATTCTGAGTTAAAATTTTACCCATGACCCTAAAGATCTCTGATGAAAAGTGTACAAGAATGCACAAAACTCTATTTAACACTTCATTTAAACCTGCAAATGACTTGATAACAATCCACGTATCTTTCCACTGCATCTCTCTTCTCAGATGACTCAATTATGAAAAAGCTTGAAAAAATGCCTGTTCATTAAATATTTCAAAGAAACCTGAACAGCTAGTAGAGGAACATGAGCTCTGACTTTTCTGAGTGTCCATGGTATTTGTAAGAGGTACTTTAATATTTTTAGTTTTAACTACTTCCTGCAGTTGAAACATTAGATGTGTAGGTTTGTATCACACAAAGATCAGGCTTTGATGTAATCTATATTTTTACCAGTGTGTGGCTTACATTAAAGTCTGCGGAGTCTGCCATCGCATAATATGTCACTTTATATAAAATAAAATCTGGGAATTATTGAAGTCATTGTCATTTCACATGACAAAAATATCAATGTTAAATGTGCCTTTAAAACATTTATCAGTCACGTGTGTCAAGAAGCAAGAGATGGGGAATATTTCATGTGAGTAAAATGCAGATAAGTTAACTTGACAAGAACATGTATTCACTTAAGGATGGGATATGTCCCTCTTGGCATGGACATCATACTGTGCAGAGACTCCAAGAATTTAATTAGAGCTTGTAATATAGTAATTAACTACTGTATATTGAAACCTTTTGTGATTTTTTTTTTTTCAATAGTGGGTGGGTGAGGAAAGAGAAACGATCATGCTGGAAAAAACAATGGCACTGGAAACCAAAAGCTACGGTAAATCTGCAGGCACTAAGATGTGCATGGTAGGCTTGGTCACCACCTTGCCCTGTCACTGACCTCACCTTGGACCTGACTACTTATGGCACCTTCTCTGAGTTACATAAATAAGGCACCTAAATCTGATTTGTTTTTGACTGGTCTCCAGAAATAATTCCACTTCTTTTAAGAAAAGATGGGTGCTTACCAAATCCAACAGCGAAAACTTCCCCCGTCTTTAATGTTTATAGGTACCTTCTACAACTTGCCAACCCTAAGTATTACTGTCCATATGCAGAAAACAAATATCATCCCAAGTCTGGGTCCAAAAATAATAATCAAACATTTGGAAGCTGAAAATACTGAAAATACTTATTTTCCTAATGTATATGCCTCTTAGGGCTTTGTTTGGCTCCTAAAAACAGCAATATACAGCCTTGTGGAGGTTTGTAAAAATAAACTAGCCTAAGCCAGGCAGTGGGGGAGGACCTAAACTGAGATCCTACCAGCAGCACCTCCTCACGGCCCGAAAGCAGGGCCACGTACAGGAGAACAGGAGAAAGTGTTCAAGCGCACACGGGGCACACGCTCCCACATCCGTGTTTACTGATGCACGGGAGAGGAGGGGATGGATTTCACAAGGTGATAATCATTCTCCTCCCTTATGAACCTGTAACTAAACACTGAATCTTTTCAGAGATTTTTAGGTGCAGCCCTGATCCCCCATGCAGTTATTACGTCCTGAACTTTGTCCTTCATCAGGAACTCTTCAAAATTTCATGTTTCTAAGAACACTATTAGAATCCAATGGGTAGCAAATGTAACCCGGGGTAAAAACATTATTCCACATACATATATTATTCCAGCTTGATCTTTGTTTGGGTGGGTGATCTTAACCATTTTTGTTGTCATTTCTCCACTGATAAAAATGGAAATAATAGTAAGCTACCTCTTTGATAAAGTACTTTGAAATCTGTGAGTCAAAAGCACTGTGTAACAGCTGAACATTATAATTAGGTATTATTATAATCTAAGCATTATTTGGCAAAAATAAGGAGGATAAAAAAGCATCCAAGCTTTGATTTATTGTTACTTAGCTCCTGGGGAAAGTCTTTCAGACTACCTTTGCCTACTTTACTCAGCTGTTCTAAGCATAAACTCAATATTACAGAAAATGAACGTTAGCATGGGCAGGATAAATGCATTTATGGAGCACTTGCAGGCACGACTGAGAGGCAAACCTAGCAAGCTTAACAGGTTACCACAAGTCAGCTGGGCCACTATAACTTTCTGTGTGGATGCTCTTAGCCTGTTCCAACTGCATCTGATGATCATTTTAACTGAGATAACTCAGTCACTTGGGTGAGGAAAAAAAAAAAAAAAAAAAAAAGTAGCTCATGACGCAATTTTCAAAATCAGAATTCTCTCTTATTGTAGAAACTTACTGCATAATTCTTCTTTGGGGATGCAAGTGCCTCAGCCTTTACTTGTACTTTGGAATGAGCTTGGCTGGTGAGGCAGGGGCAGAATGAAATACAAAAAAACCCTAGCCAAATTCCCCACACTGCTTCCTGTGACTCTTCTTATGTTTGTTTCTTCTTATGTTTGTTTGTTTGTTACATGTATTTCTCCTTATGCTTTGAGATTTGGTTTCCTGGAGTCAGAAAAGGAACTAGCAGTTATCGGGGAGAAGGAAGGTCACCCTCATAGCACAGTGAGCCAAGGTCTTCCCAAACTCTGCTGGGCAGCCCCACGCAGGTGCCAGGTGCCAAAAGCATGCCAGAAAGCATACCAACAGATCAGAAGAAAAATCCCTCCTCTAAAACAGGAACTGAGAAAACTATGAGATGGTAATAGATTTCTGATGTTTTCCACAAGGATCAAAACCGCTGCAGTTCTCTCTCCTTTACATCAAAAGATAATCCTCCCACCTCCTCCTTGTATACATCCTAACTCTCCACCCTCTTCTCTCATTACATAAGGTACATGCATAATCCTTCTCCTCCCCCGGAACACCTCGAGAAACGCAGTCCTCCTCCTCCCCCTCGATCTCTCCAAGTTTAATCCCAGCGCTTTTGACATTACCAGCTAAATAGCCATGAGTATGGTGAGAACAAACAGGGAGACTCACAAAACGCACGCAGTAGTTAAGCTAGAACCTCGTGACTAGTGACTTCAGCTTTCCACCCAGGCTTCACTTTCTACATTATACTTGCAACCAAGTTGTTGTTCTTTTCTCCTGTATGAATTCTATGTTTTTTATATTTTAGTGAGGGATGGGAGAGAGACTGGGCGTTGTTCTTTTATTAGTGAATAAAGGATTTTGTTTTGTTTTGTCGGTGGCATTTTATGGACATATTTTACAGACAAGTTCACAGTAAGTTCAGGGGAAAAGGAATTTTCAAAGAAAATCCAGCACAAAGCATTGTGGGGAATGATATGGAAAGTTGACAAAATGATGACAAACAATGAAAAAAAAAAAAAAAAGATTGTGTTGAAATACTGCATCAGTATTTATCACATTGTTAACTTTTCTTAGGCAAAATGTTTTATTCTGTGCAGCTTCAGACAAAGATCTTAACCCAGGCAATGGAAGCAGAATGTTGCATATATAATAGTGTTGAAACATCATTTTTTATATACATAGAAAAAAAAAAAAACAGAAAACGGCAAACATGTCTGTACGAGATAAGGCTTTTAGAACAAAATATAATACATGGAAATCCTTTCTTGAAGTGCTTTGTGGTCCTTAGGAGGTAGGAAGCTTGAACAGTAGAGTTGCAGTAAACACAAGTCCAAACAAGGTGTGAAAAATTAAGGCATAGGCAGAAACAAAAACTCAGAAGAAAACGTCTAAGAGAACGGAGGGAAGGGATGCCTTACATGGACATAGCTAAGCTATTTACAGATACTTTAAAAGCTATTTAAGAACTCAGTTGCAAGTACACAGAGAAGCCTATGCCCAGTATTTAGGCAAGCTAGGAAGAAAATGAAAAATAGAGAGCTGGGTGCACAGACCCCCTGGCTCTAATTCCAGTTGGCCAATGTCACACCAGTTCAGCCCTGCCACCTCTTACACCAATTCCCTTCATGTCTAAAGAGGTGATAATATTTTCCTCTCATGTGTGCTATCAAGATTAATTAGCTAAATTATATTAATTAAGGCTATTTGCTCCTGCAAATCTTTTCTCCAGTCTCTTCCTTCCCTTGATGTCTGCAAAGGATGTATTGACTGCAGGCAACTGGTGTACTGAGATATCTGCTATTGTAAGAACGACTGCATTAATAAGTTGTTGGGAGCAAGAGAGGCAGCTCAGCAGACTGCGGAAGAGGTAACCCTGCACCTACATCATCTGGGCTCCAGTCCCATGGATTAGCTTCAGTCGGGTCCTATACTGACTGTGTCCATCACAGCTCTAGCCTGAAGCTGTTTCAAGGGAGCAGCCATTTGCGTTAGTGCCCAAATTACTGGTGGTGTGTTTCTGGAAAAAACGGAGAAGTCTGGATCAACAGGCACCAAAACTGTTCTTCAAACTGAGCTAACATGGGAGAAGACAAACGTGAAGATACGCTTCAAAACAACTACTCAAGGACAAAATGAGAATACAGGTGCAACCCATGCTGACTACTATTATCACATTACCTTTTTATGCACCTTTCCACCTCTATATCCAGACATGATTTTTTTTGTTCTGTTTAGTTTGTTTTTTGATACTTGAGATGTGTCACAATCTCACACTCTGCAAGTTTTGTTGGTGAGGTCACCCTTAAAAACATATTGCACCTGGATGCAGTTTACATGGATTCACAAACAATAGTAACAGCAAGTTAAAGCACAAGTAACTCAGGTGCAAAGATAGAAACAAACATCTGGTGCTAGGACATTTTAAACCAGTTTCACCACCATGGTGCAGACTGGCCCAAGACAGCAAACTTCTGCTGCAGCACTTAGCACGCTGAGGTCTTACGCCATCATGCAACTCCTACCACAGCCCTTTCACTGATGCAGCTATACCATGCTGAAGAGTTACTTGAGTCTGTACTACAAAACTGATTTTCCTCACAATAATGTATTTAAACATTAGTGTTAATGATTTGTCTTCACTTACTTTTTGCTGGTACATATTATCTTCCAATTTATAATCTATTTGAAAGAACATTTTGGCTACTAATATAAAGGATGTGTTTTGTTTTTTTTTTTTTCTGAAGGAAGAGATAACATTTCTAACTTTTTGTCTAAATATGTTTAGCTATGTTCTATTTTGTATATGAAACCATTATTCAGAGCATGACTATTTAAAAGACATTTGATACAGACAAGGTTGAGAGTGTTTAGAAAGTGAAAAGATAACATCTTGATATAGGCCACACAATATTTTAAGTAAGAAGACTTCAGTTTTGATCTTACTGTGTCTTTTAACTGCAAGAGGTAGATTTCTTCACTTCTTGTTGAAGAACTAGTCAAGAATCAAGAGTGAAAATAAGGAGTATATTCTCAAAGGCTAACCTCAAGCACCAGAAGCCAATCTTCCTTGGCTCCTCTTAATGAGTGAAGAGAGAAAAGCTACTCCAAGGAATAATTCAGAGCACCTAAGCTAAACTATAGTTCTGAATCACTCCTCACCAGCAAGAGACACACAGCAGAAGGCCACCCCTTGGGAAGCTTAAGTTAGCCCTTCCAAATAACCCCAGTCTGTGAATAGCACTCCCATATATATATATATATATATATATAAAAAATCTTTTTGAATGGAGGATTTAGAATACCTTGTTTTATTTTGCACTGTGAATGCACAGATTTTTCCAGACAAATCCCAATCAACTTCCCCAAATTTTAACATTGCATTTGGACTTGTCATAAAAATGCTTCAGTAACCATTTAAAGTAGTATCATTTTGGCTGCAAGAGGCATTGATTTGCATCCCACTTGCAGAATAATATGATTTTATTGATCTTCTCATAGACTCTGGATCCTTATACTCAGTTAAGGACCTCATTTAGCTATTCAATATAAGGCAAATCAGAACTGACCAGAAATTACAACAACAAGATTTCAACGCTGCTTTGAAACAGGCCTGGGAGCCCCCTCAGGAGCATTACAGACATGGCTATATAGCATCGTGCACAAGTTCATAAGGACTCATAGAAAAACCCCTTCACCTGTCACCAAATCCCAGCTGCTGTGCTCAGTAGGAACGCTGAGGGGTCACCGAGTCCTTCCCTCTGTTCCCAGTTAGACTAATGCTATCTAAACGATTCCAGCCAATGACGAGATGCTTCAGCACTGTAAAAGCAACTAGTGTGTGTTTCTTTTGTGCTCCCTGGCACTTCTAGTTCCAAGCACAAGTGACATACAACCCACTACAGTGTCTTTCCACCCTCAGTGGGGATAAGTCTGACTTGGCCTTAACGCCAGTCTGTAACTATCAAGACAAAAGGTGAGTGGTTTGGGCAAATAAGGATGAGGTTTTGCTCACACAGCAACCATAGTGTTAAGGTGACAGCCTTAAACTCTTAGAAATACTTGTTTCTAGTTTGTTGCTTTTTTTTGGTATCAAGTTATTTGTAAACAATAATAAACAATATTATTGGAAGTACCTTCTAAGATAACCACTACTAATCTTCTAAGGAGCTGGAAAGTCTGAAAAAAGCAGAAGAGTTTTAAAAGGTGTGAGAGGCTTTTACTGAATCATATTTCTGATTATCATTATCATTGTCTTTCTGCTTCTAAAATCAACTCAGTTTCGTTCATCATTTCTTGGATTCTCAAAATGAAGTAATTGCTGACACCTAAATCTCTGTGTGACCCAGAAACATCTCTCCTTTCCAAAAATATAATGACATGCTAACCTATTAATACAAACCTAATGATTTACATTCCTTTTACTAAATCACACCAAAATGTTCTGTCGTGACAGTCTCACTGAACATGCTGCCAGCTACCTTTATTCACAAGAATGACACTTGTATGCAACTATTAGATAATTACCTCATTATCATCGTGTTCTTTCTTACTCTTTTTCTTTTTGTTTTAACTAACATGTTTGTTTAGTTACATTAAGTACTTAAAATAGTTACTAGTTCTTAAGGACATGCTTCTTCAACCTATATTTGCCTTAAGTAATAGAGAGCCCAGTTGACTTCCATGTCTTTTGTGAGACTCAGTACGATGCAGTTTTACTACATGTGAGTAAGAAGTGAAAAATCTGGCCTTAGGTGTCCAGCTATGTACTTCTCCCTCAATGTATAAAACTTTCCCTCCTTTGAATTAATGTCAGAGCTGAGCTTTTAATGCATGGCCTTGGCTTGATTTATGAGTACATTTAAGGAATGTGAGGTCACTCAAGCTAGCAAACCAGCTGGCTTCTATGCAACAGAACAAAACAAAAACTTAGGACTCAAAATCTCACCGCGCTTGCTTCAAAGAATGTATAAAATAATGTTCTTTTGAATTTTATTTTAAAACCCACAAATAAAGCCATACTGTCATTTTCTAAAATGCTGACCTATTTTAGCATAAGTGGCAGCTAGAGATGCACAAGAGGAAATGTTTCTTTTTCAGTTCTTTTTTCACATACCAGTACTTGCAATTGTGTATTTCTTATTTTTACCAGCTTGGAAGATGAATGGTTAAGGGAAAAAGTTTCCCTTTAAACTAAAAATGAATAAAACTCTGTCAATGATGTCATGTAGTATGGCATGGAGAACAAAAGTCCTTCCTTAAAACACAATACTAATACAATATACAAATCTCTTAATGCTGCCTTCTACAAGGCTTTTGTTAGGTGAATGTTCTGTGACTACCAAGGAGGCTTTAGACAACAGCTAATGTATCATTTTACCATCTGTCTGGGAAAAAATCAGAGCTAATCTAAAAGGGCCATGGGATGGGCTAGAGGAGGTCAGTATTTATGGACTCCTTCCCAGTCAGTGAAGAGAGAATGAAGGGAACATCACTTTTCAACCTTCTACAATTTACAGATACTTGACAGTGTTCCAGTTAAATGCAGATACCTTATAACAGATTGGCCTTCATTTTTGCAAT
Source organism: Nothocercus julius (assembly GCA_013398735.1). NCBI lineage: Eukaryota > Metazoa > Chordata > Aves > Tinamiformes > Tinamidae > Nothocercus > Nothocercus julius. The sequence goes on from VZSV01000089.1 coordinate 3,071,643, forward strand.
ACCCTCCTAGGACAGCAGTTAGACATTGCCAGGGTCCTGATACATCAGCTATACCTGCTCAGGCACTCAGGAGCTACTGTCGGTGAGGCAGTAGGAGATATCAAATAACCATGTTTCTCCAGGGATAAAGGCTTGCAAAGGAACCTACTTATTTATACACACCTAGTGTAGCCTTCCCAACTACTGCGATTTTATCATGAGATTCATAATTCCCTTCCCTTACTGTTCTGCCCTACTTATTGGAGAATATCAGCCTAATTTTACACAGAAATTGATTTACTAGTTCTTATGCTCAAAAAAAAAAAAAAAAAAANGAAGATAAACAGAGGATTTTTTTTTTTTTAAATCTTATGATTTATAAATCATTTTGTGGCCTGCTTCAACTGTTAATATTCACACCGAAGGGTTAAATGTCATTTTGCACTCCGAATTAACATTCCTAAAATCTGTTCTTAAAGCCTTGTCACTCACCTGAATAATTCCTACTGGTTTGAAAGGGGCCTCCATAAGTGACCAGACAAGTCTACTTCTGCACGCTGCCGAGCGCTACGTAGGAGGTGCTGATACTCCCACATCCCTTTAAAAAGAAGATTAGGCACTAAGATAAGTGAAAACTTCTGTTCAAATTGGCTCAAATCCTTCTCCCGTTTAAACTGGTGGCAGAACTCCCACTTACTTCAAAGGTCCGGGACAGGCACACTGTACTAATTAGGACAGTGAAGAAACTCTCATTACGAAACTAAGGCGTGTGATGCTCACCTGATTTAAAACAAAACCAAAAAAAAAAAAAAAAAGGCAGTCTTGGGTTTGCATCTTTGTAAACAGTCTGCTGCGGAAGTCCAGGGGAATTTGGAGCTTGACTCAAAAGCAGGTAGTAATGAGGCTGCACGGGAGCTTCAGCAGGACGGCCCCCATTAAGGCAGGCTGGGGTACTGGGGTAAAGCCTCTGTAATTCAGCGTATTTCAACGACAGCAACTGGTCCACTGAGGGGAAAGGGGGAAAGAGCAGGGTAAAGTCAACCTGAATATTTTTAATATTTATAATGAATCAAATTATATGCTTGGAATGCAACCTTCAGCATAACAGTATTACAAACTAAATTTTTATTTGGATTCTACTCAGGGTAATAACAACTAATGTAGGGTTTTTTTTGTGTGACATAGGTTAAAAAGTCTGTAACCTCTAATTTGACAGGGACTCTATTATCACTCTCTGGAAAATTAGAGAAGATAGAATATTAAGACATCCAAAAACTGACACACATCGAAAACTAGGTCTCTCACTTGCTCTGCTTTCTTTAAAGAAGGAAGATGATTATATGCTGTTTGACATTCCATTTTCAGGGCAACTAAAGAGATGCCGGGAGTCACACTTCATTTATTCTTCCAAATGCCACCCCTGAAAAAAAATGTGTTGGTATTCGAAGGCACCGTACTCCCACAAACAGCGGCCAGAATTAACCTTGTCTTCCTGATGGTTTCCTTTGAGAAGTCCCTGGGTTTAGTTTCTCGAAAGGAAATTAAAAATCCCCTCGTGGCTGAGCGCAAGCACTTAATGCACACACACTGCTTGGTGGGCCAAAACCCCCCAGGGGGTAGCCTGGCTGAACTCATTGTATTAGACAAGTCAAGGGGAAACATGTTCTTGTAGAGATTTCCAGCCTAGAGATATTTGGATTTGCTTAAGGTTAGCATCTGAACTTTTACGTAACTCTTCCGAATGAAGCTCAAGAATTTTTGAGGTTCTCGACCAACCCTGGCGCTAACAGCTAAAGAATTACTTTAATAAACCTGTCGTGATTTCCAGGAAGATGTTTTGTTTTTCAGCGGGACCGAATTAAATGAAGCGGTGTTGTTTTATTCCCTGTCATTCAAGGGAGCAAAGGCATAATGTTACACACATTTCCCTGAACAAACTAACAAACAATCAGCCCCTCCATGCTTTCTGTTGAAATTTTGTCAACCTCAAATCAAAAAAAAAAAAAAAAAGTAAATTCTTGTCTCAAGCCTACTCAAAACTCATATAAAAAATGAGAGTCATTAGTGAGTTTTTACCCTGTTCTTACTCAGGCAAAAGTCCCATTGAAACAGAGCCAACATTACTTCAGGATCTGAATACTGTTTCATTCAGCTTTTCAGCACAAAGGCGAAGCTTTAGTTACAACCATCTGTCATGGGTATAATTTCATAGCACTGATACCCATTTTTCTTAAGTATAACCTTTCTTCATAAACTCTTTATCCATCTTCGGGGTATATACAAAGATCAAGAATATAAATGAAAAAATCAATATTATCGCTATTATTGTACATCAACGATAACAGCACCTCACACTGCAATGAAAATTCATCTTGGGTAGCTTAGCTAGGCTGAAATATGCACTACAACGCAGTACTTTGACGACAGAGATTAAGACTTGTGTTGGCACTCCTTGAAAGAAGTTATTAACCAAAGGGATGGGGTAGAAGGAGACAATGTAATATTTTAGGATCCCAATGCACTATGAGGCTTTTCAAACAGCAGTTCCCTCCACTACCATTAAAAAAAACACCAAAGACGTATTACTGCTATTAATAAATAGCGTTTACAGAGTGTTTTCAATGGGAAAATTATAGCAGACATGTAAAAATATTATTATACTTTTGCTCAGTAAGAAAACATAGTCATCCCTGAGAGCTAGCATCCCTCAGTATTCAAATATTTCACCCTAGGCTTGCTACTGTGCGATAAAAAAACCCTCTAAATTATGGTCAAACTAGAGAATTAGGGGTTGACGACAACTGAAATGAGGGAACAGCACAGTCTACTGGTTAAGGATTGAAGTGGGTATCAAGCTCTCCAGCTCTGCTGTGGTGACACTTCTCCACTTTGGGCCGAGCCTGGGACCAGGGAAGCCAAGTGCTGCTGTACGGACACGTGCGCAAGCCAAGGTGCTGACAGAGGCACCCACTGGTGCTCTCACCAACATCCCTCCGAGTCCCCACAGCAACCTGAGCATCACGCACCGGCCACCCGAAACGCAGCACACGCCGATCCTGGCTCGGCAACTCGCTCGTTGAGTTGCTTGCCCTCCAAACCGGTGCGAGCTCCCTGCAAACACTCCCCTTCCTACCAAACATAACGTCTCGAGGTCCCCCTGGGAACTCCAAGTTGCATGATATTAGATGCTGTATTAACTGACAGCTTTTTACCTTCAAACAGAAAACCTCACACAACACATGCCTCTTTTAAAGCACCCAAACTGGAGAGTCAGCCAACTGCATTAAGGGAAAAGCAGGGAAGATGCTCTGCTGGAGCGAAGACAGTACTTTTGACAAGCGCCTAAAATTTTTGACTTGAGTCAGATTTTTGACATCAGACTCACAACTTCTGAAGAGCTGGAACGACTGTATCGTTCATTAAACATTCTTTCAATCTTAAAGCTGGCTGGCCTTTCATCTTCAGTGACGGTGCAATACAAAGTGGTAGATCTTTTGTCTTTTGCTTGCTTTTTGTTTTTCTGTTTTCTGTATTTTTTTTTAAAGAATTTCTTTTAAAAGCAGTCCAGATACTTCCAACTCTTCAATATAGACAGTAACAAAAAAAAAAATCACAGTGCGCTTTAATTTTTAAAGTCCATAATAGGCATTACACAGTCCCTGAGAATTCTGGGAACTGCAGTTTCCCAGCTTAAATGTCTCCTGAAATATAAGAAATTTTAGACAAGATATCCAGATGTTTCTGCTCCTAAATATGAGGTAGATGCTGCACCCTGAAAGTATCTCCACAACTGAAGGGAAAACAAGTGAGCCTATTTCTCTAGTGTAAACAGATTATTCCCTTGCTTAAAGTGATGAAGCTGTCTCTTCCTGTTGTACAAATATATAAAACAATATATCTTATCTACTTGCCAGGATCCTGGGTAATGTCTCCAGGGCTGACTATCAGCTGGTTTAATTGTAAGACAGCTTCATGTTAGGCATAGGGGGTGGGAATTTGGTAGGCACTGTGAAGGGGGCGGGAGAAGAAAATAGGTCAGATAGCTTACAAACATGCCAGAAATGGAGACTAATAGTACTACTTTTTATTCTATACTAAAATTAATGTTGCCCCAGCAGCATGCTGTTCAGTGCATCCATCTAATTTATTAAACAAACAAGAAGACAAAGGATTTGCTCAAGATGGTACTCCTGTGTATTTGTGAACTGGTTTCTTGTAATTAATAAAATTGATGATAAATTTAATTTTACATTCTCTTTGTTTTCACATACAAACCTACAATATTATATATCAACTGGAATAAGATCTGCTAAGCTGATTATGAAACTACTACTTCATGACTTATTTATTTGTTTAGTAACAGCATTTTCCCTTCGTTGGTTCCTTCACATAGTAAAAACAAAGGCCAAAATAGGAGGATATGCACAATTTCACTGGTCAGATTTTTACATTAAAGCCCACAATGCGCACACAAGGCAGGCTATATGTTAACACGCAGAAAAGTAAACAGGATAAAAAAATAAAAGGGGAGAAAGCACTGGACAACTCTGAACAAAGGCAACCTCAAATACAAAGACTTGAGATCTTTTTAAGATCTTTGCAAGCAGAGAAGAAAATAAGTGCTTCAAAAAGGGGGCAAAGTAAAAAGGGTTCTTTACAAACACAGGCTCAAATCCCTCAGACATTAAACCTCACATTATAGACTCACATTATAACCTTTCCCCTCTCCCCAGTCTCATCTGTCTAAATGCTTGACGTAATTTTTCCTGTTGTCACTGGGAATTAAGTTTATCAGTCACTCCCAAATCTGTCCACTTCTATGCAAAATTTTTCAGCCTTTAGTAGAGCTCGTTGGAGCCCCTGCAGAATGGGGCCTCTGGAGTTACGTTTATAAAAGAAGACAGAGGTAAACAGACCTACTGCAACCAGGAGAGTCCTGTGGAGAGGAAACCCAACAAAAGATGCATTATGATATTAACAATAAGAAAACAGCTCTATGATTTCCTCTCACTTTTAATATTTTTATTGGCTTGGTGTCCAAAAACCCCAGCAGCCCTCCTGTCTCTCAGCGGCTGAATGAAACTTACAGTCTAAAATAAGCAACTGCAGGTAAAGCACTTTTCTCTGAAAGCAGCACTTCTTCTGACATTGGAAAAATGCCTCCTTTTTCCTGCTTAGCCTCACAGGCATAGTGGACAAGTGTGTTCAGTTTAAGATTCCCAAATTTATCATATATGCTGCCATGGCCAAGTACTCACACGATAACCACGGCCAAGATGCCCATGCATGATTCATATCTGCATGAAACTGATTCTTCACAAGTTTTTTCTCTAATCTCTTTACTAAGCTTGAGGTTCGATAGAATCTAAAAGCTTATGCGAAAAACTCACAGCACATATTTATTTGGGGGCTCAACTAGAACAAAAGACTGAGAATTTGCAGCTTCCTCCCTCCCCAAACAGTAATGCTTCAGTTTTATTTACAACTCTTAACTACCTTGGAAATTTCTGTGAGCCTGGTCTGAGCTTCCACTTGCTACCATTACTTAAAGTTAGGTGAGATTCCTAACCTTTTATGCCTCAGTACAACTGTTTTGAGAAACAGTAAAATCCATCCAAATCAAAGACTCTAACAGCATACCATGCCATGAATACTTTAAAGTCTCGAAGTAATTATTTTATTGTAAAAAGGAGAGGCAAATAGGCAGAATCCACTGTGAACTGTTTCCTTTAAACTTCAAACACAAGAAGAAATAGAGAAAGACAGCATTTATGTTGGGCATGTTAAAAGGCACTGAAAACTGCAGCATGACTTCAGCATGGGTGACAAGAATCTCAAGGAAGCCACAACAGATTTTTAACGATAGGGATCCTTTTTCAAATCTGTCTGCTTCTTCTTTTTAATCTTCCTTTTGTTTTTGCTTGAGAGAAAACAGTAAGAAATGATTCCACGGGAGAAAGGCCAATATGGAGCTCCTGCTGAGAAAACAAAAACGCGTCGGAGCTGGAGCTGCCGAATCGCGCTCACAGTGTGCCATGGAATTAAATAGGACAAGTACGCTTTACCAAGGTGGAACAGTGCCTTTCATATGGTGCAAAATAAATAAAATGAGGTACTTTTTGAGGAAGAAAGGTGTCAGTTCAGCTCCACCACTGCCAGGGGCATCACCAAGGGTCCCCAAGGGCTCCGCGCTAGGTATTCAAGGGAGGTGAGGAGATGTAACAACTCCTCCTCAGACTGCACGATCTTGACTGCGCAAACCCTGAGTCACACACTAGCTTCTGGTGACACAAGCAGCACGTTGTGCCTGTGGAGGGCACAATGTTTTACACATACACACACACACACAGTAGCTTCACCCTAATAAATCAGTTGTTGCATTGTTGTAAGGACACATTGACAGGACGTCTCTCTTTCAAGCAAAGACTTGGGATGTTGGATGAAAAGGGTTTTCCGAACTTGGCTTTTAACTTTCTGCACAAGGTTTCCATTTTTTTTACGCATGGCTTACAACTGAGAGGATGTCACTAAAGACATCCGAAAGGAGCTGTCTGTTGTTCTCCAGTCTCTGCCGTGGAATTTAGCCTAGAGCTCCCCAAACTAATAGTCCTACGACATGGTGGAACAGTTTAGGAGAGAGAGCCTCAAATTCAAAGTTTAGCATTAAACTTATTTGCCTCCAAAAGTACTTCATAAGTAACAAAAATTAATAATATCAGTCATTCACTTCTAAGGGTCTCAAAGTGCTTTTGCATATAAATCCAAGTATCATGATACATATTAAAGAACAAAAAAGTAAACTGCATCGACAAGGCGGACTGAAGTCTTGTCTCTCAAACTGTTGGTTTCACATTTTCTTTGCGACAGAACAGCTAATCAAAGTTTAAGTAATTTTGAACGTTTTGGTACTTTAGAAACATTCCTGAGCAAAATTTCATATTTTTTGGGTGTCCACAGTGTCTCTTTTCATGCTCCGTGAACATTTTATTCAAAAGGAAGATCGATCACTTTCCTCTAAACCTGCTGTCCCTTCCACACTTTCCCACACATTTGAGAGCAAGCCCTTTCTCCTACACGCTCGGGCCAGGACGATGCAATGCTTCCAATGCCATGAGCAGAATCCCGACTTTTGGGGCACGTCCACACACCACTGACAAGGACCGTGCAACGCCAAACTCCTCCTCCCTCCACGGGTGTGCTGACAATTTGCATGGCTAAGCACAAATATCCACCAGCAGCTGGATTTCACGGTTCCCCCTTCACCTCCATCGCACTTCACACTCCTTCAGCTCTCCCTGCCAGGGAGGAAGGGATTTAACGGGAAGCTCAGTTCTGGCAGGGAAGAGAAACGGTCCTTCAACTTGCAAAGCCTTTTAAGCCGTACGCAGTGCTTTGGGTTTTTTTCAGTTTTTCCTTGCATTGTCTACCCTGTGGCTGGACAAACATTTTCTCTCCCTTGACCTTTCAGGGCCTCTGCCTCACCAACCTACTTGCTTTCTCCCTTTGCCTGCTTTAGTGAGCGTTCATTATATTCCTCCCTTCTTACCAAGCTGCTTTACTCTTTCTGATTTTTTTTTTTTTTTAATATATATACTTTCCCTCCAACTCCCAAGCTAAGCAAACTTGGAAATCCAGCATCAGAACTATTATGCAGAACTGGTGAGCTCAGAACAAAGTTTCTCAGTTTTTGGAATGAAGATCTGGCATATTCTTACAAGGTTAACTGTAAGAGGGTAAGTTTTGACCAAACTATCGAGGAGAAATCTCACCTTGGCACAACAGGCAATACGCAAGGTGCTATTTTAACCGATACCGAAGCACCTGGGCCAAAAACCAGACCGCACGGCTCGAAGCAGAGGTCTTGGGGCACGGAGAGGGGGAAGCCTGGATGAGATACTGCACACCGCCCCTACGCGTGCGTCCCGCAGAGGGGCAGCGTCGCTTCCCAAGTCGCTTCCAGCACATGCCTCCCTTCGGCCCAGCTCTTCGGCGGAGGCCGCCCTCCCCAGGCGCTGGCTAGGGGAGAGGTGCCTGTCTCCTACAGAGGCTGCTCGTGCCGGAGCGCACCCTCCTTTCTCTTCACGTGGATTTATTTGGGGGCAGCACATGTCAGGAAGAGAAATGAGCCTCTTTTTTTAATTATTTTTTTAAGTACTACTGATGTGGAAACCGGAGGCTGGCACAGCTCGGACCGCTGCTGCATTAGTTTTGCTTTGACTGCGGAACACTGTGGGGCAAAACCTTATTTTTCCCTCTGAAAAAACAATCCCCCCCCTTGCCCCAGCTGTATTGATAACAGACAAGGGGACGTGGAGGTGGGGGGCGTATAAGAAAAATGACAGCCCCGGGCCTGCCCTTTAGCCTTTCTAAGGGGGCTGGTGGCCGCAATGAAGCTTAATCAATGCAATGGAAGTGACATTTCGCAGTCAAATCAAATTAAATGGAAATGAAAGGAAAATCCGAGGTCCAACCTAAAGGCTGTTCCCTCTTGCACCGAGGTCATCGCCATGGCAACTGAACGCTACAAATGCGCAGAGTAAATCCTTAACAAATCTGGGAGAGCGTGTCCAATCGGCTCTGATGGTCTCTGTCCCTGTACTTGGTACCTTTCAGGAGGAGAGGGGAAAACAAGGCGAAATGCACCTCACGGGCTGCGTGGCCGTCGAGGAGGAGGGCCGGGAAGCGCCCGGCCCCACCGGGAGCTCATCCTGCCTGCAGGAACTTCCCCCCGTCGCTGCGGGCGCCCTTGGACGTGGCGGGGAGCACGCGATTGCTCCGGCCGCTGCCCGTGGCCACCAGGGGCCCAGCCAGCGCCCAGGCCGGTGCTCATCCCCCTAACGGCTCCCGCCAAGCGAGCGCAACCCAAGGGCCACGCCGAGACGGCGCGACCCGCGCCCGGCCCCAGCGCCACACGGGCCGTGCCGCCTCGCCGGGTGACCGTGCCCGAACGCGTCACCCATCCAGGGCGCGTACAGCCGCGACCGCTACGCCCTCCCCGCGCGCGGCGGCGGCGGCGTCTCGCTGCAGCCGCAGCGGTGCCGTCACGGCGCATTAGGGGCCACCGCCGGAGACGAGGAGCCCTGGGCCAGCGCGGGCTGGCAGGATGGCAAACGTGATAGGAGGTGACGTCTCCTCCTCAAACCCGCAGAGCCGCAGGACATCGCACACCTTCCTGCACGAGCAGCAACACACACTAATGAACTCGTTTCGGCGGGGGGCAGTCGTTGCCTCCCAAGCGGGTGCGCGTGGCGGGAGGAGGCCACCGCGCTACTCGGGCCGGGCGGGATGCTGTTGCCCTTGCCCCCTTTGGCTGCATTCCCACCTTTTCCGCAGCCAGGCCGTGGCGTGGGGCGCGCTGTGGGACGTCTCCCACGCTCCGCACGTCAGATCGGAGCGCCGCGCGGGCTCCGCGTTCGGCTCAAGCCAGGGGCTCGGAGCGCGCGCGTCGCCCACTCTGAGGAGCAGCGGGAGCGCAGCCGCGCGCAAGGAGGTTTGCCCCCAGTTCAGCGGGCCTGGGCACGGCGGGTGTTTCAAGTTTGGGTAACTGTGCCCTCCTTTCTAACCACACGCAGCAGTGATATTTACAGATCACTTCACATTTGTTTCACCCGTTAGATGCTGCTCTGCGCGTGCGCTCGCTAATTCACGCTCCCCTTCATTGGAAATGCACCGAAAATATCCGGCTGGGGCTCCAGCCACGGCGCTCGCACTGCCCGAGTTCAAGGGACCGTTCCCTGTAAAATCCCCCTAGGTTTCAACTCAGACACACAAAAGACCGAGGAAAACTGCTTTTCCTCTCTTGGGCTCCCATGATAAAGCAGAGGGAATATGGATCTCAGAGGAGCAGGTACATCAATTAATCGTTAATTTATGGAGCAGGGAGATACTGGGATATCGCTGCAGGTGCAACCACCGGATAGCGCGGCTAGCGTTTTATCCATGCAGGTTATTTCCTACACTTGTAAGTGGAAGTGTCACATACTTCTGCTTATATCAATGCTAAATTTCAGTGGATTTGTAAACTAGAGTCTAACGTAGGAACATTATTTTTAGGCCATTGTTCTTATTTAAAATAGAACCAAAGTCCAGTAGAAAGCAACAGATAATCTCGTAACTTGGCATGCAAGAAAAACACTGAACAGAAGACGGTAGTTTCATTACAGTATTCTGCATGAATAATAAATGAATAAAACTTTCTAAGAATCTTCCAAATTTTTATATGAATGTCTGTGGAATCTTACCTAATACAGGTTGACTCTGACTTTATTATCAGTGAAGCTTTTCAAAAGGCAATTTTCAAAATGCAATATGATGGGCAATGACAAACAAGTAAGGATTTTAAAATAATTTTTATGTATTTTTGCAGTACTGTTTGATACACATTTTTTTCATGTTATTTCTTTTATATTATTTTGGAGATCTAACAACTGCTTTTAATAAGCAACTGTTGTTGCAAACATATAATTATACTAGGCCACAATCCAACAAAGCACTTAAGGGCACAGATTAAAGACACTGAAAACAATGGGATTATTTATGTGCTTAAGGTTAAGCATCTGCTGAAGCACTTGGATGGATCAAAGCCCCATTTCTATCACATCTACAGAAAAAAATATTCTATATGTTAATTAAACGTAAAATGTATGTAAATTAACGAGCACATGAAAAATACTAATTGCATAAATTTTCTACTCCTATACAATCTGCAATAGTGCAGTAGTCCAGTAGTCCAGTTAACCCATAAGATGAACACCTGCTAACATCAGCCATTTCATCAAAGAGTGAAAAATTCCTGGAACTTAACAATTTTCAAATAACTTCCCACAGGAGACTTTTCTTCATATACATCTCCTGATTGGTGCATGTCGTGAAGAATAAAGGATAAAATAAAGTGACAAAAAGCACATCTGCCTTATCTTCAGTCTTTCATATAAAAGCTTAATTTTTTTTTTAAATGCCTTTCATTAATAAGCTCCACAAGTTATTTGCATTTAGTCTCTATTATTTTTTATCCATTTTTTTTTCTTGTAATTTTCCCTGACTGATTCCTTATTCTTGAACCAAGGATGAAATGGACCCGAGCACTTCTATTCTATACTGAATGATTTATTTTGTTTACCTTATCATGTTTCTTATCTTTCTATGACGCTAGCAGTTCTGCTCAAAAATGTTCAAATAATACTTCAACTAAACATTTTCAGTGAGTACACTTTTTTTTTTTTTTAAATAGAATTTCATTTTGAAAAACACAGAAAAGAATCTCCTTACTTGGCAAAAAAAAAAAAAAAAAAATCCCATTTGAATCTTTAGTTCCCAAAGGCTCACTCTGATATTTAAAGAAAAATTATGATCTCAAAATTTATTTTACCCAATGTTTCTTTAGATTTTGTAGTGTTAAGAAGGCAAAGCAACTCTTTATTTCAATACAGTGTTCTGACAGATCAAAGCAAAAAACTTTATGAAAATGCTGTTCCACTGGGAATTTCAAAATTCTTTCATTTTGGTCTAATTTGGAAATTAAAAGAGCAACAATTGCAAATATCTGAATCTATCATAGCATCATTAAAATCTCCATTTTTTTTTTCAGTTTGATTTTATATCGACATTCTTCTGTCTTTTTTTCTTCTCATGAGTTTTTAAAGACTCTCTGTTCCATGGAACCATCAGAATATTATTACTCTAGTCTTCTATAATAGCAATTCAATTTTCTTCAGTATTTGTACAGGGAATTGTATGTGGTTGAATGCCTAAGTACAACCAAGTGAAAAAGTACCAACTGTCTTATCTATTTAAACTAAACATGTACTTGGAGAATCATAACTAAGAATTACACTCAGTGCAAAGTTATAAATGAAGGCAAAACCCACAAAATGATCTAATCACACTTTGTTTTAAACAAATTTATGCTGGCTCACTGACTTTGGTTATGACTTGCCTTCAATCTCAATTTTCTCTATGCAAATAAGGATTTCACTTGCATTCTTCAATAGTGACCGATAAAAAGGCAGAGAAATAGGGACATACCTGAATAACTAGCTATGCTTAGAATTATTGTGTCAATTAGGCCTTGTATCGGCATACAGAAAAGTTAACAACAAAACAGCTAAGGAAGCAGAGGAACGTAAGAGTTTGGGATATGTGTATTGAAATCAAAGTAAGTTCTGGAAACCATTCTGTATTTCCTAGTTCTCCAATGGTGAAAGAGAAAACAACCTTGTGAGGAACATCCAGCTCTACATTTCTGCCAGTCCTAGGCGCTGTTTTAATGGCAATGAGAAGTTAGCATAGAGAAGGTAAAAAAGAAAACAGACCTTTAAAATGTCTGAATTGAGAACCTTCCCTCCAAAAATAATTATCACAGTGACAAAATAACAAGGCACTTACTTAGAATTCTCATTTATTCTCATTGTTGAAGTGCCTTTTTCAGGACAAGCTGTCATTCCCCTTAAGCTGGTAGGTCTAGAGATAAGACTAGAGATGGCTGAGAGTCAAACCCTCATAGTACCGCTTATTGCTGTATGCTCTTTCTTTCCAAAATCGAGCAAGAATGCACTGATGCGTTGTTGGGAGAATCTTTTTCCAGATATGAATGAATATGAAGAAGTAACAGAGGCGGGGAAAAAGCTAAGGCCTTCCCACATTCTCATTTTAAGGGATGACAGAACATCCAGCCTCCCCATGAGGACCACAGCATTACAACGTTAGTGATGAAACATCTGAATGAGATTAGCAAACTCCATCTCAACCATTCCGCATCCTGCAAACGTACTGTTTAATTAAGCCATCAAAAAATGAAGGGAAATGGAAAAAAGGGGATACAAAAGAGAGGGAAACTTCTTCAGTAAGTTAAAGCACTCTTAATAAGTAACAACATGACATTAGTCATTAAGAAACAAGAACTCTAAATAATGCATTCAGAACCTACAGATCTAAACCAGAAGATAACAAAGCCTCATAAATCTGTTTGTTCATTAAGTTAAAAAAAAAAAAAAAAAAAAAAAAGTAAAGTAAAGAAGAACATCTCTGTATCTGTACTTAGTCCTGCAACGAGAAAGGGGGCTATGTGACTCCGCACTGCTAAATGTGCTAACTTTTAGGGTATCTGGAAAGTAAATTCGGGCCCAGGCAAGAAATGTACAATGCAAGCACTGGGATGCAAACGAGCTTGCTGGCAAACTTCGATGAGTCTGAAATTTGAACATGGGATACAGTGAAGCCAATTTCTCTTACCCTTCCTTCTCTCTCTCTTACCTTTTCTTCTCTCGCTCTTTTTTTTTTTTTTTTTTTTTCATTTTTTTGGGCCTATGTGATCCAGTTTAGCTACTCCTGCCATTGCCACAGATGGATTTTAGTCATGGGTAGAGCTGTCTTTTTAAACCTTAACCTTACTGTGAGCTCCATAAAAAAGGATCCTTGCAACAACATGGAGCTTGCGTCAGAATCAGGCTACTCTTCCAGCCAAATGCCATGCATTCCTTTCCAGAGGAAGCACAGAAGTTGTTTCAGAAGTGCATTAAAACAGGTAACACTGCAGAGAAATGCAGTGAAAAAAAAAGTATTATTCTGGTTACGTGAAAAAGTTCCTCACTTTGCACAAGATGCATCACACTTCCTCAGCACCACTAATTATTGTATGTGTAACAGCATGTTTTGACTCATCTACACAGGCCGAAGCTACAGAACTTCAGAGATAGAAGACAAAGGTCTCAGCCTTCAATTTCAGGACACTGCATGGGCTATAATGTTCCAGTTTAAAGTTCCAAACTGAGAGCCAACTGCTCCACTTGGGCACTGACAGCCTTTACATCATCATGGGTGCTGCAGGAGCCGGTCTAAACCTTGTAACCAGCTCCCACTGGAATGAGGGGCAATGAAGAACTTCACCATTTCCCATTGCATCTGATGGATGAACTTCAACCTCATTTTCTTACATATGCTATATGCCATACATACAGTGTGTGTGTATATACATATATATACACATACACACTAGCTCTATCTATATGCTATGCTATAGGTTGCAGTTTGTTTATTTAAAAGAGCAAAGCAAAGCCTTCTCAAAAAGCATCTGAAGACTTGCGCTGCTCCCAGAATTTTGTCAGATGAAACAAAAAGGGAGGAAAAACACCACGACAGGTGTTAGTCACATTAACGAATGCACTGCTGGAAAAAAAAATATAGCAGACACTGCAGTGAGAAAGACAGCAGAGGACTGACAGAACAGATCACACCTTCCCTCACATTCGTACTCCCTCTTTTTGCCGGGACTATGGGAATCAGTTACTGTGGGTACTCTGGGATGCGCAGGAATGCCAGGGCACCCAGATCTACCGGGTGCAGTTGACCTAAAATTCCCATGAGGCACCAGAGCAGCATCCACAGACAAAGATTCTTCTGTTTTCCGCTGAAACTGCAAAGTCAAAATTATCCTACATAGATTTCTCAGAACTCAGCTTTGCGAACCCAGTTGCAACGGAACGTTTTCAGCCGGCTTCAACAGGAACGAAATCAGAGAAGAACTTCACCACAAGAGCAATCTCCCCGGCCTTCAAATATTTTATTAATATGTCTGATATTCAGAGTTATATTCCATATCAAAAACAAGCATCGGTATAAACTGTAGGGGAATTTCATCACTACCGAAACAGTACGACGCATTGTGCTGCTGGCTGGGAACCTCACACTGAATGACTTCAGCTCTCACAGCAGCAGCCAGAAGAGACTACGGCTGGGCTAATTCGATTTAGGACAGGCCATGTTGTTGGTTTCCAAACATTAAAACCCCGCAGAGTCATAAAGAAGCCATGGTGTTGCTGCCTTAAAAAGGTCAGGAACGACACAGAAGCTTTCCAAGAAGCTCAAGCCAAGGTTGCCAAAATATGCCTACAGAAGTCATGGTGGGAAATAAGACACAAAAAAGAAAAGAAAAATCAGAAAATAAAGCTGGATACAGTAAAAGAGAGCAATGAGTGATACACATGCAGCTGGTTTATCAGCTCAGGAAGGCCAAAGCAATATTTTAAGTTCATTTCTGTTTTTTCACTGAGTAATTATGTTAGTAGCTCTGTTGGTAAAATCTGTCATGACTTTTGTATCAAGATACCTACACAAAAAAACAAAAGTCTGGCTTAGTTCTGCTCTTTATGAAAATTGTTTCAAATAACTATTACAGCTCTTAATTTTCAAAAATATCTATTGGACCTTTGAATCTAAAACTCACTAACTTTTCAATTAGAGCTGAGTTCTTCATGCCTGAGTTATACTTGACAACAACAAAATCCATTAAATTTGACACTGCAAAACAAAATCTATTATTTCATCTTACCTAAAAGGACAATTTCAGCAAATGTAAACCAAATTTGTCATATAAGGAACAAAAAAAACCACCACGCCTTGCACATATTCTCCTGTATGTCTCCTATATACTTCTTCCTTCAAGGAAATGTTTAAAAGGACAACTGTGCATTAAAAATCAAATGTTAATTCCTATTTATTATCTGCTGGTATAGGGGTAGTAAGGGTTTCAGAAACATCTTTACACATGAGCCATTTGCCTACAAAGATCCAACTACCTTTGTTAATCATCCTTCTTCCAAAGAGGACCTGTAATAAAATTAATTATGACAATCTAATTCATCAAAATTAAGTTTCAAAGAACTTATTTCAAATATAGGCACACAAAAATTGGAAGACCAAAGGCATTTTCATTTAAAACATTTAGAAGCAAAGCCTCAAGTACACTCTATTGTAATTCTATTGTAATATTGTATTAGTTACTGTTGTTAAAATCAAATACCTAATTTACCTAAGTGTGGCAAAAAGTGGGAATATAGTCTCAAGTAGGACAAGTATAAGACAAACTAGAGGCAATCAATAAACCAAGACAAGCACTTTGATGTAGTTCTTTTCATTGAAAAGGATTTCAAAGATTTTACACAGCAGCCTGTCAAAGGAGCAGAAACACCGTGTGGCAACTTATGGCACCAAGAGAAGGTATAATGTATGTTTGGAACTTCATGGACACTTCAGGTGCTGGAATTTGGAAGTCTTAAGGATTTTTAATATATTTTATTTTCCACAAATAAATAAATAAAAGCTTGGTTTCGCTTTTCATCCAAACCTAGAACTACTAAATCAGGTTTTCATTCCAATACTTACACAAGAGGACCTTATCGAATGCAGAGCGGTAAACGTGGTTTTATGCAGTTGTCTTGTGCCACAGTGTCTTACCTCCATCAAGTTTTACACTCGAGATACTGAGGCTATTTCTGTAATAGCTATTTTCATACTCTGCTTGAATAAATCCATCTGGATGGCACACCCATCATAGCACAGTTTCAAAAAGTGGAATAAAACTAAATTAGGTTTTCCTTAGGACTCAACTAGGTGCACTATTCTCATATCAGAACTATAGCGGGACAGTTCCTGAGCCCTGATGATCAACAACGTGTCAATTATTAGCTGAGAGGGACACATGGAGGAAGAAACCATTCTATCCCAACTTGCATACCCTGTCTTCTGAATTCATTAGAAGAAAGTACCTGAGTAATACGATGGCATAAAGCCAAACACAGGCAGTGTTAATAGTTATGACTTTACATCAGGGTGCAATTTGGCACAGATTAAAAAAAAGGAAAGAAAAAAAAGGTACCAAAGTCTTGGTTCTGTACCTCCAGTGATGCTGCTCATAACATTTCACTAACACAAATACTGCAGAAGTGCATTGCTGCTTGCATTAGTGGAAGTTTATACTACTGTACTGTGGTATTTGCTATCGTAAATATGTATTCCTCAGATATAACATTCAGGCTGTTTTTTTTTTTTTTCCACTGAACACAAGCTTTTGGCATAAGACAAAAGGAAAGAAGCAGTGAGCTTGAAGTGTCCAGACTGAATTCTTTCATGGCAACAGTGGCAGGATCAGCAACGGAAGCAGCAGGTTTCGTCGGCGAACCAAGACATTCAGAGCAGTGAGTTATGGAAGGGGGGATTTTGCTGTAAATCCTCTCCTGGAGTTAGATTCCAGCTCAGCACTATTGCTCAGTGAGGCTCTTTTATGAGGGAACTATTCACCGGAGAGGCTCCAATGAACCCCTCTGAAGACGGTATCCTACACCAGGGAGCAGAGGGTCCTACCAGAGCTTTAGAGCTAAGCTCATATGCAGAATGTAAAGAAAAAAACCACCCTGTACCATTACCAATAACCTGAATTCGCAGAGCGTATTGTTGACTCAGGCCCAAACTCCATACTTTGCAGTAAGTTTATTCACTAGTAATTCCGGTTAACCTTCAAAGTTGGGTATTTTTAATGAGACATTCAATTTCTCTCCAGTGGTTCCCCTCTGCTGAGCTGACTAAACCCAGCAGATTCTGGCCACTTTTCCTCACAGTGTCCCCTCCACTTTACAAGTCTCTCCAGCAGTCTGAATTACTCAAACATATAAAAAGATGTTCTTCCGTTTTCTTGGAGAGGTGGCTCCAAATTCAAGTCACGCACTCAAGTACGCAGTCAAATTCATTGTGGGACTTCTGCTCTCATCATTCATTCAAGTAAAAAGGAACCTGAACACAATTTTTCCCCTATAAGCCTTTCTTTTCTGAAGGAAAATAGACACAAAAAGAAGAAATTGAAGAGCATGGTCAGGAAGGGCTTTTTGTCAGGAATAGATCTTTGGGGCTTATGCTACATCGTTGGGCAGGAATCATAGGCGGCTACAAGGGATGCTTAGGAAGCAAAATGCTAATTTTAGTGACCAAAACCAAATTTGACTTTTTTTTATTGCAACTGTATTTTTTTTTTCTCAAATTCTCCTATTACTCATATAATTTTGATTAGAATTCCTAAACTTGCTGCTTTTCAGGCATTCATTTGGATTAAAAAAAAAAAAACTTAAATATGAATATGCAATAAGATTCATCTCCATAGATTTTCAGGACATCTCCATCACTCAGAATAACCCCAGTAAAACTACAAATGCCAAAATAATAGATATCTCTGTATATATACACGTACACACACATTTATATAAGTACGTGTTATAAGCACACAGGTTTCTTGTGCGTTCTTCCATGAGATGATCCCAAACCTCAGAAACTGATTTGCACTTTCAAGACACATGAGAATACGCTTAATCACGATGCTCCACAGCTCATCTCAGCGACGGTTAAGCAGACAAACTGACAGTTCATTCTTAAAGCACTCCAACACAATCTCAAAGGTCTCAGCAAAGATCCTTCCAGTGAAGGTCTCAGCCTCTCTCTTTTGAAAGAACATGTGCATACAACTTAAGAGGACTTTGCAGCATGTGAAGTCTCTCATCAGCACGGACCTTAATACTTCCACTGTATGTGAGGCAACAAAAAAGGGGCATATACCTTTTGAGGACATAAAACATAAGCATAAACATTCTTTTCTTAATGCATTTCTGGCTGCATGGAAAGACTTGTAATATAAAATACTGAGATTATACATACTACTCTTGCTCCTGAATATCATTCCTAATAATAACATGGATCATATTAAAAAGGATTAAGTATTTTAATGTAATGAAATTTTTGATGGTTATGCCATTACACATTCACCTTTCAGGCTGCAGAATTTCCAAAGTGTTTCACCGCTGAGAATTCAGCAACTTCTAGAGAGGATTCCAGTAGCTGACAAACAGCACACAACAGTGTTACAGCAGAGTTCACAGTAAGAAATCCACAAATCATATCTAATTAAAAAAAAAAAAAAAGCCAACTGACTGAAGAGAATCTAAGCCTATGTTCTCATCTCTCAAAAACACAATCGGCTTTAAAGTAAGCATCCCAAGGAAGAAGAAACACAGTTAACTTTATCATAGATGGCCAGCAGCTCTGCGTGACCTCTGCTTAGCCGCCAACAGCATTTACATGCACCCAAAAATTATGGTCCAAGTTCTGTCCTTGAATGTGTACACGCAGCTCCCAATGAAGTCAGTGGCAGCTGTGTCTGTACAGCTGAGGGCAGAATTCAACCTTATGTCCTGCTCATTATCAGACAGATGAGGTCGGCTCTTCTGAAAACTCGTCGAGTCTTGAAACCAGCCAAGAAAATGCTCCTTCCCAGAAAGAGAGACTCCCCGGCAAGAACAGAAAGCACAGAACTCACGTTTTAGTCATTCTAGTGGTATGTCTGCAAGGCAGAAAAATCAGATGGGGAGAACAGTGTTCAGAAAGTTCATCCTCATAAAGAGTAATTGGTACTCCTGTACCTATATATGCATATACACATATATCTATGTATGCATGCATATATTTTTCTGAGTGGGAGAGGTTGTATTGCAGTGGTACTCAAAGTCTCAACTCTGAAAGTACTGACACTCATCAGCTTACCTCAGACCCTGTGCACTTTCAAGCACCATCTATTGTAGTCAATATTAAAATGTGTGGTTTGCAGAAAGAACAGCTTTTTCCTCTTCTCATTAAAATTACTAATAGATGAAAATCTCCCAGCTTCTCTTTCTCACTATTTTTTTCATTATTATTTTTAAGTGAAGTGAAAAGGGATGGTGACCCCCTTCTACAACTCGCCCAAAGTCAAACAAGGACTGCATCACAAATCAGGCATAGAAAATAGATGTTCTCATTCCCTGAACATGAGACACACAACTATCTCCCTCCTTATGTTCTCCCATCACCAGCATGCACTTGAAATGTGTGTCTACGGTCTCCCCTTCTCCCGGGCACCACACAGGTCTGTCCAGCCCCACCTGAAGCAGGAGAAGAGGGAGCAGGCAGGAGGCACAGCACGAGAGCTAGAAAGGGGCTCACCTAGCAGGACCCCGTCTTCAGAGAAGAGAGGGCAAAACCCTGCAGCTGGTGCTTTGCTCTGTGAGCCCCCTCTGCCGCTGGGGAGGCTGACACCCTAAATGCCATGAAAACCACAGCTACCTGACAAGGGACGACAGCTCCACAAAGTCACCTTTTCCTGAACGACAGTGGTGCTGAAGGAGGGGGCATTTTAAAATTCTTTCCAATATTGCTAAATTGGCACATTTGGAGAGTAGGGTGCTAGAAGTTCTTAGGTGCTACTAAATATTCTTGTGGCTTTTGCACATCAAAAAGCAAATTCAAGATACCATGTTCCACTTATTTTCTTGGCACACCAGAGAGACCTCTCTAGAGGCCTCTCCAGATCAAAACACCTCTAGAAGTTGCTGATCACCATACGGTATGGGATGTCCAGTTGCTGAACAGCACTGGAGCTTCATAGATGTGTGCGGAATTAATATGTGTCCACTGGCTACAAAACTGGTTCTTTCAATGATTAGAAAAAGACACTTCAGTTGCCAGCATGGTGGTTACAGTAACGCTAATATATTTCATCTCTTACAGTTGCCTAAGCGCTGTCCTGTTGTCTTTAAATTAACATCAGAATGTAGAAACAACCTTTTGAAGCATACTAAAAGTTCTGAAAGAATTTCAAAGGCTTTTCGCTTGTATCTTGTACTTGGCATACGTGTTTCCCCGTCAGCAGCTGTTGCCCCATGTACAAGAGACTTATTAAAAGGCATGTTCCTGATCCCCAGCCTCAGCACTGCATCCCTCTGGCATACAATCCCCATTGCAAAGTTCTGGTTACTAAGAGCAAAGTCTAGATGACTGCAAATATTGACACAGGGCCTATATTTCTAGTGTTCAATATCTGTATTTTAAACCAGATTCTTAGAGGATCTGCTCAGTCACTTAAACGAGGTTCAGACTTTTCAAATCTTCTCACCATTTTAAAGCTTCCACTGAGCACATCTGCCCAACTACTTGAAAGTTTGAAATCTCAACATGTGAAACTGTTTACTAAATTTAGCCTCACAGTTGGTGCCAAATTCTTTCATAAAAGAGCCAAACCTAAGAACCGAAAGTATCAGCCTAGTAGCACTGACCACCTTTATTTCATTCTCCTAGTAGCACACCCCGGCATACTTTGTCTCTTGCATGCATATAAAAACTGCACTGATTTTTCTGTATTGATGCAGTTAAAGCCACACACAGCCGTGGCAGAACGCCCACTAATCTGCTACCCACCTCCCTGCAAGGACAGATATGGTGCTGCACACACAGCTGTCTTTAAGCCGCTGCAACATTTCTGAAAGCTCTGTAGTATAACCCTGCACAGTGCTGCCAGTACACACACCTTGAGCCCATGGTAAGGGCATTTTCACTAGGAGTAATCCTGCACAACCACACGAGCAAGATGTCATGTCCTTATCCAGAAAAAAAGCACGTGCAGCTTGAGCATACTGGGGAATGAACTTGCATTAAGAGTAAGGAAACAACGTGAACTTGTACACAGATCACGTCAGTAGCTGCCCCTCAACTGCTTTGAAAACAAAGAGTTTCTCTTTTGTTCTCTTCTGTTAAATCCCTTTTCTGGATTTAAGTCCATTGGTCTTTTCCCACCATGCCCCTCCAGCTATTTCTTGAAATAGAGCCACAGGCTTCCAGTAAGGCCAAAGCAGAAAGGAGGCACGTGTGAGCCCCGCTCGTGCTCTTCACCTTCCTGTTTCAGTGCAAACTCTGTCCGGCTATTCTGGGGCCGCCAGCGCCGCGCAGAAGAAAACCATCAAACACACCGGGGAATCCCCCCTGTGTCACTTCGATTATTCTGGCAAAAAGTGAGCGATGATTTGTCTTCTTAGCCACGGTACTGGGCACCGGGGGGTTCTTTATTTTAAGTAAAGGCAGGAAATGAGTAAGAGATTTCCTCTGCAGTCTGACTGGGGCTTTAGGCTGCCTAGCTGAAATACCTTTAGCCTCTCGCTATTTCAGGTTTGTTCTAACTGAGGAATAGCGGCAATCCCTGCCACTTTCGTCATTTTTGCAAATCTAAATGTTAAAAATGTTAACTACCTGTAAGCCTCATACTACATCTCTGGAAGGAATATCCAGATTTTACACACTGGAAAACTGAGGCAAGAGAGGCCTACAGACATGCATGCAGAAAAGGAGAACTTGTCACTAAGGCAACACTAACTTATTTTCCCCATCATTTCCCATTGTTATTAAAACCAGTTGTGATCCCACATTGGGAGATATGATAGGACTGCATATATACACACACACACACACATATACGTTCAGAACAGGTCCAGATGCCCTTGCAACAACCCCCACCATGGCCACCTGTGCTTTGTTTACGTGAAGCCTCCTCCTCCCATCGCTCCCACTGCCCAAGCTACAGCTCTATTAATAAGGTTCAAGTGGGGGAAGATGTTTTGGTAGGCATTAGTTCATAGCGGCAGCTCATGTTTAACACTATCCTCTGCCTGTACAAGAGTAGCTCAGTTTTAGGGCCGGTTTAATTTTTCAGCAGGATTGACAAAAGTTTTCTGTCTGTTAGGGCTACAGGCATTCCAGCCAACTTCTCTCTGTAGCATAAGGAAGAGTAAAGACTGAAGAGGCTGCCAAAAAAAATGGGCCGCACAACTTAACAATACACACTGTGTGGAATGGGATGAATGGGAGAATAAATCTGCAAACAAACCTGGAAAAAAATGAAGTTGTTTCCATTTCAAGGGAATTAAAAAAAATGTTTACTAAAATAGTATTTTGATTATTAGGGCAACAACTAATTAAAATGGTGCAATAAAATGCTACTTTAGGGCAATCATTAATTGCTATGGCACAGATTTTCCACTGCGACTCTACTTAAAGTGATTAGCATTACCTAGGATGAGACTCTTCCGCACTGAAAGGTCATTTTGACAGCTTTGCTGTCTCTTTTGGTCCTGACTGCTTACCTCCACAGCTTTTGATGACTGCCTTTCTGAATTTGACACTACACTTATCCAACACGCAATGAGACCAGGTAATGCTGCTGTTATATTACTTTTATTTACAATTTGGCCTTTTTTTTTTTTAATTTTATTCTGTTCATGTTCTGTAAAATACAGAGCCTGGGAAAAATTTCAGCTGGTAACAGTCTGGCTGAATTCTTCTCAGAAAAGCAGCCTCGCTTTAGAACATCTATAACCAAGGTAATAGTCTTATTTTCTACCCTCATTATGTTTTAGCCCTGTCTGCAGGCAGAGCCAGCTTGCTTTTGTGGACCAAACTGCTTGCCCCATTTCCCTTAGATGGTCAACTGATGCTAGAGAGCAGAGCTCCAGCTTCTTCCAGGTGTTTGTATTGGATCTGCCCTCCTGCCACTGACTGGGCTTTCCTCAGACTCAGAGGACACCCTCGCATGTCTCTAAACATGTCACCAGCTCTCAGCATCTTCCCATCATCAAGAACCCCCTGAAACTTCTCCACTAATCTCCTGTTGACATGCAAATTACAAACCTTCCCCCCTTCTTCCCCCTTCTGCTGCTATCCTGAAATCCTGTCTGTAGGATATCCTATCCTATCTGCCTATCTGTAAGGATGCCGAGCAGCATCCAGAATGCACTTTATGGGTCAGGCGAGCTTGTGGAGTCCAGCCTTGCTGTTGTCCATGCAGTCTTTTTGGTCCCTTCCTTCAGTAGGCATCTTACAAAGTGAATAAGAGAAAGGTCATCCATTAAAAACAAACAAACAAAAAACCCACTTCAAATCTGCCTTTTCATGTATCAGCTATTCCGTCTGTTTCAGTAACAAACGCATCAGAAAATACAGGCGTACACTTTAACTCCCAGAGCCACTCACAGCAACGCAGACCTCGAGCGAGACCTCTAGCCGCGAAGCGGGGCCATGCCGAGGCGAGCCCGACGGCCTGGCCCGGAGCGCGACGGGGAGAGGCTGCTCCACGCAAGCAGGAGCACAGGGCCCCTTCCTGCGACGCTTACGCAAACGCGGCTCTCAACTCCAGCAAACGTAAAAGCTTTTGTGTATTTTGTACTACGCTGAACGACCGCAATGCGCGCAAGCAATGGAGAATCCGGCCTCACAAGGAGGCTTTTTGCAGTTTCACTTTGTGGTTCTTGGCCTCTAACACTACTAAATTATGGGTCTTCCCCAGCAAAGCAAAATTTTCATTCAACTCCTGCTCCTCTCTCAGTTGTCATGTCCCTCCTGTTCTCTCTTTCAGCCTCTTACATACTCACTCCATAATTAGATCTCAAACAACTCAGAAAACCCCACTGGTGAGGCCGTCTCATCTGTTTTTTGCCAGGTACGCAGAAACTGTCTTCCCTCACCAACAGGCTTGTTCTCCTGCTTTATTTGCCTTGGTATCTCTACTTGGTTTTACATAATCCACGACTCACATATTTCTGAAAATCACCTCTTCTCCCGCCAGCACCATTCCGGTGGCAGCTTTCCTCAGCCTTGACTCCAGTGGATCCTCTTGTTCTAGACATTCCTGCTGGTCTGTTGATCAAGTTCCCAAATCTGTCTTTCTACAGTAATTTAAAGCAGTTTCTACTCCCCAAACTGGTCAAGAAAAGCAGTCAACTGTAAATCAAATTTACAATTTTTTCTTCCATACCTGCACCAAATTTCTCACAAGTGAAAAATAATTTTAGCAAGTACAGCTTTAGGTCCACTTAAAACTTCTACACACTGTTTGGAAAGGAAAACAGATACATATTTTACCGAGATATCCCTGCCCAATATTTCCATCTAAACTTGAGGGCTTAAAACAACTCAACAGTGGCCTGTTAGAAAGCAGACATTCAAGAATATTAAGAAAAATTTCAGAAAAGAAAAGTTGAATTTATTGAAGACCTTCAAATACAAAAATAATGCGTATATATAAAACCTGTTTTGTAAGAATGAGAGAGCAGGAACGGCATCATGACTATCTGCCTTGTGTTGTCCAAGCATGGGATAACAGAATAACCCATGAAATATCCTGCACTGATCACAATTTCACTAATTCAGGAGCAAAATTCCCATTGGCATCTGTGACATGGAACTGGGATCATGACCCAGCAGATCTTTAAGAGCCAAAAGGCCAACATAGGAGCACTGACCTGCGGTAGCGTGGCTGCTGGTAGAAGCAATGAAACGGTGTCCCCTGACCAGATAACTATCCCAGACATTCCTTTAACTTTGAGGCCGTTGGACTGTTGGCATAATCAATAAGTGTGCCCCTCTCTATAAAGGCTGAAGAGGAGTGAGAGTAAGGATCATATTAATTTTCCCTCTTTTTTTTTTTTTTTCTTGTGAAAAAAATTTGCATACCCTGTCTCTACTTCAAAGAGCTCATTTGAAAATCCACATCTAAAACCCATTTAAAAAGAAAGTTAAAAATTACCAGCGAAGCAGAAATCCTCAGTCTCACCACCATACTGGTGTCATTTCCCCGTCTGTACTGCTGACCCACGTCTTTTTTTTTTTTCCTTCCCCCTTCTCACATAGTGAAGGCTTGACTGTGGTTGCTAGTCAAACATATCCTCAGGGCTCCTACTGTTGTTCTAAAAGGATGAACAATCCAAAGGGAAAGCTCAGCAAACTTGCCTCAGGAATCTGAGGAGGGCCAACGAGATGAGTATCCCATTCTAACTGATTAATTTTGAGTAAAATATTAAGAAAAAAGAAAAGCGTGATTGAGATTTGGCTGGAAGGAATTTGCAGTTTCTAGCAGCCTTGTCTACTAAATAAATGGAATCAAGGCTTATTAGGCTGAGAATGAGGCATGCACAGTCATAATGTCTGAAAAAAAAATACCGAAAAATTCTCTAAGGGTGAATCCCCTTCTGGAGCAAAAGACCGGCATAAAAGAGCACTCCCAGCTTTTGTCATTTCTTATTACAAATCTATCAATAATGAGCCTTCTTCTTGAACCTCCAATTTCTAGTGTCACATGGTTGTCTAAACTTCCATCAAAAGAAAAAAAAGTGCCAGCGACCTATAAATGTTTTCAAGATTACACCTGTAAGGGTCACACAAAATTTAAGCGATACAAATCTTGTGTAGTCCCTTTAGATGTAGGAAGGCCTGAGTTTAGACATTAGTAAACTCCGACTTTTCAAAAGTACTTTCTTACGTTCTACTAACTTTTACATTGTTTTCTCTTTTTCTTTGTTTAACTATAGAAACTCAAACAGCCAGAAACATCAGTAATTCCTAAAAACAGCCATCCCATCCTCCCTTCCAAGATTATAAAAATATGTGGCATTTCTCAGGAAAATGGAGAATTAAAGCATTCACTAAAATAAAGGTGGAGTGTCCTATTTTTTGCCTTTTCAGTCAGCCTTTTTTTTCCCCCCTCTCTCAACTCCCTCTTTCATCTTCATATCCCTAATCCTCGTTTCCTCATTCCTATCTTTACTTTGGGAAGTAACTGTCACCATTACTCATATTGTCCAACTCCTTTCAGCTTTCCCTCATTTTCAGTTCATTGATCCCTTGCTTCCTTCCACTTTAAGGCCCTTCTCCCCAGCTCAGCTTTTCCCTAATAAAACTGCCCCAGAGCAAAGGGCTGGCACACTTCTCCAGCTCTATTTAAATCCCACTTCAGCCATCACAATAGGGCATAAATGCATAACTAGGGGGAAAAAAAAATGAGACTACTACAGCTGATGAAAAAACAATTTTGGATGAGCAGTTTCTGTATAAAATAAGGTCAGATTCAGTTGGCAGTCTAATCCAAAACCAAGAAACAAAAACTCTGGAGGTGTGAAAAGGCTATTTCAACTTAGAGTATTTCAATTTTTTAATTTCCAAAGGTTTTGCTTAAAAACATTTTACTTAAAATGCACTTAATAAGGATGCAAAAGATCCTAACATCCTAAAAATAAAAGAAATTTTTAATTTATGGTTCCACAAAATAGCCTCAGTACATCTGAAACAAAATGATTTCCACTCATCATAAAACTTTCTCCAAATGTTTGTTATTTAACCACAAAACCACCATAGTCCTCAGATCAATTGGCAATTTGAAATATCTTTTTTTTAATGAAGTGTTCCAAATTCCTTTGGGATGAAGAGCACTGTATCATCCCTAGAAATAATTAACCAACATTTAAGGAATGCCAAATGATCACCTGCATTAGAGGATTTTACCTTCCAAGCTCTATTAGTGTTAAGGGAGCTATACCTGTGGCTTTAATGGAAGACAGATCACTCTCCTTTTTCCCTTAATACGTTTTTGCAACACACAAGGACAACCCTTGATCTTCTGTCATCCCATCGCTACCAACTCTTCCTTCCTTCAGGGCTTTATTGCTCGTGTGACAGCGACGTCTCTGCCACATCCCCCAACACACCTTCACCCAGGTCTGCAGAAGGGTTTCCTACTGCCCACCTCCTTTCTCCACCCCTTTAGAGAAGCTGCTATGCCCTATCCATCCTTTTGCCTTTCCGCTCCCCTCGTTTGCTAGCACCCAGTTCCCTTAACTCTTACTTACCTTGACTGTTTGTCCTTTTGACTCCCTTCCCTCTGCTCTTACAAGAGACTTGTCTTGTGATGTCCGCGGACCATCTCCTCCTTCCCTGACACACACACGTCATCCAGCCCACTCTGGGCAGATGAGCACAAAGCCCTGTCCCTGAATGGATGGAAATTTACTGGATAGCCAGTGACTATCAGGGACTATTACCAGCCTCGGAGAGGGCAAAGAAATGCCCGTTATAAAATCAAAGCATGGGAATGTGGCCCTTTGTGTAAAGGATAGAGAGAAAGGTAGCAATTCTAATTGAGAATTAAAGCAAGAAGCGTGATACTAGCAGAGTATATTTATTGTGTTAACGTACCATTTGTCTTCTGGGCAAGTTACTAAAGGTCATTTGTTCTTCATGGCAAGTGTTGAAAATAGTTTATGTTGTGGGTCTAACTTAAAGGAACAATGTCAAAACCCTCAGGCCCCAAATGACCTTTTTATGCCAACAGAGAGATCTAAATCTTTTACTGAGGATAGTGGTGATGTTTGCATTTCACTCTCCCCGTTTCTCTTTACAACCCCTCTCTCTTCCCATGAAATATCTTAAGAAAGAGAGAATGGGCTACAAAGTGAAAGCACCCACTCTGCACCTCTGACTCCTACCCCTAGGTCTACCCATGTTGCCAGCCATCAAAGCCCAGAAGCTTCCTGATGTGGTTCCCAAAGCTCCCTCTAACCCAGTGAATTTGAGAGACAGAGAAAAGGGAGGCGCAAACACCAAACCTACCCGTGCCTCCTGCAAGAAAAGACACCCACCCGTGCGGGAGGAGGCAGGAGATGGTTGGTTCTTGTTCCAAAACGCACAACGATGCTGTTCTGCCCACTAAGCAGAGTGCGTCTTGGGGGTGCACTTAGCTGCCTCTCTCCGAAGGCCCTGGTTGTAACAGGGGGAAGGACCGGTGTTGCTATGGTACTCCCAACGAAATCAAAAAATACATATGTGCACGCATATGTGCTAGACACGCCGAGCAGCAGACACATACACAGATGGATGCCCGAGGACGTTTAAGGCCTCGGAATGGCTGCAGACTAGCAAAACACCTGGAGTCTCACCTGACGATTTAAAACACAGCCCACCTTGATGACTGCACAGATGCTATCCCTGAGGTGTTAGTTTCGGATTAATTTAATGGCCTCGTCCTCATGCTTGGTGGTGTCAAATTATCCTCAAGTCTCTCTAGTCTGAGCATACTGTGAGCTCCTGTAGATGTGGGACACAAGAAGACACTAAACAGCACGTTAGAAAAAGAAACTATGATAAACACATCATGGAATTTTAAATACTTTCTCAATTCCAAGGCAAAAATGCTGCTGCACTGTATGAAACTGTCCTGGCAATGCTGAATAATCTGCAGTGTTGCAGTCTATACTGTCCTTGCCCTCTTCTATGGGTAAAGAGAGACTTTCCATCTCCACAGCTGTCATTCCCACACTTCCAAACCACACCTTTTATTTATGATATATCTCATATATATGAATATATTAGAGTTTAGGGAACATCACATATCCTAACCCACACATCCTTCATGGAGTCCCATGTAGAAGATACACATTTTACAGGTTGAGTTCCCCAAAGGGAACATCTCCAGCGAAGTAGCACGGAAGGGGCTTAACAAAACCTCGGCGAAAGGCGCTCAGCACTCTGCAGGATTTAAACGCAAAAGCCTCAGAAAGGCATATCTCATTTTCCCGAATTCCCAGCTCTGGCTGCCATTTGTGACAGACTTCACACATTTATGTGCTGCCCTGTCACATTTGGGTGGCAAAAAAATGGCAAAGTAGAGATGCCGTGACAAGTAGATAAGACATGTTTTTCCTCTTTAATGTTCTTAGGCTTAGATTTCTCTTCAACACATAGTAGAAGAGAAGAAACCCTTGGGGCAGACAAAAAGCAGTTTACGAGTTTAGTTACTTGGTAATTGTTAAAACATTTTCAAAAAATTAAAAATTAAAACTTTATGAAATATAAAACAAGCTTTTTTAAAAATTCTATGTGTAAACTTTCAATATTGTGTTATTAAATACTAACATGTGTGCAGGCATAACATATTTTTGTACACAGATCTTATAAATGATTTTCTATATTAGACTTGTGGACTACATTAAGGAGCTCTCTGGACACTTTGTTTCTTTTTCATTGTATGAAAAGACGCTTCTTGTAAAGAAAAACATACCAACAATAAAGGTTATGGTTCATACCAAATCTGGTGTTTCAAGAACAAACTAGTTCCCTGGGCATCTAGTAGATTCTGTTGGAAGGCTGTAGTGGGAATCTCACTATTTAACACTAGCCATACACTTACAGTGTTACATGGGTAAGGGGGGGGGAACATAAGCAGGGTAACAGACTCACATTGAGTCATATGTAGTTGTGAATCCTGTTTCAGTTTTGTATTTAGAGGTGGCTATTAAAGTTACAAGATTATTACTCAGTTCACAGATGCAAAATCTCTTATGACCCCTAGAAAGGTTCTACCAAAGGAGACAATTTTCAGACTTGCAGGGTTCCTTTGGCTGGCTCACAAATGTATAAAATATTGCCGCCTAAAACACACATAAATAAATGAACGTGCAACTAGATTAAGGAAAAAAAAAATCTGCCTTTTGTTTCTTTTGTGCAGTGTTAGTCTTAAAAAAGTTTATTGTTAAAAGCAAGTATCCACACAACAGGATTTAAGTCACCAGAGTGGTACCTGGGTGGCATGCTTGTGCCTCAGAGATGTCTTCAATGCAGCAGGCTTTCCTTTAATGGGCAGATTACAGACTTCAGTGGATTCTACCCTGTACAGCTGTAGTTAACAGCAAATGTCTACTACTAACTCTGGCCTTAATCAAGCATCAGTAAGAAAGTTTCCTTTCATCTTCATCACCTGTGTCAGTATCAAAGCAGAAAGCACAAATTCAGTCCAAGAGCTTTAACTAGGTTATTTTGAACTGCGAGGTATTAAATATTCTAGCTGAAATCCCGGCTCCTTTAAATTCTACAGCAAATATCCCATTAACTTCAAGTGTGCCAAGATTTTTACCATGGAGAATAGCATGGAATTCAGTTTGCAAAGGTGAAGCAAAAGAGTCTGAATGGGCTCCCACTGAAGGCCATGGAATGACTCCTATTCATGTCAGTGGAGTGGATCAGATTCCAAGCTCGTCTTGGCAGCACCAGGAGCCATACCCTTACAGATAGTGAAAGAATTGCTGTAAATGCCAGACAGAATTAGGAAGTACAAGAACACCCTGTACTTTATACAGTGTTTTACAAGAGGTTCAAAGCTCTCAGCTGGCCCTGAAGTTAAACAAATTGCAATTAGATTAAAAATCAGTCATCTCTATGTATTAAAAACCCAGCTAGGTTTTCCTGTAATGCTTGAAGTACGCAGAGCAGAATAACAATTTACTTAAATGTAAATGTAAACCTGTAAGAGCAAGAGAGAAAGAGAAACAACAAAGTGACAGAAAGAAAGACAGAAAGCAGAATGGTCTCAGCAAACGTTTAAAAAAACAAAACACCTCACGTTTAAAAAAACAAAACACCAAAACCCTAATTTAGAGAAGAACCCACAGCTTTCAGTGATGGACAAAGACTTAATCTGTTCTTGGCTTCTATATACCCAGTAGCGAAGCGCACTGTACTGACACATGAAAAACAGTCACAATTGGTCTAGAAAGCACAATATGCTTTTGAAGTCACCATGAAAAACCTTCACGACATGGTATCAGGTGTCCAGCCTTGGCCTACTAGATTCATCTGAACCACAGAAAAAGCTACCAAGAAGATTTCACCGTTTCCCTGTCAGAGGTTTCCCTGGGTCAGGGCTGACTCTTCTACTGTGTTAGTTTATGGGATCCACTCTTGTACCAGCAAGACTCTGTTCAAAACTATGACCCGGCAAGTGTCCACATGCTCGGAATTTGTTTCCTGCCTTTTTATCCTACTCTCCACAGCGAGTTAATTGCTCTGAGACACCGAATTACAAATGGCAACGGCCCCAGTGTGCAGCTGACACGCAACTTCCCCTTACTTTTCCAAAATCTTTAAATTTAGAAGGCCAGCTCAAAAGTTTTAACTAACAGCATGTTAACTTCCAACCATAAAGCAGAACAGTCTCACCAAACTCGCAGCGAGCAGAGGGTCACCGACGTGAGACTGCTGATTGCCAGCTCAGCAGATTTCAGAATCCGAAGGCAGAAGCCCCATTAACTTGCATACAGTCAATTTGTTGCGAAACAGTCATTGTTTATTATTCGTTTCAGCTACTGAAACTCCAAAAGGCAAACACGGACTCTCACCTTGTCCAGCACGGAACCAAAGGAAGCAAGGGCGCCCACCACAAAAAGATTTGTTTGTCAAGAAAAAGAACCTGCTCCTAGTGGCATTTCTGCCATGACTAAACACTAAGGACACTGTCTTTGTAGTGAGCCAAAACACCCATGCATGAAACAAAAAATATCTGAGAATGTAAGCAAGTATCAGCATCCCAGAACAATGCAAACCTGAACTAGCAGAACAAGTCTCTTCCAATGGAGAATGAAGGTTATTTTTCATTAGTATCACAGATAGTTCAGTTGACATGTATGATTTTACCCTGTCCAAACCAAAGGAACGTGGAGGGGGAAGAGGCACACAGGAGCTGCAAACGGCAGCTACAAGGTGGCGGTGTAAAGAATAGCAAGGTTCTCTGGGGCGCAACTGTGAAGCTGGAGACACCACCGGCCCGGCAGACATTAGCAGAAAGCCTTCTTCCCATACTGAGACTATGAACAAGAGCTCTGCTTATCCAGGGAAGACACTTCGGTCAAGCCTGCGTATGCAAGGACACTCTGAGAAACCGTGTTGAAGCAGTTCAGTATAGCGGGCTGAGGGTAAACATCATGTGCTTGCAGGGAAAGATTAATAAGAAGGTGAGAAGAAACATGCAGACAGACTTTTTTTTTTGTTTTATCCCTTTGCCAGCTTGCTACATAGCTCTACATAAAAAAGAATTAAAATGCTTCTTTCCAAGCAAACGGGTTTCCAAGAAAACGCTTTCACCAAATCATGGCCACTAGTGTGATGAAGTACTTCAGAAATGAGAGATATGTGGAAGGAGGATGGATGGAAGGAAGAGAGGGACATAATACTATGAGTGCCAAGTCTATCATTTGTACTTATTAGGAAATTTATGATCTATATGGAGACCTAACATGTTTGTACAAAGAATACTTCTCTCTGAACATGCTGTATACGCAGCCCAGTAAACGATGTCAGCTAGGATCAATGCGCTGATTAGAGACCACAGAAGGACCAGAAAGTCCAAGCAGCCCACGGGCAGGGGCTCGTCTCCTTTGCACTGAGCAGCAGCACAGCCACGGCCACTGCTCTGCACAAAGGAAATCCCACCCGACGTGAAGGCAGAGCAAAGACGTAGGACAGGGAATCTTTCAGGGCTGGCAGTACCGCTGGGGACTAGATAGCCAGGCCTCACAGCAACCTGGGCACGGTCGCAAGTAAGGGGGAAATGTGGTGGGGAATATAACCTAGAAGTGCCTTTTACTGTGTCCCCCTTTTTGCTGGGAACTTACGTTTCTAGTTTGGTAAGCAAGAACTTTCACCCCTCTCAAAACCTTTGAGAGCCTGCAACATGGGAGAAGCACAGGATCCCAGGAATCTGGGTATATTATCCACTAAGCTGCGAGAATCAGATTAAAAAATAATAATAATAAAAACGCAACAGTGTCAAGAACCACAACATGCCAAGAAGTTTCCTCCGGCAGGCTTTAACCAGCAGCCTTCGTGCAAGATGGACAACTTAGCACCTTGATCCCCCATGTTGTCATCGTCAGTCCCTAGGGAAGTCCAATTTCCAATTAAAGAGATGGCACACAGGGACACCCAGAGTGACACATGGGCAGCCAACACTCCCAGCTGAGGACATTCAAGGCCAAAAAAAAAAGAAAAATGAATTCCATAAAAAGAAGGTACACTGCTAACAAAGTCAACCAGAAAGGACACAGAGGATATCTAGGGTTAAAATGAAATCTGAAGAGTACATGGTTGGAGGTTAAAAAAGAAGAAGAAAAAAGATACAATAAGTCACTCTAAAAATAAATGTAAATATTGAAAAAATTTCCAAGGGACAGAACAATTTTCAAGGAAATGAGCTAGCCTAACAATTTTGAATTAAAATTTTGGCAAAAAAGAAAGGGTAAACTTTTTGTAAAGCTGAAATGTAAGCAAGATTTGGAGTTCCAGTTGCTTGAAATTCCAACCTCTGGAGCTGAAAGAGTATCATAGCCCAAGAGACCAAATGCATTTTACATTCATTTTTCAGAACGCTGACACACCACGAGGCAAGGAAGGCCACTCTCTCTCATCTACTCAGTGCACTTCCCAAAAAACAAATGAAGAAACAACAAAAAAGAAAGCACAAAACTCCCCCCCATGCCTAATGGAAGGGAGAAACAGCAAGATGATTTTTTGCTTATTTGAGGTCCTGCATATGCTGAGCTGCAACCTGGCAGACGTTGCACTTGTTGCTGTTATATTTGATACTAACCACGGCAGTGGTGAGACACGCAGCCTCTAAGGCAAAAGACAGCTTTAGTATTTAATTCCACAGCAGCAGAGAGAAAGCACAAGCACTTTTCCGTCAAACCCCTTCCACTGTAAAACAAGAAGACCAGAAACTGCTCTAAATCTGTCAGAACAAAGCTGTACTGGTCTGTGCAAAACTACCCAGGAGGACTCGTCCAGGGTGTGGACTATTTCTTTGCTGAAAAAAACTGTCTACTCTGTCTTGGACGACTCTGGGAGCACATTTCTCTATGACCTCCAAACTTTTAGCACTGACGATAGTAAGATCTTGCTATCAGACAGTGCTAGGAAATATAAAAATGATAAATCAGTAAGAAATGCAGTAGAGAGGAAATAAATGTGACTTGTACAGGCTCTCACCGCATTCACTTAGCAAAAATTATTTAGGCTGGAAGTAGACCAAAGCTACTGGCTACCTGGACATATTAGCTGAGTATCTGCTGAACAGCCAGTGAGACACCTGGAAGAAAAATTTGCCTGAAGGGTGCTGGGTTTTAATTGTATTAGCCCATTCTGCTCCTCTTAAATACAGGGTAGGGAAAAGGAAAAAGAAGGGCTGCTTTCCATGAACACCCCATTGTATAGAAATGCTTTCTTAGATCAAAATCAGAAAGAAATGAGGACAGACTCCATCATCAATAGCCCTGTTATGTATCTCTTCAAGTCATATAAATTTGGTTTTATCAATCAGCCCTGTTTTCAAAACATACTTTTGCCATAACTAATGAGGGCAGAATGTCTTTTTAACTAATTAGGGTCAAAAGGGTAAATTCTAGGGTGATATTACCAAAACAGTCACAGCTGATTTAATTTTGCTGGTGCTGAAGACAATGGAGATTTCAACCCTGACTGCAGAGGCACCAGAATTCAGTTAAAGGCAGTGACTTTTGACAGTCCTGCCTGAGGAGTACTGCTGAAGTTTCATGCAGGCTACTTGTATATTTAGACATTCGTATGCATTTAGTTATCCTGAGATATGTGACACCAACATGAGGCACAACATTTAAAGTTTTACAGCACATTATGCCTTTCCCCCTTTAAGATTCCGATGAATAAATCTCTATCAGTAGAGCACTTCTGCTCTTAATTGTGTGATTTGCAAGGACTGGCAAAGAAAAAGCACCGTTTGTTTTATGGGGAAACCTTGGCTGCTCTAAGAATCGCCTACAGCAAAGCTGGAAAATACGATGCTGCTATTTTCGTAAGGCAGCTCGAACAGGGCCAGCCCAGGTGGGCCACGCTCCCTGCTAGGCGTCCAGAGGGACAAACTGCCCAACTGTACAGGGCCTGACCCTGCTGCTGGAAATAGAAGATCAGGGCAGACCTTATTCCACTTTTAACCACATTTCACTGGCCCTGAGTCAGGGTGGCTTTTGCTATCAGTGATGGAGCTAGAACAGGGCTGTGAATAGGTGAGGAGTTTCACAAAAGTTTTAAGACATAAGGGAGGTCATACAGGTCATTTCTAACCTGTCACTCTCACATTGCATCAGTAAGTGGATAATGGAATTTATTTATCAGTTAACGCAAATAGCTTGCTACTCTGCTACTTAAAAATTCAGGATGGTCATTCTCGGGCAGTCACAAAGTGAATAAAGAATTTCCCATGCAGTTAACAGTGACATTTGGAGACTTTACATGATCCTTATACAAATCAAAAGCCAAGCAAAGTTGGTGGAAGTTGTGTTGCAGGACTACAGAATGAAGTCTTTGTGCACCCAAGTCCAAAGCCTCTATAGACTGGTGCTAGTGGACAAACTTTTATTAGGCAGTAGACTCTACACCAGCAGGAAGCCTAACCCATAACGACTAACCGTCTTTGCTGAGGTATGAGGCATATGCATAGTATAGTCTCCATCTCCACTGCCTATAACCAAAACCTTTGGGGTTTCTTGCTACACTTGGGAGGAATTTCTATACAGCAGTCTCTTTATATATGTTTTATTTGGACTGGGTAACTGGAAGGAGCTTTGCTTCTGACTACAGACAACCATGAAACATGCTAGCTTCCAGCATCTACAAATATCCTGCTTGTCTCTGCTAAAACCACATCCCCAGCCAGTCACTAAAAGGCCCTTTTTATCAAAAGTATTGCAAACACGTGACTTGTCAGCAGGCATGCTTTTCTCTGACATACTTTCTATCAGCCCAGGAGAACCAGGAGCTTGACTGGCGGGTCAAATATGGACTGTGGCATTTTAAAGTGTTTTCTATCCCTGTCTTGTGTGTCCTGCTATTGTTTAGACCTCCTACTTCCTCGTGGTCTTGGCAACTGACAGAGAGATGCTCTCTGAAACACAAGCGTCACGTGTCCTGCGCGGTGAACTAAGTGGTCCTGGATAAACACAGGCACGTCCAAAAGATGTGTGAGATCCTGCAGGGCTGGAAACCTTGAGGTGATTGTCTGGTTTGTTGTTGTGAG
The DNA here is from genome assembly GCA_013398735.1 of Nothocercus julius. Lineage (NCBI taxonomy): Eukaryota > Metazoa > Chordata > Aves > Tinamiformes > Tinamidae > Nothocercus > Nothocercus julius. The sequence goes on from VZSV01000089.1 coordinate 3,107,941, forward strand.
TGCCGGTTTGGGTGAACTATGAAGCAGATACAATCATTAGAGCTTTCTTCTGTGGAACATTACAGTTAGGGCTTTTAGGATCATAGAATCACAGAATGCTTAAGGTTGGAAGGGACCTCGAGAGATCATCTAGTCCAGCCCCCCTGCACACGCAGGGTCACCTACAGCATGTGGCTCAGGACTGCGTCCAAGTGCGTTGGGAAGATCTCCAGAGAAGGAGACTCCACAGCCTCCCTGGGCAGCCTGTGCCAGGGCTCTGGCACCCTCACTGTCAAGAAAATTTTCCTAAAGTTCCTGTGGAACTTTTGGTGCTTCAGTTTGTGGCTGTTTCCTCTAGTCCTATCAGTGGCCACCACTGAGAAGAGGCCGCCCCATCCTCCTCACTGCCTCCCTTGAGGTCCTTAGAGACACTGACCAGGTCTCCTCTCAGCCTTCTCTTCTCCAGGCTGAACAGGCCCAGCTCTCTCAGCCTTTCCTCACAGGGCAGATGTCCCAGGCCCCTGATCATCCTCGCAGCCCTGCGCTGGACTCTCTCCAGCAGCTCCACATCCATCTTGAACTGGGGAGCCCAGAACTGCACACAGTACTGCAGGTGTGGCAGTCTTCTTCTGCTTTAGTCTTCTTAGTCTTCTTCTGCTTGTCTTCTGTGGTGTGTTGGAAAGCATTTTCTGATGCTTGTAGTAGACTAGATGTCATTTGAACTGTGATCTTAAAGTTGCTCCTTCTCTTCATGCTCTACAAGCTTAAAAGGGATAATCAGATTTGATGTTACTTGTTTGTAGGACTTGATGATGAAGAAAGAATCCGGGAGATGTGTTTGAGCCCCTGGGAGGCTCAAACTCTGGTCAGAGGCCACTGGTAGGTGATCTAGTTGTGAATTAGTGTTTGGGCAACTTTAAGGAGCACTAGGAAGAAGGGGGAGGACCGGGAGGCCTCTTGTTAAGTTTTTGTGCATCATCAAAACAGTTGTGTTATAATCACACCCACATTTTGGAACAGCAGCATGGAAACAGCATATTACTTGTCTCCTTTGAAGACAGCATTCAGGTAACCCTCAACTACCAGTGTCTCATGGATGGCTGGGACTAAGTTAAAGGATCTGAGGGGGCACGTGACTGGTGGTCAGAGCTGCTGCAGTGGGGCACAGCAGCTCTGCTCACTTGGCACGTGAGAAAATTCCCTAATTCATTACAGCAAAATCATTGCAGCTTCTACCATCTGTAGTACAGGTTATCTCTCTATGAGAGACAGAGATCCCTAAAAGCAATTACTGAGACTAGAACTGAGAGGAGAATATTGGTGATAATGGATGGGAAGCAAGGTTCCCTTGGCACTTCCTTAGGTATGAAATGGTGAATGTTCATGGATTTCACATGTCTGCTGTTGCTCCAGTAACAGTCCCAATTTCTCTAGGGCTCCAAAGATGCCTATATCAAAGGCATATATATATATGCATGCCTTTTATATATATATATATATGGCATATATATATATATCCCATATATGCCATATATATATCCAAAGATACCAACTACAGCTCCCTCTAATCCCTGCTGGGACCTACTACAGCTCCTTCTAATCCCTCGCTCTAATCCGAATCCCAATCACTTGTTGTAATGCCTCATTCTAATCCCTCACTTGGTAACTTTAATTCAGATATTGTGATTTGAGACTCTACCACATCTGCTTCTTCTGCCAGCGTGGTACTCCGCACTCTGGTACGTGGCCTTCTCGCAACCCAGTGCAGTCAGGCCCACCACACACCAGCTCTGGAAATAGCTCCGTCCTATCGCCTGCTGTAACAATCAGGAAGGACGGAGCTGAGTGCCCTGCCTAACAGCAGAGGGGGGCGCGTTGGAAGAAAACATGCCAGGGCAGAGCCTTTGCTACCTATTCTGCCAGTCTGCGGTGATGTCTGAAGATGCAAAACCTGTAGATGGAAACCAGAACCAAGTTAAATTCTGCACTGCCTATCTCCAGAAGCCATACAGTTTCTGCTGCCTTTTCATTCCTTCAGCAGTTCAAAAAGTCTAATAAAGACACAGGTTACACTACAATGCTGCTCTCTGGCAGCCAGATGTGAAGTCCAAGCATTCTGTAGTTTGTTTGTTTTTTTTTTCTGCAAACAAAAACTTGGAAAAAGTGTGGACGACCACATTTTTGGCCTGTTTGGTGCCTACCTGCAATGCTGCTTGCCATGTTTCATGACCCTGAGCAACCTGACTTAGCTTTAAAATAGGATCCAACTTCAAAGCTGGTCTTGCTTTCAGTGCAGGACTGAACCACATGCCCTCCATGCTATGTGCTTTAAAAAAAAAAAAAAAGAAAAAAAAGAAAAAGGATTATTAAGATCACACAGCAGAGTGAACAGTACCTTTTAAGGTAAGCTAATGGAAGATTAATGATTGAAATTCTAAGTTTGTGCTTTGCTATTTTGTTTTCCCATGGCCCATCTCCCATCTCCTCGCCATCCCCAGTGCGCTCCGCAGCAGGGACACACGTGAAGTCCCTCTGAGACACGGGACGGGGGCAAAGGAGCAGCAAAGAGAAGGCTACAGCCCTGCCAGCCCCGTGGTTTATCGACCAAGGGACCCTCCTCATCTCTTGCTCAAGGGGAGCCTCGCACTCACTGCTTGTGCCAGGCCCTGGCACCTCCTTGCGAGACCGAAGGGCACAGGCCATGGCTGGAAAGGAGCTGGATGGGGTTATTTTCCCCCTAGATATTCTATTCTGAGGAAGATAACACTTTTCCTTCAAGCTGAAGTTGACAAAGTCCTATAGATCAGATTGCAGCTCCCACCCTAAGAAACGTGAGATAAAGTGAAGGTTTCCTTCCCCCAAGCTTTTTTGTTATTTTGGGATGGCCTGTGGGTCCAGCCTAGTCCTATCAACAAAACATAGTCTATTCCAGTATGAGCCAAAGGAGTAAGAAGCTGACTTCAGAGCAGTTATTAAATTATTAGGCTTTAGATGAAAAGCAAGTGTTTTTCCCTAGTCCTGATTTACTAAAAGAAATAAAGAATTTGCAAGCAGTTTATCCACTGGCGACGCATTCTGGCCCAAACACTTTTTAGCGACAAAGACACGAGCAGCGGCAGGACTTCCCTGGGACCTCTCCCGTGCCGCTTTCGAAGCAACCGGCACGTAATCCCGCAGCTGCTCAGGCGGCGGCGACCCGAGGCGAGGAGAGGGCCCTGGCTTGGCCCGCCGCCGGCACCCTTATGTGGCGCCAGGTGAAGGCAAGACACCGCGTTTCGCGGGATGCTCTTCAAAACAGAAAGCTTTCTCTTCCTTTCAAAAAGGTTCATTAAGGCCTTATGAAATACGAACGCCAAAAACCTTCTTACCAAACCTAAGGCACCCACAGCGGTATCAAATATTTTAACCTCTTGTCAGCTTACTACGGAAGGATTTTAGCCTTTAACCAGTTTATCCTCATGTTTGATTGTTACCTGCTCTGGCGCAGTGAGCAAGAAACCCGAGCTGCCCCGTGCCGTTCCTCCTAAATTGCGGCACCGCAGGCTCTACCTTCGGTGCTCTGCAGTTTTAAGGGAAAAGGACGTGGGAAGCTACTCCAACACCCTCAGAAGTCAACAGCCAATAAGGAGGAATATGAGCCTCATCACTCTAAGGCTTTAGCACCAGCGTTTTCAGTATGGCTTTTGTTTTAATTAGGCATTTTGGTTTAAATCCTACTTTCTGGCTGATGAATTTTTCGATTAATGCAACTCATTTTCAGCTTGGTATTTTGCCTAGTTCCCTTCAAACTGAAGCAATTATAGAAAAAATTAAGTGTTCCAATAATTTTAAACCTCTCTACACTCTGCAATATTATCTGTGTACTTCACTGTTTTTTGGGGGTTTTTTGTTTTTTTTTTTTAAAGGTGCAAGCTCTTCAGAAGTGCTTACTATTTGAGCTTGTGTATGAGCTGATTAGACATTGTCAGACAATTTAAAATCTTTAGGAAAGCTTTGGCTTTCCAACACTGAAAGAACTGCAAATGCTGTGACAAATTCAGACAATGCTATGACAGGGTATAGTCCAAACAAAAGAAACACTGAAAGTATTTTCAAACAAAGACAATCTCTGAGGATTATATAAAATAGCCACAAAACTAAACCAAATACGAAGAGGCGAGCTCTTTCTTTTCAAATCAAAAGCCAGACAACTGAATGCAAAGTCCTAGCAGACACGTGGGGACCACTGCATGCAAAGCCTCATCGGCTTCCATGCCCTTACAACAGCAGCAGTAAAGGTCTTCCCCTTGCAAAACAATTTGCATGACTGGGCCTTTAGAGAATGCGTTTTTCCCCTTCTATCAAGAGTTCCTATATATCATTAGATTTAGATCTCTAAAGCAGTTTTCTCATCCCACAGATGTAAACAGTATTTTAGAGAGTCCTGTTTTATGTCTACTGCATTTTCTCATAATTTCAGGACTGTTTTCATTTAAGGTTTTCCTAGTAAAGTTATAAACCTCCACAGGTACAAGTTATTATCTCTTTCTAGCAGAGGAAGAAACTGATGCAAAAGGAAGGTTTGTTTTGGACAATATTGCTTAAAGAATTACACTCAAACAAATATACACAACACAAATCAATCAAATGTGTGGGTTTAGCACAAGACTTCTTCCCATATGTTACACTGCATTTATAATTTCAACAAATACTGTAGTATGTATGATCATATGTAGCTACTTAACAATACTCTTACTCTATCCTCTAAATTATCTGTACTAAAATTATCTCCCCATAAGAACATTTAAAGCATGCAAAGAAAAAAAAAAAAAAAAACAAACAAATAAACAAAAGACAACTTCAATTATCAGATACTCCTGTCAGTTTGAACATTTATTATTCCCATTTAAAGAGTGGAGGGAAAAAAAAAAAAAAGGCAAAACAGGTTATCTTTTCTTTTTGTTAAATACCACAAGAGCAATCTGTAGGCTCAAGGGTAAGTTTCTGATTGCTCAACAAATGCTATTACATTCCACACAGATTCCTTTTGATTGACCTAAAAAAGCAACCCCCTGCAGATGGGGCAAAATCTGATCAGCCTAATCAGTTTTCAGTCCCACATACCACATTTTTTTCCCCACATACCACTAAAACATTTCTCTGTTGTAGCATATGGGAATCCATGCAGTCAAGTGGCTGAAGTTTGCAGAGGTAACTTCTGAGCCCACCCTCAGTCATCTGACTGCATAGGACTTCTTCAAATTTAAATCTACCACATATTGCCTAATTCAAAACACTTCTGAAGCTAAACAAACTCTTATTACTATGTATTTGAATACATACTTACTGAGTAGTCGATGATAAGGAGGAAAAAAAAAATGGCAAGAGAGGAAGGGAGAGATTACTAATCAGCATTTACAGGGACATATCTTGTATGTTCTCCTTATACCAATTTTCAAGCCTGTTTCCCCTTTCTTTGTTCTTTTGGACCCATCCTTCATTCTCAGGTGTAGCAGCAATAGAGATTAGCTTAAGCTTCAGACAGAACCAGTAAGTTTCAGTCTAAATAGCCCTTATTGCCTGTTCATGTCAATCAATTTTAGACTTACTGCTCAAGGGAGAACACACATTGCACTGTAAAGGTTTCACCATGGATCAGCCTGTCAAAATGCTCCAAGGAAAAACATGTTCTTTCTGCATCATATTCTGAACACGTGAACTCATAAGGGGCACTAAGCTTCAGAGGGACAGGCAAAGTGGGAAGGCAAAGGGGCCCAATTCTTCACTTCTCTCTTTTACAGCGAGGTAAATCGGGAGCTCGTCCGTATAACTCTTCCAATTTTCTTGTGTTGCGGAGAGTGGACTTTTTTGATGATGTCCTCTAGGGAGGAATGCTGCTCAGAGCAGTAGTGTCATACTAAAACCCAGTCAAATCTGAAACATAACAGCAGTCCCAAGCCCCGCAGCTGCCCTCAACGTCCCTCTGACAATTTTGCAGTTTCACAATCACAGCTTGTCTTTCTTAAGCGTTATTTTCTCCTTCTTGCTCTGTGTAAGACCAGCAAAAGCATTAGGGAAAACAACGAAACTGACTGTACGCTAGGGACAGGATTTTAAAAAAAGCAGCATCAGTCTCATTCTGCTCCCACTGACGTCAGCTATAAAATTCCCATTGCCGTCCTGGAAGCCGAGAGAGGCCACTGCTGATTCCGATTGAAAATAACAACTCAAGAGCAGGCAAATGCACAAAGACAGCAGACTGGGTGCAAGAGTTTCCCTCTCCTTCCTGTGGCTTCTATCTGCAGTTTTGGGCAACTGTACGCGTCTGACCCACGTGCTAATGCAGAGAGGGGCTCCACAAGACCGAATGGTGAGGTCAAGCCCCTTTTTAAGAGGCTTTCTGGAACTGCAACCCCAGAGCAATAATTATTGTTATGCCTCAGGACTGGCCCAGGGACACCACGTGGGACCAAGAAAAAACACAGGCCATGAGCTTTGCAGCATGGGCACGGATAGTCCGATGAGAAGAGTGTCAGTCCGGACCATAATGGCCCTGAAGGTCGGCCTAAGAGTCAGAGTTCTCTGCCTGGTATGACCCACACTGAAGTCACACATAGCTGAGCATGGAAGGAGCTACAGTCTTGATTTGCAGAAGTCTAATCAATAATTACAGGAAAGAGGAACACAGTAGCAACCTAGTTCAACCCCCCCCCCAAAAAAAACAAAACAAACAAAGAAACAAAAAAAATCCTAACCGTGTGTATAAAAAAGCGGTCCGAGCAGGTCCTGAGTATTTTAACAGATGTATTAGACAAAGGCTTTCTAATTTATCTCTCCATCTCTTCCTTCCAGACAGCTCTACAACTGAAGCCATTCTGAAATATCTTTCACTAGTCTTCATGTCTTCTTGCCGAGTCCTCAACTACATTAAACATATTGTGCAGGGCCACAGCAGAGTTTTAACAGGCTAACGACAGGAATACACGGTGAGATGCAGATATACATTCTCAAGTTGGGAAACACCATTTTAAGAAGGAAGAAAAAGAGGGTTAACAGTATCAGTTGCCACACTCGTGCCATGATTGAATTCCATCACGAAGAGGGTTAGGGATCAAATGCAAGAACTTCAAACAGGAACAGTGCAGAGTAAAATAAATCTGGATTCCAAGAACCACAGAGCTCTCCTGTCTTTGTTTCTAGCTATGACTATAAAATTGTTCAGTAATATACACTATAACCTCGAGGAAAAACAAAACAAAACCTATGGATGCCTTTTGGAATAGAGAGCTCATATCCCAAGGTGCAAGGATTCTCTAGGTAATATTAACATCAATTTGCTTACACTATTTAAACCCTACACCTGCTTTTATAAGACCTTTGTCATTTCTTTTCCTCCAGGGATGCAATTTGCTTGGGACAAAAGAGCCAGGACATGCCCAGTTTTGCAAGTTCTTTTCAGTATAATTAACACTGAGTATCTAAGTTATCTCTAACAGTATTTAAGTCAGCTCTGAATACAGAATTTTTAATTTACTCTTACAAAACTTACTTCCATGAAACAGCTCTGTGTTCCTCAGCTCCTACACAAATCCTGACAAGAAAAGGCACAAATTCTTATTAAAGAAGAGAGATCCCACTGACGCTGAGTTTCTGGATGATGATACAGGCAGAACTGCAACTACTGTCATGTGCTTATCTCTGTTATCAGTTAAGTGCTCAGAGCATCTTTAATGTTGCCCTGCAGTTTCTCACGTGTTCGGTCTTCAAAAGTCCACTCAGAAAAGAAATACTTAGAGTAAAAATAAAGATAGGAAAATCTTTGGTAAAACAAAGCATTAACTTTCATGCATGCCATTTTTTCCCCTATATAGACAGCAGCAATAAACTTGGCTTACTCCTCGCTAGACTGATGAGTTCCTAAACAAACCAAGGGCTAAAAAAAAAAAAAATCATTATTCTAAGTATTTATGCAATGCATTTCCCTCTTTCTCTCTTGCTATCCGCCCCCCCCACCTTAAAAACAGGTAAGAAACTGCTCAAAACATCACACATTATTTACATGCAGTATTATTTTATGGCAAGGTGCTAATTGAAAGTTTTAATGAATGTTAATCAGCTGTCATTTTCATTGGCAATCTCTGCTCTGCCAACTTGGACACCTGTATAGTTTTTTCAACCAATTCTTTTAAACTGTTTTACTTCTTTAGGGTAGTACTAGTACTAGTGTTTAGGAAGGAAGCCAGATGCAATTGTTTCTTTACTACATTTAATGCCCAGTCTCGGTCATCACCGTACTTCAGCACTAGTTCTGAAATCTCTGCATGAATTCAGTGGTTACAGAAGACGCTGGCGGACACCCCTGAGACAGAAATATTCCCGAGCAGGGCAGGTAGAGCTCTCGTAACACGTGCCCAAGCCTTCCAACACACTGTCCCACTTTCTGTCCCTTGCTTTCCTTCCGACTCTCTGCATCAACAGGCCATGGATGCAAACTCTGGCGATCGCGGTTCAGTTCTGTTCTTTGTAAGCAATGTGGAGATCTGCTTCTGAAGAAACCGGCCTGAGGAAGCACAAGCATGCAAGCTATGAGTTCTATTTTTGACTGAGCTGCAAGTATTCTGTGTGAACCAAGTCAGCCCCAGCACATACGGCATACATTTAAAATGGACATAGCTACCAGCTTCCTCATCTTTTACCCTTTTCATTAGGGCTCTCATCCTCCCTACAACAAAGTAGGCTGATCTTCAAAACAGGACTGCAACCCTCTTTTTCTTGTACTTTTTAATCAACAGTGAAGTAATACTAACATTTACCATTAAGATTTAGCCCTAAAATAACACACACATGAGTAGATGTAGCTCTAAACTCTTGCCTTTGCTTTTTCCTTCATTGCTACAAAACGGTTTGAATACCAAGGCATCTCAGGAAGATCAGAGCAGAACCACTGCTGCCAGACTGGCAGAAGGGAGAAAATGGAGAAAAGGGCACCCAGGGTTTTAAACTCAGGAACAAATAGCAAGGCAGGCTACCGTATGTCTTGCTAATCGGGCTGAAGGTGAGAAGCACCAGAGGTGAGAGAACAGCCTGGCAACTACAAGCTCCACCATGACTTCAAGCTTTACTTGTAATCACTGGGGAAGGAGAGAATGAGCCTTTTGGGGATGTTATTCCCAGGAGATATGGGCAGCAGGCCATAACCAACAGGCCTGCCGAATCAGTCAAAGCTTCAAGCAATGTCCAGCACAACTGCATCGCTCCTTCACAAAACTTTGGGAAGATGCTTACTCTGAAAAGTCCACCTAAGCAGAAAGAACAACTTGGTGGTGTCAACTTTGCTAAACCCTTTGCTCATGAAGCACACGGGCAAAACTCTTGTTGAATGAGAGGAACAAACAACCTGCAAGTCTCCGTGTCCAGTTGCTGCATTTGATCTATAACCAGATAACCGATAACTATAGTCTTGTGACTCCTTTTAATCATATATAAAATAGAAGTTCCTGGGTTGCAAATAGCTGTGTTTGTTTTTGCTGCCATCTCAGAATGCTTGACATTTAAGCTTTTAAAGCTTCAACTCATATGATCATATGAAAATCTCACTTTTTAAAAATGCGTAGTCTTGTTGTTGCCAAGTTAGGATGCTAAACTACAAACACTTAAAACCAAGGCAAACAGAAGAAATCAGAATTTATTAATTTTAAAATTTCATGTTGTATGAGGGTTCTGACTTTTCATGTTATGGAAGGATGGAAAAAACTATGCATGCCACTTTGGATAAAGGAGAGAGAATGTCAAGACAAGGAGCACAGCACTGAATCCCAGCTAGGTGGAATGTCTGGATCTCCCACTGATGCCCCAAGTCCAAAAGAACGTGCACAAAACCTTTCCCTCTGGAAAATGGGCTAACAAATTGGTAGTTAATCCAGCAAAAACATTTTAAACTGTATCATTTCAAACTACTTCTTATGTAATATAATTATTAATATTACTAACGACAACATAGCACATGAGGAGTCTTGAATTGAAATGTGGTATAGAAGTACTTTGCTATGCAAGGTAGTGTCACAGAGGCACAGAAATTAGCACAGGAAACAAAAAATCTCTCACTGCCCCTTGTGAGTCCAGCTAATGTACAGTGCTCATTTTCTATGTACCCTAGTTCCTATTTAAGCAGCTGTTCATTGAAGAAAGTCTGTTAAAGATAATTCAGAAAAACAAAGCTACCTATTGCAAATATTAAATAAAACTGTTAGGAGTTTTCTAGAAATTTCACAGAACAGTAGGAAGCAAGTTCCTTATTTTCCACATCATAAGCCTAATAATACTAACAAAATCACACTCGCTGCACTACTGCACATCTTACAACACGGATTTGCATTGCTCAGGAGATAAAAGCAAGCCGCAGAACCTCAGGCTGCTCCGAGAAAGCCGAGCCACACGCGCGGCCCTGCGGTCTGAACCGAGATGGACTCACTACCAGGCACGCCGCTGTCCAGCTAGTGAGAAGGGCCAGCAGCACGGGCGACGTGAACATGCAGCAGCGCCCAGGCTAATAATCCTTGATTCGTGGATTAGCCTGGGCTTTGGGCTTCCAGGCTAGAGCAAGGAGGAAGGGCTCCTGGACAGAAAGGCCAGGGCAGCAGCAGGAGCCCCAAAAGAGAAGAGATCTAGGAGGAAACAGGCAGTGACAGCTGAGGATTCAAGGGAGATAATAAGAAGTGCAGCACAGAATCACAGAAACATTCTGGTTGGAGAAGACCTGCAAGATCATCAAGTCCAACTGCACACCCATCACCTCCATGCCTGCTAAGCCATGTCCCTGGGTGCCCCATCTACACGTTGAACACGACTAGGAACGGCGACTCCACCACTTCCCCGGGCAGCCTGTTCCAAGGCTTCACCACTCTTGCCGTGTAGAAACTTTTCTTAATATTTAACCTGAACCCAAGCGAATGGGAAACCTGAAGCCTAGTCTCCTACCCCCGTATTGTTTTCCTACCGTCAGTCACACATATCCAAAAGTGACACCAAAAAAAGTAAGGCAGAGAGGTAGATCTGCTTTAATGGACAGAAGGCTGCAATGCTGAAAGATCCAATAATGCTCAATGTCAACGCTGCTGCTGTCTCTACAATGGTTATTCTTACTTGTTATTACTATAATCATAGACTAGGACTCCGATGTGCTATGTCTTACATAAAAGAGAAAAGAAATACTTTGCTTCTGTGCTTCAGACTTAAACATAGGAATTGTCAACTTCTATGTAAGCAAAAGAAAAAAAGTAACAGTGAAAGCATGCTGCAAAGTATATTTATGTATTTATAAACAAATTTATCATTTCAATTGTGAAAAACTCGAAGAAAGAACTGGTCATCTCTTTCAAAAGGAAAGGCAATGAAATGTCTCTGTCCCAGATGTTATTTGACCAAGACATCAGGCGTCACTTCCGAACCCAAGAATCAGATCCTTACACCTTGCTGAGGACACAGCAAAATCCTTCCTAACTCTCTGCTGTATCTTCAGGACATGTAGGTATGAATGTTGCCTAAAGGTAAACTGGGAGAATGACTGGTAAAAATCAATTAGAAATAAACCTTTGTTTTTTCAACTCATTTCATACCAGCTCTTTGCTTCCTGGCCATACTTTCCCAACCATTCACCTCTGTTAAACCTATGATGGGGGGAAAAGAAAAAACATTTCAATCTTCTTCTATATAGAGACTTATTTTAAGCGTTTTGACAAACTTTTGGTTTTCATCAGGTGTAGTAATATTTTTAAAAACTTTACACAAAATCACTGATAATTTTTGTTATCCTTCAGCATTGTGGATATGATATTTAGACACAAGAACCCACTTTTGCCCACCACAAGCTAAGCTGCTGAGGCATGGCAGAAGGGGACAAGGTCTGTAGAACCTTTTAGCACTTCTCTGAAGAAAGAAAAAAATAAATAAAAAGGATTTGATGTCTTGCATTCTGTATGTCTTCCTGAAGACACATAAGGGCTGCTTCCCTGCTAAAACACATCTGCAAAAGATGCCACAAGATCCTGGACTTTGCCCTAGCTTGAGATCTGGTCTTTTTCTTTCATAACAGCCAATAAAGTTGGGTAAAACTTTGCTCACTGCTCTTTTCCTGTGCGTTTGTTTTTGTTTTTTCTCTTGTTTTCTAATCAGGTCTTTTCCAAACAGGAAGAAACTAGAGGGAAAAAAAAATTCTTTTAACAGATTCTGCACATAGAAGATAATTGTCATACCTCCCTGACTTCACTCTACTGCAATTTTGTCGCAAAAGAAGTCTAGTTTCCTCAGAACAGCCTTTCCAAAAGTTTTGTTCTTCTCTAGCCACAGCGACAAGAACCTAAAAGTGCCAATATAAATAGCCAGGTACTAGAGTGGATTTTAAGGAGTACTGTTTCTCCTATTTCTCCCACAGATTGGGAAACTAAGGCAGAGATCTGTGAAAGAAGTTGCCTGGGCCATTCAATGGACGAGGGGCAATGCTGGGATCGGCCCAATCCCCGGGATGCAATGGCAGCTGAGGGAGAGAGAAGAGAAGAGCTTCAACACTTCGGATGACAGGAAGAGAATTAATTTTCTGATGTGGTGTTTTGTTGACTCTTTTGTCTTGTCATGTACAGCAGAAATAATGTTCATAGGATTACAGTAAACGCACAGCAAACGGCTCTTATGATTATTAAACATCTCAGCTTCAATTTGATGTTTCATCACCTGCCAACCTCCCACATCCAAAACAATTTTTATATGTTTTTGAAACAAAAAGATTACAAAACATCAAATCAGAAATAAAAAACAAACCCTTAAACATATTAGAAAAGTACATTTAAGATGACACTGAAGCTAAAAAGAGGAAAAAAAACTGTCCATTGCCCATACGCAATAATTAATTTTCAGCAAGGTCCTTATTATGCATTAGTTTTTATGGAGTGACAAAATATAACTGCATGCTATTGTTTAAACACATTTGCTGCATATTCCATAACAGTAAAGGCTGGAAATATGTGTAAAGAACAATACAAACACCACAGTAAATGTATTCTATATTATGGATCCATAATACAGAATGCAAATGATTCTGACTAAGCATTCACAGGAGACAGTCTTTAGGGTGCATGCTGTGAATGTATATTATGAATAATGCATAAAACTTGGCTAAATCTTAATGAGTCCATTGACATCCTATGGGGTCCACAGGAGCCTCAGATCCCAAAGCATGTCAGTGGCACAATACTCTCCTCCCCCCTTCATTTAAAAACAATATTTTGTTAAAACAAAGGAAATTAAAACATTAAAAAAAAAAAACTTTGCTCTGCTTTAACTCCCATATGATGGCAAATTCAGACACAGACTGGAACTCTGACTTCCTTCATCTTGTTGTGTCTAGATGTTCCACATTGAACCAATGACATTTGACACATGACATTTCTGTAATGTTACATCAGGTTTGAGACACGATTTACTTTTTCCCAAAATTATTTACTACAGAGAGGCTTCACTGCACATACAGAATGAGTATCAGGGGTGACAAGCCTCTCTATTACATTTTGTCTCCATTCCTCTTTCCTAATCCCCTCTAAGTGGAAGAATTAATGTAAAAGGAGACCACAGAATATATGGGGAGAGAAAAACAAACAAACAAACAAACAAACAAAAAATGTACAGTTCACTAGTTTGTAAGAGCAACTCCCAAAGAAAAACTTATCTAAAGGATAACTGGCAACAGGTATAATCAAACAATCAAATCATGTGGATGAAGAATCTGATCAAACAGAAACACCTGATATTTACAGCTTACACGTAGAGAAAGATGTAAGGACAAATTTCCAGCTCTTGAGTGAAACTGAAAGGCTGTACCGTTCTATTTGAGTGTACAAGTATACCATATTCACTAGGAAAAAAAAGTGTTGGCATCAAGCCCCAACTTCACTTGGAAGTGCAAAGATAGTTTTTGGGTGTCATGAGTTTGGAAATAAATTAGATTTTGCCTATAGTATAAATATGAAGAAAACAACAGATTAAGTTCTTGTTTATTTAGGGCTATAAGTCTCAAAAACTGTACAAATGGCAATTAATTAGCTCTTGCAACACCCATGCGTGACCATCAGGCTGTACAACCATCTTTAAACACATGTAAACTGAGGACCAAAAGGTGGAGCGACTCACCCAAAACGGCAGAGCGCTGCAGTGCTGCAAAAGGGCTCGGAGCCGCCGCTCTCCACGTACACACCCCAGTACTTCCAACAGGGATGGGGTAGGGCCGGCCAGCCAGCCCACGGAGGCAGCAGCATCCAGAACTGTCTCACAGGCCAACTAAGATTTTCGTCCTCTCCACAGCAGAGCATCCTGCTCCCTACCATTGGATGCTGCGTGGGAAGCTTTCTGCCTATATGCACTGCCATGCGTTCGCGGACCAGGGGAGCTCTTCTGACCCTGTCCATATGAGTTTGATGAAATGAAATAACCAGGAGGGCCAGGAACTCTTTCTCTCTGGAGACTGGGCAAGGAAGGCAGTTCCCTAGGAGGAGCTGCTCCCAACGCAGCAGGAGCGGAGGGAGAGGCGCTTGTGGCCCACAGGCTGGGCAGCAAAGGGGCTGCCACAAAAGGGCTCCTACACCCCTGGGGGAAACTCCATGGGCAGAAGGAGCAGGGCAGCTCCCTTCAGGAGAGGTTCTGCCATGTAACAAAATTTTGCTCAAAAAAGGCAGGAAAAAATACCAGTTGCCAGGAAAATCTGAAAGACAAGCACTTCTTTGGTTTTGTTACAAACTTTCTTCTCCTCCCACACATATTTCCAGCAAAAAAATCGATACCCGAAAGGAAAAAATGTACTTGGGTGTTCAGCAAGCATTGCTGATTTTCAGATTTTTTTTTTCTTAAATTCCAGTTTTTGTTTTCCTTGTTTCTACTTCTCATAGGGATTTTCTGTGTGTGTGTGTTTGCATGTGTGTGTGTGTGAGAGAGAGAGAGAGAGAGAGAGAAAGAGAATATTCAACATTCTGGATGAAAGTAATAGATAAAGGCACTTTAGCTGGGTCTACAGGTAAATCTGGCATGAAATGTACACGGACAAAGCAAAGGCACCTATACACCAATATTCCAATCTTCGAATGGACTTACCTGTATTTAAGAATACATACACATCATCTCATTTTGGAATACATACACATCATCTCATCTTGCTGCATGAGGGTAGTCTTTGCCTTTAATGGCACATGTTTTTGCACGCTGATGTGCATGATGTAGATGTGAGGATATCTAACTTTCCTAAATCTACCTAATCTGATCTAAACCTAATTCTCTTTTTTTTTTTTTTTTTTTTTTAACCCTTTATACTGGTTAAACTTGCCCCTTATGTGAAGATACAGATCTATACGGAGAGAAGATGAACAGCAAGAGGGAGGTACTCTAGAAGGGAGCAAAGGTCAAGCTTTCCCAGGAAAAACACTGCCAAACTCCTTTACCTGTGGAGCCCATCCTGCTACAGAGAGCGGCAATCGCTTCCTTGTCTCCTCACCCCTCCCAGGCACCCGGAGGATATCAGGGAACAGAGGCTCTCGGTAGCACTTTCCTTCTCAGCAGGAAGCTCAAACGTTTGTGATATCCATTTTGATACAAAACCTAAATTAGGCCTCTGGAAATAGGTAATGCATAAAAAGAAGCATTTTTGTGCCACAAGATTATTATTATAGGTTACTGTTAACCCTTGGGAGATGGAGGTGAGTCCTGCAGCTCCCTACTGGGTTGAATATTTCCTGAGAAATCACAGGCGCTACCTAAGCAGATATTTCAGGTGTGCTTCGTGATAAAGAGAGCGATCCCGTTGACCCGTCGTATTCTGATAGCTTGTGTAAGTGTAAAAGCGTTGCCAGTTAAACAAAAAGGACCAGCACAGCACACAGGGGCTGCGACCCTCTTGTGCTAGGGTAAGATTTTAACGGGCCTGGATACAAGGAAAACTGTAGCATTGCTAGTGCCAAACTCCAGCAGAAAATGAGCAGTATGCCTGAGAGCCACACAAAGAGCACTCTGCCTCTTGGCTCCCCAAAATTCTCCTCTATTGCAAATTTTACTCTGGGTCTCATTCTAGCAGAGCTAAGTATGTTTTTCTAAAAGGTAAAAACCTGAAACCTACAAAGAAACTGCAGTTTGCAAGTTATCTATCACTGTGAGTGAAAGCATCAGGGCTGGGAATCTGACTGGTTTATCCCAACTTCATGATTTTGAACCACAGCTACACAAATCACACGGACTTTTTTGCAGAACTGTCACTATCCCTTAAGATGGAAGAACTGCTCCCTAAATCGGATCCAGCACTACCTTGTACTCAAGCTACGCCACCTCCTGTCGCGATGCACGTTGGCCCAGCATTGCTCAGAGCTTCACTCACTTCCTTAGCAAAACGAACCACACCTCAAATTCAATCTGTTACCTGCCTACACAACTCAAGTTCAGCTTAAACTAAGCACTTCGTTTTCCTTCAAACATGCCGACATCAAAGGGCTAAAAACTGCGTTCCTAAATGCAAAAGCAGTGGCATAACAATAACTTTTCCCTAAATTTAAGTATTTAATACAGTATGGTGGCAGCTTGTAAGGTCTGAGAAGAATGAAACCCCATCATAACCTGAGAAACAAACTGGATCTCAGAGCACATCCTCCCGTTGAAATCCTCGTGTGTTGAATACCTGCAGGAGAATGAAGGAGAGGCATTCCAGTAACCTTACATACTGTATAGTTAGACTGGGATTCTCCCGATAAATTTTACACTTTATAGCATTGTCACTCAAGGAGCCACTTACTAAACAGTCACTGCAGAGAAACACAGGAGCCCCACGGAAGTGGTATCATTCAGCAGATAC
This sequence comes from Nothocercus julius, assembly GCA_013398735.1. Classification (NCBI taxonomy): domain Eukaryota; kingdom Metazoa; phylum Chordata; class Aves; order Tinamiformes; family Tinamidae; genus Nothocercus; species Nothocercus julius. The sequence continues at coordinate 3,124,772 of VZSV01000089.1, forward strand.
AGCACTGATGACCTATGTATATGCATACGTATATAAACCTATGTGGGCAACCATTGCCATGAACATCCTCGCATCAACAGCGCAGTCAGCACGAGCTACAACTCATTAGCAGGAACGAGGAGTTTTCGCACTGGCCTGGAGATTTGCCTGCTGTCACAAAGAGGAACAGAGAAGAAAAGAAAGCAGAAGCCCCAACTGCTACTTCTCAGCCCTCGACCAGTAGCTTTGGCACTGCTTTTCCTAGACAGCCTTCATTGCTTTTAGCTGTTCTAACATCTGCGCGTTGCATTTGCTGTGTTGTGCAAGCATGAGCATTTCCTAAGAGATAAACAGAGCTCACCAAGCTCCCAAAGCCCCACACAAACAGAATCCATACGCAAGTCTCCCTAGGTAGCTCGGTCCGTTTCCTTCACAGATTTAAAGGGGACTCTTTAAGATATGAAGGGAGAAAGGAGGAGATCATTCTCATAAAGGAATGGGAAGGAAAAATCTCCCTCGCTCACAGAAGTACTTGTTTTTTAAACCAGCTATTTGAATCATTCCTGTTTATAGACAGACCCATTTCTTCAGCAATGGAAAAGCAATACATTGTCATTTGATCCCCCAAAACATTTTGTAATTTCATGTGAGCAGGCTCCTCACTGGGCTCTTTGACAAAAGTTTGCCCACATGCCTTTTAAAGTACATACCTGATTTCGCCTTTGTCTGCTCAGTTCCTTTCGCAGCTGCAATCCCACGAAAATGTTTCTGTACCCGCTTGCCCCAGTCGTTTCTATAGTCTGCTCAGAAGCAGATTCATTGCTGCTTTTCTGCGGTTACATTTCTTCCTCAATTGATGCTTCTTTGTATTTATTCTGAAGTTTCCAATGTAAAACAAACAGGAATACCACCTTTCTAAAATTACTACTATCCCACTGTCCTCCGATGTAACATTAACAAGAGGCAATATGCTCTAGAGCTATGAAGCATATACTGCCCTAAATTACATTGCAGTTGCTGCCCTGAGCTCACACGTTTTTGAATAGGAAGGCTCCCAGGGATCTCTCTCTCTCAGCTCTGACTGCATTTACGGCTTTAAAATATTTTTAACCCAGACACTGAAGTGCCAGCCTAGCAGCCCTTCATGCTAATCCTAGCCTGGGTGGCTGTTCTTAAGGGAAAGCATTCAAAAATTGTAGCAGCACATCAACTTTGACCCTTTTCACTTAAAACATGAGACTTTTTTTTTAAAGGGGAAAAAAAATTAGATTCCAGAGGGAATCACTGAACTCTGACCTGCTTAAAATTAGTTTTGTTTTAGTGCCTGCGTGGTGACTCAACAGGCCAATTTTCCAGACACTTAAGACTTTTCTGCTCCTGAAGATTCCAGTTCAAGCCCTGGACTCTGCTTGCTGGGGTCGGACCAGAACACTTTGTTCCATGGCTCCAAGCAGTGAATTCCCAGATCGCCGTACCCTTGCCAGATGCTGGCATGCCTGGTAGTAAGTAGGGCTGCAACCAAGCTAATTATATTTTTTTCTCATCTGTGCAGAGCTTTGCTTGCAATACATACGTTAGACTGAAAAGAATTTCCCTTCAAAATTCAGCAGTCGAGAAATGTTTATATGGCTCTGATAAACATTTCATGATAAGCTGGATTCTTGCGGGGGGAAGAGGGGAGATGTGTACTTTGGTCTTAACAGTGCAGCAAATAATTCTCGAATAGGGTCTGGCTGAGTGTATCCGTCTCACTGAGAGTAACTGATTTGATTTTTTTTAAATCTGTCACAAGCATTACAAACACTAAATGAGTCACCATAGACTCCTATGCTGCAAAAAATAGCATCTCAACGCTTCATTTGCTCTTCAACAGGACTTCAAGTATGGTGCCTGGTATCAAAAAAGCCTTGTCACTTAACAAATAAAAAAAATCCCTAGGAAATGAAGCTCTGGCACAGCCTCACACCAGTTTATTCCCTGCGGAAAGTTATCACTGCCCAGCAAAGTAAAGCTCATCTAAATCAACAACCGTTCTTAATCTGTTATTCTACTTAGCGCTCTCATTAATGCTATAGCAAAATAAAATACAGGTTAAGAAACTTTCTTTGGCCACCAGGCAATAGAGCCAAACCCAGAAACAGAACGTAGATGCCGGTCCATATTAAATGGCATCTGTTACATTTCCATCCCTTGCTCTCAGAAAGGAAAAGCTCTGCCAACATCTATAATCACTTATTTGACAGCTGCTAACCCAACGAACACGAAAGCAATTTATACACAATGCCCCAGTCTTTCTGAATATGATCGTGTATGAACACAGCACTAATATTTGGTCCATTATCATTTGGGGCTTTTCTTAATAAGAATGTAGCTTTCTTCCTTTTTCGGAAAGAAAACAAGCCACCAAAAGACAGAGCTGTAACACACAGTCATCAATATGCTGTTCTTATGAACACAAAGTATGTAAAACAGTAATAACACAAACAATGATACATACTCTTCTGTGTCAACAAAACGACTGTCTTTTGCCTGAAAAAAACCCTCTTCCAACCTATACAACAACCCTCCCAAGACAGACGGTCCCAAGACGGGGCCTTACACCACGAAAGATCCCAGCCAAGGGAAGGAAACGCCTGACCAAAAATGACACTGTTTGCTGAGCATCCCCCAGCTATTTGACCTGGCGATCTGCAGCCTCTCGTCACCAAGCCTGCTGCAGGACCTCCAAAATTCATAAGAAGGCTAAAAGCTGTGAAGCCACTTCACTAAAAGCCAACCTGCAGACCCGTATTAGAGAGCAGTGCCCGACGCGAAGGGGCGGTCGATCGCAAGCAGGACCAACGCAGGCCAGGCTGCTCCGGGACGGGGCCGACGGCACGGCGGCCCTGCCTGAGGGAGCCTCCTGAAGCACCACTGGAGCATTTCCAGTGCCGAGCCCGCCGCGGGACGGACGTTGCGCTCCTGAGATACGCCTGTGCCCCTCACAGAAGCCTCTTAGGTCTGAAACAATGCGAGCTAACTAGGCTAACCATCGCTTGGAAAACGCATGCTGTTTTGGATAGAGCTTTCTGGATACAATGGAGAAGGTGAAGGCGGCTTTCTTCACCTCCTACACAGCCTGCGCTTCGCTCCGCAAAAAAATCTTGAACCGCAATCAGACTCGATGTCAGACTTTTGCCAGCTGAGCTCCCTCTCTCTTCCTCGGTTTCAGGTCATCTGAATACCCTGACAACCTGCGAGGATAAATCAAGCACAGAAGGTGTTCAGGAACTAACCTCGCACGTCAGGTGTTTCTACGAAACCTGGGCAAAAAGCATCCCAAATTCCAAATCCGCAACAAATGCATCACCCCGACTGAAAACCGTGGGACTTAAAATACAGCCCCAGCGATTTCATAAAAAAATGGAATGAGACACAGTAAACCTGGGAAGAATGAATACACTGTTATTTTTCCCTCTGGAAGATGGATGGGTTGCGTGTGGCTTCCACTCGCCCAGGCCTACTCCAGCAGCGTCCTCCTCTCTCGTGGCAGCTCTGATCTGAAACCGCCAGGCAGCAACACATTAACACCAGCAATCCCTCATGAGGAGGCTGGGAAGGAGCACTGGGATCTTGTAGCCAGGCCTCCCGCCCGACACACGTCCCAGTGCCTCACCCACGAATTCCTGCACCGTGCCCATGACTTCTGTTACGGCATAAATCACTGGCCAGGAACCCCCACAAAGTGCAGTAACAACCCTGGAATAGGCAACACTAGTCCTCACCTTGCACCGAGAACATTTGTAACTGAATGCAGCTTTATTTCCAGTCTGCCGGGCTGCTCTCAGTCGAATTCACATGAAAACAGTTCAGGGCTTGGGTATCAGCAGCCAGGTGACAATATCTGTGGCAAGCTAACATCGCACATGACACATGGCTCTATAACCAGATAAAACATACTGCGTTGTTATTTGAAAATTACTCATTTCAAATAGTGCTCGAGTGCTCATGTTGACTGATTATTTTATAAAAAATTATTTACACTGGCTCTTTGATCTGTCTCCTCACTAGCAAAAATAAAGCTCCAGTTCGGCAGAGGACTTGGAGCAGGTGCCAAATTTGAAGCACAGAAGGAGGCCCGTTGGCTACAGTCGGACTCAAGTGCTTCAAGTCAGGCACATTCAAAACTATGTCAGGGCCAAAATCCCCAAACAGCCATAAAAATGCATCCAAGGCCTGTGCTTTGCTTCTGGAAACTTTATTCTCACTTTACATATAGTCAAAACCTGACAAGAGCTCACTGTCGGATTATGCAGGAAATCTGCAAGTTTCACCAAGGTGTGATCTGAGGCTTTTTCACACATTATTGTATCATGCCGCGCCAGAACACTAACGTATGCACAGTTCTAAAATAGGCTGCATTATTACAGCACCGCGCTGAGAACGGTGCCGAAAATCCAACACGCAGCCGCCGGAGGTTTGCTCCTCCACCATTTGCAAACCGATAAAGGGTCACGACTGCCCTTCTTACCAAGCAGAAAAAAAAGAATAATAAAGGGAACAAAACACTCGACATTCCAAAGACTTTCTCCTCCATTTTCTCCCTCTTCCCCAAGAAACTGTCAATTGTCAAATTTGTCTGTGGTCACGTTGGAGTGGGAGAATGGGATTTAATAGCGTTTAACTGACTTGCTATCAAGAAGGAAACATGTTTTTTCTTCTCTCAAATTTGAAACCGACACTTTCCTTTTTTTTTTTTTTTTTGTTGGCCTACTTTCTTTTAAGTCGCTTTTCAATTATTTATGAAAATGCAATAATGCATTACTTTGCTGTGCAAATGTTTAGAAGGAGATAGTGTCTTTCAAATGAAAAAAAAAAGCATACATGGGTATACAGGGGGTTATTCAGAAGCAGGTGATCCTTAAAAAAACCAATACTTTCACTTCCCCCCTCAGCCATCCCCATTTTCTTTAAACTGTACACTTGATTTAAAAAAAAGAAAATTGTGCACAGCTCCACAAAACCCCCACTTGTTCCTCTCCAAAGCAGGAGAGGGAGAGAGAGCTGTGGCAAACAAACAAAATCTCTAAATGGGAACAAGTATAAGGGGCTGAAACAAAAACTGTTAAGACACTGACAAGTCTCCACAGTTCTTGCAATAGCAAGAGGAGGGCAAAATTTTGCCCCATGAAAACCAGGGACATCAAGAGCCAAACTCCCAACACTTTCTCCCACTTTTTTTAAAGGTGCTTTTCGAGAGAGCTGGTTTTTGGACACAGCTGTATTTCCCAGGCCGTGGAAGGGCAGTGAAGAGCGAGGGCTGAGCGTGCCCGTGCCGCTGGGGCAGCGCCGTGCGGGGGGCGCCCACATGGACGCCGCGTCGGACGGCTCCCCACGTCACGGCGTCAGCGTGAAGCGACATCGCAAAGGCTGCCCGCACGGTAGCGGGTGCGAGAGTAGGCCCGGCATGGTCAGCTCTCACTTCCCCGTGGGCTGACTCTGCTCTAGAGAGAAGCCTTCCCCCTTACGATGATGGTGAGAAGGAAGCTCTTGCTCTACAGCGCTCTCTAAAGGATCCTCCCTCTTGCTGTCAATGGAGGGAACCTAGAAGGAGCCGCTTACCAGGTTTCAACCAGCCTTGGGGAGGAGTACCCTATGCACACAGATCCCATACACACTCACATTCTTGACGAAAACACAAAGCATTACTAAATGCACCCGGATAGGTTTACCAGCAACAGAAATCTAACCCGCAAGAGGGAAAGGCAACACACCAAAGCAAACCACAAGCCTCCCAGGCAGGCCGTGGGACCATGATGATCTTGCAGACCCGGCTCAACACGACCACAGTCACCCTGCCCTCCCGCCAGCCTCAGGCCCCACGCCTGCGGGAGGCAGAGCCTGGATTCTGCGAAAGCCAGCGAGAGCGCCAACCTCTGCCACGCTGAACTGCCCACAACACCGTTCCTTAGGGCCCGGACCTGCGGAAATTCAGCAGGCTCTGGAGCTCCTGCAAGCTCCTGCATGTCCTAACGCACATGTACACACCAGCTTTCAAAGCATATGAGCAAGACTTACGTACATAGTTAACTTAGGAGCCCCATTTTTTTTCCCCTCTCTCTTTGGTAAGAGCAACTTAAGCGCCTAAATCACCCTGAAGGTCAACAGGGCACTGTCGAAGCTCCCTTCAAAAGCAGACTTGGCTGCACTGAAACCCCACTGCTTTCAAACTCAATGCAGCCCTCATGCAAATGTTCACATTTCCCTTAAACAAAAAGAACTAAATCATGTTCCTAAAGTTAAGCTTATACTTGCATATTGCTCTTAATTAGGGCCACAGAACACATGGCTGCAACTTGCAAGTCGCATTCAGAGTGTGTTTGTAAATGGGTAATTTATAAATAGTGATGAAGACACAGAGACATTTTTAAGCACCTTAAGCTTAGAAAGAGCAAAACATCTTGTGATAAAAATAATTGGATCAAGCTGTATGGTTTTACAAGTATTTTCCTTCTTTTCAAATATAAAAATGCAGAATTTAAAATTAAGCATAGCAAGAAAAAAAATCCTGTACGAATTTCTAAAACTTTACAGCATTGTGCAGTGGTATTTTTCCCTAAAGCTTCTTACTGCTACTCTTTGTGCTATATTTTTGTGTGTTATAGAGGTGCTTAAGTATGGAACTGCTGCTGATGTTCATGCTATTTCACCCAAACTGGAGCACCTTTTCCTCTACCTCATAAAAATCATACATATATTGCTGTCTTCTGGGGACAACGTATGTAAAGGGAGATGCTGCTCTACTGATGGTTTATGATGGGGCGAGGCAGGAAGTATCCAAGTAATTTAAAGTTCCCAAATGCGCGTTTTGAACAGATTAGTACTCTACTACATGCATTTTTACAGAATAGCATCCCCAAGAGGTTTTAGTGAATCTGGGCCCAAAAGTGTGAGGAATCTGACTCTCCTTCTCATCCTGTGAGGTGCTGCTTGCAGCACATATTCCAGGTCACCCTGGTGATACACTGCACAAAACTGTACAGAGCTGTTCCTCTACTATATGTTGCTGGCAAAGAGAGGCCTTCAGTTTCCAGAACTGTCAACTGCCTTTCAGAAGCACCAAATTCACACATACATATTTGTACATATTCATCAGCGTTTACTCATGTGTAATCTCTCACGGGAATTAATATTATTCCCCCACAATTGCAAAACTTCCACCCTCCCATCCACACTGATGCTTACCTACGGCAATCCTGTGTATAGAGCTGCCTCATCAGAGCTGCATATAATTGCATGTTTCAGTTGGAAACTAAACAGTTATAGAAGTGACAAGAACCTCAGTAATTTTTACTCCTGCTCTTTATTCCTGCTCTTTTTCTGGCTATGGGCAGAATGCATAAAACCGATTCAGCAACAGGTTTCAACGGGAACTAAAAAGCTCACCGTACATGTGTGGATACTGAATGAGTAATCCACGCATGACTCGCAAACCCGAACTAATTAATTGTCCTAAATTTGTTAATCTCAGCCATAAAATACTTAACGCACCATGGTGCCTCTATAAAAATGCTCATTCTCACGTATCAGAACAATTATTTTATTTTTCTCAGAATCAAGCTGTCCTACTTCACATACAATTACAAACATAAAGTCAATCCCAAACACAGATGAGAACCCAGTATCTGATACTGAACATGCTCTTTTTCCAGACTTGAATTAGTAAAGCAGAATATTGCATTAACACATTCACTTTTCTGTGACTACACAGACTTCTCATATATTTTACATACCCTTCAAGAGCAGATACATTCAGTTTATTATTAAATGGAAGTGAAATAGATACGTACACTTCATTTCTTATTATTATTTATGCATTTGCCTGTATTCCGGCATAAAAAGTGTGATCTTCACTACCGTAGCATAAGCCAAAATCTCATTTCAGTGGAAGCATACCTGCAGTTTACCCTGGGCACACCTAAGGAAAGCATGTGAAAGAGCCACAAGTGACTTTGCCTGGGAACCTTAATCTCCCAAGGTTCTTCCCAGAGCGGAGGAAGTGCAAAAGACTCCGCTAGAGTGTGATCCAGTGCACAAATCACTGTTAAAGAAAAGGTATTTTCTCTACATCCTAAAGAACTTGTTAATATGGAAGTTAGCAACTGCCTTTATTTCAAAAATACTCTGAAGTCACTTGAAAACTGTTCATTTTCTTCTCTAATTTCTGAATTTTTCTTGGTATAAATCTGCTTCGTTGGGACAAATCTCCTCCTAGAAGGTCAGCTGCAGCATTAGAAATGGTGCTCCCAGCTCAGAAATGCAACTCCTCCATCCATGGACCAAAGACACTGACTTCGCCAGATAATTGCTTAACTTCTTTTTCTAAACAGACTGTAAAATTAACTTTTAGATCTGTATTAAGTAAATATTTAATTGACTACCTGAGGATCACAACTGTGTCCCCCAAGCTCTTATTTATACTGAAAACTTACTCATATATAGAGATGCTCTAGCAGTGTAGAACAGAGACTCCATAACCCTAGTTTAGAAACTGAACCAGTTTAATTAAATATGTTTCTTTAAACTGACTTTTACAAGACACAGCATGGCACTCTTAATCAAATTTAGACTTGTTCTATTCATATACCCCCTACAGAAACCAAAGATCCTGCAACCCATATTTACATCTATTTCAGAGCCAGCTCAAGGCTTCTGAGCAGCGCAAGCAAAGCTGAATTCTGCCTCCTCCTCAAAGAGGTGGCCAAGGTGACTTTGCAGGGCAGCATGGAGCTGTTATTACCCTGGTACAAGCAGGTAGATTTGCTCCATCCTGTCAGATCTTCTACTATTGAGGCTTTTTGCTAGCCTAGCTGACTCTCTACCCTATCCATGCCAACGGCTAATGCTGAAAACATGTTTTTAAATTAAATTAATTAAAAATCACTGCCATTAAGAACAAGACCTTAAAGACAATTTCACTACCAGTCCAGTATCTCTGAAGTATCTTCCTGTAGTTGGCTGGTTCAGGCTAAGTGCCCTATACAGCCAATCCAAACCTACTGACAAGCCACTGGTTTCCCAGTACCCTATAGACCCTTTTCAAGTAGAACAGGGACCATCCCGCCAGGGTCCAGGAGGCTTCAAATTCAAACTACAGGATGTGATTTTATTGGGATTGTATTTCACAGAACTCTGTTCCTTGCAGAAGGTATAAAATGCTGTCAAATTCCATGGGATATTTAAGTCTTTTCAATTTCTCTAAGATGCTCACAAACAAAAACATTTAGCAGATTAATACAGTACTAATACAGTACAGACCTCCTCTTGTATTTTGACTTAGATCCATTCAAGGGACAAAGTACACCTACACGACACAATTTTACACAGTGCATGATTTTTTACTTCAAGAGATTTTGCAGAATTGAAGAACACTATCCCTACAGAACAACTTTGACCGGCAGTTTCAGGCAATGTACTTCCTTGAAATACAGGTAAATAATATGTTCCTTAAACAAAAGGACACAGAATACACTCCTATACACACACACAAAAAAATGCTTTTGCTTTGTCATCAGGATTTCTTTTTATTTGAAAGGAAAACAGGAAGTGGGAAAGAAAAAGTCTTTTGTTAAAGGACAATTCACTGAAGGGTCTTTTAGACAGCAATTGTCAGCGCTGCTCAGGGCCAATGGATCAAATTTACCTCTAAGAAGTGCTGAGGGCTGTGCGAGTCCTCACAGTGGGAGCTGGTGCTCTGGGCCACTCAGGTTCAATTTTTGGTGTCACCATTGGCTTTAGGAGCTGGAATCTTGGTGAGCAGAGATTTGCTCGGTATTTGATGCACTGGGTAAAGTGGCAGTCTTAAAATCACCTGCCTCCCAAGCAGCTAGGAAGCCAGCAGGAGGTTACTAGGAAGTGAAAGTAATTGTCCTTTGTGCCTCTGAAAATAGCCAATATTAATGGATCCTCTTGCGGATTACTGGGGTCTCAATCTACGGCTGCAGCTCAAAGAAAAAGAGAGAGGCTGAAGAAGAGAGAAAATAAAGCTGTCAGAAATATTAGAGGAGACTCTCCTTCAAGCTGTCAAGAAGCATATGGTCTCCTCATCCAGAAACGTGCGCACCATAAAGCACGTGTGCTCGGTGGGCAATGAAAATTTGCTCAGCCAATGCGCTGTACATATAGAGAACATACTGTGCAGACGCCTGAGCACGTGTGTGCATGTGTTTTCTGGAAGAGATCCGAGCCACAGTGAAAGCACTGCAAGGATGACAACTTTGCACCTTCCCAAGACATTCATCAGCAGAGCGAGTGACACGCAGACTTGAGCTGCTTTAACAGACTGTACGCACACAATCTGAAATCAACTTGCCTGTAGCCCCCACTCTCTAGAGAATGCCAATGGACATGCAGATCCATCGTATCGGAATTAGCAGTAGGACAGGAATCTGAGGTGTTGGTCTTGGCCTGAATTTTCTTCCCTGTTACTAAAATTCATAAAGAGAAACATATTTGGATTCAAACTCCTCGAGTCCTACAGTTTGGTCACTAACCTGGGAGTTTCCTTGATGCATGCCTTGAAAGAGGCAGAAAGCTCCAGAAAACTTCCAGCGCTTCCGTGCCTCTGAACAGGAGCTCCTTTTTATTTCAGGCTTAAACTAGCATGCTGTCGAAACCAAATTTGGATCTGATATGCCAGGATCACTTCTGATGCCTTGAAGAAAGGAAGAATGTAAAGGAAACTGAGATTGTAAAGAGGAGCTTACGGGACAGGAGAGTTCATAAACTTGACAAGGGCTGCTCCCACAGCTGAGGGCCGCGGGGCCCACTTGCTTGCAAGCAGCCCTCCCACGGCCTTCAGGGGGAGTTGAGCTGAGCCTGCTCAAGGAACACGCGAGCGTTCTCATGTAGAGAGCGGGGGGGAAAGAAACCTTCTTTGCTAATAGGAGAAAAATTCTTATAATAATACTAATCTATTTATAATGGTCAAAAGATATGACAGCTCACAACAGCGTCACAGCAGTGCTTTGGCAATACTTGAGCATACTGTTGTATTTTTAGAAGGACTGTTCATTTACTTTCTCCTAAATGCTGGAATTCTTATTTTTCAACAAACGCTCTATTTTTTGGCCTATCCATATGTCAGCATCACAGGATTTTGCATCGGGGTACGTACGAACCACCGGCAGAGACAAAGCTCCTGCTTTTTTGCGTTACAGCAGCACTGCCAAAGATGCCAAGTCTCCGTGTCCTCCTCAGCTGCATGCAGTGAGAGTTAGCTACACTACTTACAAACCTGCTTGGAACCTAGCGGTATATTTTTATGATGAGTAACAGAGAGCTGCTGTTTCTTAATCCTGAGCGCTATGGAACTATCTCACTGTAAACAATATATCTGACAGTTTAATGATATTGCGCAACCTAACTGGTTTTGGCAAGTAGCACGTAAGATAAAGGTGCAGCAATATGTATGTTTAAACACTTTTCTATTTTCTCAGCAGACAGACCGCAGAAATGTATCTTACCATTTCAGAATTCATTAGCAAACTGCCTGCATGCCTAACTGGAGAACAGTAAGTGCTTCGTAACTCCCACCTGCTGCTAAGAGATCATGACAACAGGACCATTACAGCCCTTAAGAACCTCTACAACTCGAGCTCAAATGCGTATAGACAAGATGTATATCCTTCTATTTTCTTTCCAAAAAGCACATATTAGCTTCCACCACTTACAAAAACTTTCAGTGGGCTAAATTAGATACATGTGCACACACATGGTAACTGAATTAACTGGAAACACTCAATGCATCTCAAATGTCCATCTGTTTACGAAAGACACTTGCGGCTTTCAAGCCGTGCACTCCTTCTAGCGTAACTCCCAACCCAAACAGTTTAAGCTCAACCAGCAAGCTCTGTTGCAAGACTTCCACACATAATGGCCACGTGTTTATCAGCTTCTCATGTTCAAACTATGTCCGAATAGACATGCCAATCCATTCACAAAATGCAACAAATTGATGCCAGCCTTTCCCTCTGCTGCTAGAGAAGCCTCATAAAACAAAGCCGGCCATAACACAGAAGTTATAGCTAACTAATACAAAAACTCTTCCCCTGCAATCCCAGTTTTATAGTTGTAAACAGTCTGATCTGCAGGCTGAAGAATCCCTTTCTGAGGCAATAATGCATTTTCTACCACTGGGAAGGATTAAGGGGATATAAAAGTAGCAGCAGATACAGGAGCCTTTCTCAGGTAAGCTCCAGGTGATAAAATATTTTGATGAGGAGCAGTGATTTTAAATTTTGCAGCTCACTGCAGCAAGGCTGTAGGCAGCCTGCTTTATTTAAACAGGGAGGAGGCAGAACAGGACACATTATCTCACGCTTTTGCTGTGGGAATAAAACATCTTTTTTTAATTTGAGTGAAAGTTAATACCCCACTCTGACAGGGAGAGAGCAAAATGGATCTTTATAGGAAAAAAAAAAAAAAAACACTTCCTCTCTAATTTTAAGATCCTGTAAACTTTCCTTTCTCAGGAGTTAAGTGGCAGCGACAACCACGAAAGCTACCTGTAACAGCGGGCGACAGGAGACTCCCTAAGAAACCGTTCTCATCAGACCCCGCGCTCCAGTCCTCCCGGGGTGCCCCTATGCTACTGCTGTTGCTGATGGTGATTGAAATGTTGAACGCCTCCAAATCTCCCACGTGCCTATTCCGCTGGCCTGCTG
>VZSV01000089.1:3139723-3221391 GCA_013398735.1 Nothocercus julius
CCGGAGCCGCCGCCGCCGCTCACTTGGAGCGGCCGCGCTCGCCTCCCCGCGCAGCCCGCAGCCTCAGATAGGCGCCCCGCACGCGGGGGAGAAGCTGCGGGGGCTTCCGCCTGTCACCCCTCCGCCAAACTACAGCAAGGGATCGGAGGGGAGCAGCCTCCCTCCTGCCGCTACCTCCTCCTCATTTCTGACATTTATTTCCCCCTTCAGCCGCTGGCCCTGATTAATAAAAACGCGATTAATAAAGTCGTTTGGCACCTGGCAAATAAGGCATCGCTCTCCTGTTTACTTACGGGGTCTCTTACATCTTTAATTGACTGCCTGGCACACGTGCTCTTCATCAAGCAGTGAGGCGGGATGGTGGCCGGGTTTGCGAGCGGAGAGTGGGAAACGCGGAGCGAGGGAAACGCGGAGCGAAGCACCCCGAGCCCAGACGCTCAAAGGAGAGCGCGTTCGGCTATTATTCATCTCCACGAGGGAAGCCTTATCTTCTACAAATATTTGATACTGGGACAAGTCCAATAATTAACAGAACAATCAAACAATTTCACTGCCTTCTCGGGGATTTAAGAAGTCGTCATCTGGAATTCATGAGCATTACACCCTTTTCTTCTGCTTGGATGCGTTATTGTATATGATCTTTTCAGTGTGTGTGTGTCCCTAAATGATTTTCCTCTTTGATGCCAAAAGATGCAAACCATTAACCGCACTGTTAATATTCACAATTGCTGATTCAGGGAGACCACAAACATCTGAACGGGGTGAGAGGGTTGTAAAAAAAAGACAGGAAAAGGGGAAAAAAAAAAAAAAAAAAAATTTTTGCTCCCTCCCCACCCACGTGGTGGAGATTTCCCCAGGAGGGGTGGTGGGCTGGGAAGAGAGCCGTGCAGGTCCAACTCACGACTGCATCACGCCCCACCAGCCCTGATGGCATCAGTCCTTCCCCACTCAGTCTTGTAACTCCTGCTACAGGAGAGGTGCCAGGTGGGCAAGGTTTGGGACTCCTTCGTCCTTCTGCAGCATTTCTCCCCTTCTTCAGGCCTGCGGTGCCCGGGAGCCAGCCTGGCTTTCAGGACCGGCTTGATGCCTGCCCACGGAGAGCCAGGCAGGCTGGACCCGTAACAGCTCATGCCTTTCTTGCGTCCTGCCCTGGCCTCCCACAGAAATCCCCAGCTTGCCTCCTCTCGGTAAAATTCAGACCTTTGAAGAGTGTTACCCACATGTCGGATAGAGAAGTTTCACACAAGGCTGTGGCCCCATCCAGTTCTGCACGAGTGCGTACTGGGCATCAAAGTCACAAGCCTCCAGTTCCCACTCTCTTAGCTGGTTGCCAACCCACTTGTGAGGGTGGGCAACCCTAGATACTGCCACAAATAAAGAAATTGCACAATGAAATTGTTGGGACCTTTTTATCTCAAGTAATCCCAAACCTAGGGAGCTACCTCCAGCCTTCTCAGGGCTAGGCTGGCAGAAGTATGTCTGTCCTCCCCACATCCCTCAGAACTCTTTTCTGTCAGTCCCAGCTGTTTTTTTTTCATGAGGGCCATGCCTCTTTTCCCTTCTAGCTTAATGGCAACTGTCCAACTGTCCTTACAGTCTTGCTGCAACTCCTTGCAGTTCAGAACAAGACAGGAATTAAGGCGGTGGAGTCCAAAAGTCCAAAAGAAGTCCGGAGCAAAGAGAAAGTGCCAAATGTGGATGCATTTTAGATTGTATTATGTTCTCCACAGGAGCTGTATTTTTCTACTTCTGNTTTTCTCTTAAATATTGAGGCCATCTCAAGGACTCTAACATCTTATTTCCAAACACTTCTAAAACCAATAATTTAAAATGCTAACAATCATTTTTATTATTTATTGCTGAGGATTCTTTCTGTGCTTTTGTCACTTATTTAAAGGAAGGATGTTACATTCCTATATTGGCTTATGGCAAACTTCAGTCAAACAAATGCTTTTCGATACAACCTAAAGACATATCCTTATTTAGCTCTAAATATTTGAGAACACAGGATGTTGAATGTTAGTACACATGGGCTGGACACAGCTGGGAGCAAGGCTTCAAGCAAGTTTTCCTCCTTGAATAGCCAAAGACAGCGCAAAAGAAAATTTTCAGTGTGACTTATCCCTTGAAAAATAGAATACTGTACAAAGAGAAAGGCTGATATATATACATACATATATATATATATAAATTTTAAATTTACAAAGTGCTGGCTAACTTTTTAATTTCCTGACCCCAGGGAGACTTGGGATGGGATCCATGGGATCCTGCTTATGTAGAGCTTTCCCTGACTTCATGCCTACACTACCATTCTCCATTAGCCGCTGTGTGTGCCTTCCTGCCTCGTCCTCCCAGAAAGTTCTCTGTTTTTTTCTAGTGCTTTCAGTCTGCTGCACTCTTTTTCACAAGTTCAGGTCTAAAATGCTACCTTTCTCATAAGGAAATGGCTTATTCCCATATTTTGGTGGTATAAACAATTGAACTGATTAATAAGGACCACGTCCTTATAAGTAACACTATCCTCATGCCCATGTCATCCAATTATCCAGGTACTGTGGCAACCTTAAAGCCACATGAAAATGAGAAAACTCGTTGCAAATACCTGCTTTCATATCAAAGTGTTATCAGCACTAGAGCACTCTGACGTGGTCTCAGTCAAAGTGTGACCCTTGTCTTCTACGCTTAGAATGGCTTCTCTGCTTCTCCACACCAAAATCGGGGCGTTACTTGTGCTGACTTCTGCTGGGAGGAAAGGCCTCTGTTATTTAAATTGAAGCAGTCTGCTTCCATGCGGGTCCTGCTTGCTTTCCTCTAGAGACAGCAGAGAATCCCAACTATGATACTCCAAAAGAGATCCAAATAACTTTTTATGGAACATGAAGTACGCTGTTGTGTCCCTGCGTACGGCCAGCCAGCCAGTTTCTTGTTAACTGGTTCCTCAAATTAAATGATAGAAATGTGTTGCAGCAGAGTATCTAAGAGTCCTAAATGTAGTTTAGATACCACATATAGATCTTATTAAGTAAGGGAGGAACATGTTTACTTTTAGTAGAAGATGAGTACAAAAATCTGCAAGAAATGGAGAATGTTGATTAAATTAAATGTTGACGGATCTTCTGTAAACTATTGCAGGCTGTTGCAGGCGTATGAAAGGAAGAAAGAAAATGAAGCCGATTGAAAAAGGTGAGGGTACCTGCTTTAGTTGTCCATGAGGAGCAAAAATTAAACATTACAAGAATCTGTAAAAAGTTTGCAGCCTTAAGATTGGATTAAAGACCTAAGGAACACTCAACTATTGTACTACCCATTAGTAACTCTGAGATTTCAATGAGATTACTCACATATATAAAATTAAGCATAATCTGTCAGGACACACAGATGAATAAATACAGTCACAAGGATGGATTTAAGAAGCAGGCTGGAACTTCATTAACACAATATTTTCACATGTCAGGCAGTGAAGTGGGCCCAGTGGAGGGATTACACGACTACAATTTAGGGCAGATCCTCCCTAATCTATCTCTAAAACCAGCTCACATCTGAAGCCCACTCCTCAACCCCCCTCCAAAGAAGAAAGAAGCAGGTACTAAATGCCAAAGCACTTCATTTAGGTTTACTTCTTTCCTGGGCATAAATTCCACAGCAAAGTTCCAGATTTCCTTTAAATTTCAGCCTTACCCCACACAGGACATTATCAAAATTTTTCAATAAATGATCTCAATCAAGAGATGAATAAATAGGTACATTCCAATTTGCCCCATTTCTGCATCCAACTTTTCAGCCTACCCATGCCTCCATGATGCTGGAAAGACCGCAAAAACATTGTGTGCCTTCTCCACCTATACCCTAAAAAGAAAAAGACCCCATACCTTTCTTGATTGCCAAATAAATAGCCAAGTTAGAGCAGCTTAAGAGCATCATTGGTACGTCATGACACAGAGGGCGCAGAAAAGCTGCAGGCTGTAGGCCTACAGAGACCCTCAAACCCCAGCTTCCCGTCGGGAGGCCTGGGAATGTCTCTGGCACAGCTCGGAGGGGTCACTTAGGACTAATTAGCCAGGGCAGACCACTAGGACGGCGCAAAGAGGGCACCAGCCAAGCAACCCAGATCTCGCAGCGTGGTTGACGACTGCAACATGAACTTCTCAAAGCTATTAGCAGTTTTGGGCGCCCGAAGAGTTGTGGTTCCTCCAGTGGCAGCACATTTTACAAGGAAACATGTGCTTCATTTTCTAAACCTAGCCCCGTTTTCTAAACCTGGCAGTCAACTGAGAAATCGCCATCGTTTGTGGCTTCTGAAAATAGAGGCCAGTTCTAGCCTCTAGTTGTAGCAGGACCGAGAATGTAGTGTCTTATCAGTAGCAAGGAACAGGGATTTGTATATGCTGTTTTATTAAGATTACTATCTCAACAGTGCTCCTAAAAAGAAAACAAAGGGGAACAAAAATGCTGTAAAAAGACTTAAAAGGTGACTCAATTTCCCTTTACTGCTGAAACTGAACATATGTTGGATATAATCAGCCCTCGTGCTACAAGATTCAATTTTTTTTCTATAAAGGTGCAATAATTAATGTTAAAATAAGTCTGCAAAGAAATTGGTGTGACTCATTTAAAAAAACTTAGACAGTCGCAGTAGATTCCCCGTGCAGCACTAAAGCAATAAATAGTGCCTTCAAGAAAAGAAACAAACAAACCAGACAGAAATATAGGTAATGTAGGAAAATCCCTAGCAAGATATACCATTCCTTACAAGAAAGTCTTCTCTGTTAACTGATCTCTGATATACAATCTTGGGTAGAGCATTTTTCATGTAAAATTGTTTTCTTGCTTTCCCATCTTTCATAGGATAACACAGCTTCTAATGTCACTAAATTACTATCATAAAGACAAAGAGGAGAGTAGGCTTAAATGTGATGAGATGTGTTGTTTGTATTTGTAACAGGGCAATCATTGATTTAAAATTGGCAGTGGAGCTCTTTTCTGAAATGATTGCTAGGTTAGCAAAAGAACACTTGAAACCAACTAGCAACATCTAAATTTCTGGAGAAAAGCGTAGATTTAGCACCTACCATAATGTGCATTTTGACTATTAGACCTGCACACTCCTCAGCGTGGGCACGTTCTGTTGTGTTGGGAGTTTCTCACAGCAATGCCCATAAGATTACTGTCCAGAAGAATCCTACAGCTGTGCGTTTTATCTTTGAAGAAAACAAAAGGTTCAACATTGCATACAAGTAAAATTCTCTTAGGACCTCAAAGCCTGTTTTACCTCTCACCCCTGCTCAGGTAATCGCAGGTGTGCGGCGAAGGACGAGCAGGGCAGAATATTTTATATTGCAGCTTTACAGTGTGCAGGCATCCAGGCTGCCCCCAGAAATGACTGCCCAAGGTGAGAGGTGCTGGAGAATCAGGCCCCAAAGCTTTTCTAGACTGGATCAGCCCACTGGTGCATTAAGTGTGTCACCTCACAGCTGGATGCTCCAAAATGAACCTAGCTATTGGTGCAGTACAGGGGGAGCTGCTCGGGCAGGCAGGCTGCATCCCGGAGAGGAGCCTGCAGTTTGCCTTTCCTTTTCCTTTTTTTCTTTCTTTTTTTTTTTTTTTTCCCCCTCACTGTATCTAATCAGAACTGTCCTCATTTGTGACCAAATTGTTCAAGACTTCCTTAACATTTAAACAAGAATATCTGACTGGTTGTGAAACAGGATGTAACACATGGCACTGGGAATTATAAATAATAGCATGAGAAAGAAAACCCAAACATCACTTTCTTACTATTTTAATACACTCCAGCAGTAAGAGAAACTAGTTCACGACATAAGAAACATGTAAAAAGTACGTTGTAATTTGCATTATGTTATTTTACACCGCAGAGATTGTTAGTGGAACTTTTCAGCTGTATATGGCGATCCATTTAAGTCAAAAATGTAACTTAATATTACATAAACAATAAATATATATGCTAAGCAAATATCATCTTGCTACGGGACATGCCAGATATTAGGAATAGGTAGTAAGAATACATAAATAGATGTTGTCTAAATCTTTTAGGGATTTTGCTATGGAACCTCAGCGAGAATCCACAGAGAGCTCATCAAGTCAAAGACACAGATATTCCTAAAACACGTCAGCGTGTCTTCCCTGGTGAGTTTAAAATCTAAACGCTTCCAAAGCCTTCTCTCCCTGCAAAAGAGAAGGACTTTCCGTGCCCATGTTAACACACAGGCCCCAGCTATTACATAAGTGCTGTCACCATGCAGCAGGACTCCGTACCCGCAGCCTAGCTGAAATCAATAACGTCTGTACAGGGCCCTATACGGTTCCTCCGGAGCTCAGCTTCAGACACCAAAACAAACATGCAGAAAATGGCACAAAAAACTCTTATGCCACTGGCTGTGTATGCTTTTTTTTTAAAGAAAAAAAAAAAAAAAAAGGTTTCATTTCAACAATATTTTCAAACATGAGCCCTGCGCATGGGGATCCTGCTTCCCCAGTTCACAAAATCACAAAATGCTAGAGCTTTCAAAGCGAGCACTGTCTTGCCACGTCCATCCGCTCTTAGCCATTCTGGTTCTAAGGACCCCATTCCAAATCTTTTGCCAAAAACACAAAGGCCATCTTTTCTATCCTTTTTTAAATTCTCACAGAACTATTACTCTGTGGCTGAAATGAAATAAAAATAAAATAAAACCTCGAAGACAGAGGCTTTCTAGAAACTGCAGCAATGGATATATTAGGTGCATCCAAAAAAGTCACACGGACAAAAGTGTTGCCAGACTGATTAGAGGGCTCTGAATTAGTTCTCTTTTTTAAACTTTTTTAACTGCTTTTGGAACAAACTGAAAGGTTGGGACGTTCTGGGAAAAACAGAAGGCTCTAGTAAGGACTTTGGTTGGAGTAAAAATTCTGCAGTAACACTGCATTGTATTTATCCTGTACTCCAGAAGCAGGGCTGGTATTTGCAAACCCAAAGCAAGGATTAGAAGCCAGGCTCGTCGACAAAGAAAAAAACCCAAGAGTTTATAGCAAAGATTCTCTAACTATTATATTGCTGAAGTCCTCTCCAAGATATGAGCTGTCAACATCTGGAATGCTCTATTTCATAGATTCATGGTGATATTTTAATAGCAAAGGCCTTCATGCAGTGGAATTTCTTTTTGGGGGCAAGGAAGTTTCAAAGGTGACTGTGAGATAATTAGCAGCCAAGAAGCAGCAGGGAGAGAGGTTTAATGGGGAAAAAAGGCTCAACAAAATGCACGGGACAAGATGAGAAGGCAGGAAGAGCAGCCTCAATGATGTGAGAGATTCTGAGCAGCTTCACTCACAAAGTAGCAAGTTTTTACACTGCTAATAGTAGTTAAGCTGCTCCCCGCCTTCTGGGACTGCGCAAAGCTCTCTGCTTTAAGGATAATTATATAATTAGTATTTAGTTTATAGCCAGTTATGGTGTTTTAGTCGGGAACAGTTAGCATCTCTTGGAGCGTTCGGGAGCTGAGAAAATCTTTCCCTATTGCAGCTGCCTTTGTTTGCAGCTGCAGTCTATTTAGTCGCTGAATAGCTGGAATGACATTGAAAACTAATCACCCATCCTACTCTCACGTTACCTTCCTCTGCAACCTGTTTACACTCCTCACCTGCTGGTTTCCTAAAAAACAGTTTGCGGATAAGTGGCAGGGTTACCATTCTGGCGTCCACAGAGCTCACCAGAGAAGAATGCGCATAGATGGACGCTCTACTTTTCGAGAGGCAGGAATGATGGCTTTTGGATGCGTTTATCCAAGAGGTGGTAAGCGCGATGTCTTTGAAGCCCTGCTTGTTAGTGCAGTTCGCAGGCTCCCGTCCTCACCCCTCCTGCTCTAAGCCATCCGTGGCTGAGCGGGCCTGGGCCGCGTGCACGCGCCCGGGTGCAGCAGGCGCCAAGCGTGCCGCACAGCACTCGAGTCCACCCTGCTCTGGGAAGCATGTGAGCATCCTATGACCACAAATATGCTCCCTTGCATAATCCGGAGCTTAGCAGGTTTCTAGTGAAGGATGTCAGACAGAAAGGGGAGAGAGAAAATGCTTAAGGTAAGCGCAGAGGAAGACCTAGTGTAGAAAGCTACCCGGCAGGATCATGCCCAATTCCAGCTGCATCCCCACCATGGATTCCTTTGAGTAAGGCATGTCAACTCCTCTGCCTTCAAAATCCTGGCTATGAAATATGTGACCGGAAGCAGGTGAAGCTATTTTAAAGATCCTTGGCTGATTAGAAGACACATTGTACGAGTGCCAATTGGTTATAATCAGTTTATGACAGATAGAGGAGGGAAAGGTAGCAGAAATATGCTCCTTTCCAACAGGAGCATTCATGAAAAATGTCAGCGGTAGAAAATGAATATCATCTTAGCAGCTGTGTTCAATGGGATCGGTGTTTGCAGAGGGGAAACAGCTTCCTCAGAAACACTACTGGCCATTGGCAATTTTAATCCTAGAAGAGAAGGCTTCTCTGGAGGTGCTGCTATGGGAAGCTGTTACAGGCATTTTAAACACTGTATTTCCACAGTAGGGCTGCCCTCGTTGAGGCCACTGGGCAGTGACAGTTGGAGCTGCCACATGTGTGCACCTTGCAACGCACTCCACGCACCTTGCTTGGCTTCTCCACGGGACGGACGGCGTCGTCCAGGGGCACAGCACGTGGGCGAACTGCGCCCGCTGTAACAAAGGCAGTAAAGCAGCCAAGGAAGAGCCTTGGCCGGAGGACCCGGCAGTGCTTCGTGGTGAGGATGGGAAGCCGGGAACCTGCGCAGCACTTGCAGCCGCTGCATTAGCTCCCCGCAACCTCCCCTGGCTACCTGGCAACACACCAAGGAACCACTGGAGTCCTTAGCAAGGCCTTTTCTTTCCATGATGTTTTGAATCCTTTCTTGAGGCTTTTGTTAAGTGCCCTTGGAAGACCTCCAGGCAGCCCAGGAGCCGAAACAATGCGGCACTTGAAAACACAGAGCTCGCCCGCGCATCAGCATGGGTTCGCGCGCGGCCTCGCTCCGTGAAGGTACGAGGCCGCCGCGTTCAAAGCGACGGTGCTCCCCTGCCATCTCTGCCTTGCTGCCTTACAAGAAGATGTAACTGAGAAGATCACCTGTGGAGGCTGCGTAAAACACGCTGGCCCTGGCTTCATTAGGAGCTTGAGCGAGGCGAGAGAGAGAGTCAAAGGGTGAAGCAAGGACTTTGCGTGTGGCCATATGGGGCGCTCCAGTCCACGTGGTTTATATCTGGATAAAAAGCACTATATGGTCACAGAGGAAAGTAATGAAACGTACAAGGTTGTTTAATCCCTGGGTTTTAATATATATAATTCTGGCTTCTTTTCAAGCTGAAGTGTTTAGGGCTTGCAATCCACATTATCACAGCAACTCCGTGGGTCCCTGCAATCCCCTTCCTGGAGCAAGTTACTTGTTGCAGAAGTAAATTAGTCCATGTCATTTTCTTAAAAGATTATTGAAGACTTTTGCTAGCATTCAGGTTGCCAATTTGCACTGGGTGGCACATAAGAGGTGGCAAAGTAATTAACACCTCAGAAATATAACAGATTAGAAGTGAATATTTCTGTCTCATTTTGAACCCATTCAAACGCAGTGGATCTGTAAATTCAACACAGACTTGGAAGTTGCTGGGGGTGAATTATGCGGAGAGGAAATTATATGCAGAAAAGAAAGAGAAAGCATTGCAATGAAAAATAGAGTGCCCTACAGAGCAGAAATTTGGGAGAGTGAAGAATCTAAAAGTTTAAATGGAGCCTAAAAAGCTATGGAAAGCTTTCTATAAAAAAAAATGCAGGGCATATCCCACTTTGGTTCAAACAGCTGGAAGTCCTGTTCCTATACATAGCCCAATATTTATTTTTCCTAGAAATTGAGCTACTATAAGTTAAATCTCACTGTATAAAGGAGATTCTTTGCATTACCCAGGAAGAAAGTCCCAAGCCATGTCTCGCCCCGTAAGGAATTTGCAAAGGATTTGACTCTGCTAAAAGTTACCTGTGTAGCGTTACATGCCAGGTCCCAAGGACATGGGGGGAGCCTGCACGGATGCAGATCACCCCACACAGGCGCAGCGGCAAGACTTGGGAAGGGAACATAACAAGACTGCAGAGAGTCCACGCCAAAAGCCTGTAAAACTCAAATCCCAAGTGTTCACATACCCACTACACTGCCCCTATCCTCATAATTCAATAAATAAGTGGAAATAGCTCAAATATGAAATAAATCACAGTTTGCATAGTATTTGTTCCCCGCTGTCTGTGCTAGGCTCCCGTCAGTGTAACTCCACTGCCTGAAGTGCAGTTACTTCTAATTTGCAGCCATACAAGAGGAAAGGCAGCCAGGACACACACACGTATACACGTGCGTGCATCCATGTATTATACATAATTTCTCAAAGTAAGTATAGCCTGATTAATTTAATGTAAGAAATAATTGCAAACAGCATACTGGGTCATGGGTGACAAGTCTAATCATTTACAGAGACTAATATATGCAGAAATAAACAAGATGTAACTTAGAACCAATACGTGGGAAGGGAGCTGTGATTCAGGCAAGTGTTTAGATTTCTCTCCGTGGACAGAAGGTTGCAAATTTAAGCAGACACCTCTCTAATTTCCTTGTAATTAATGATTTTTGTAATGGTTATTAAGGCCTCAAGCCTTAGTACTGTAGGTTCATTATTATATTTATGAGTTGCCTGTATCGGTTAAAAAGGTGGCCGAGAGGCAGCTCCATCTTATCCTGGGCCCTTCTCCTGCTCTGCAGTAGAACATGCAACCCCCTCTAGTGGGAAAAGTGTAGAATTGCGACCCAAAAGAGCTGCGCCGCCTAAGACTCCAGCATCCCCACCACCTGAGCCGCTCATGATGAATTAAAATTTCCTTGATTGCGCATCCCTGCAAATGCCTTGTGCTGGAAGAGGTGCAGTGCTGCTGACCTTTTCCTGCAGGATGCAGGAAAGGACTTGGAAGACAGCACAGTGA
The DNA here is from genome assembly GCA_013398735.1 of Nothocercus julius. Taxonomy (NCBI): domain Eukaryota; kingdom Metazoa; phylum Chordata; class Aves; order Tinamiformes; family Tinamidae; genus Nothocercus; species Nothocercus julius. Next base: position 3,150,729 of record VZSV01000089.1, read on the forward strand.
AATGAAGGAAATAAGGTTTGGGCCAAGCATCCTGTTTCACTCTCACCAGAACACAATTAAGCTGAGCCACCCTAAGAAGTTTCCTTTTAATAAATAGCCACTTCAGTTACAAAGTCCTCAAGAAAGTGGATTTTGAAACAACGTCATTAACAGGGGAAAAGAGTGAGACACCAGGGACAGACATAGCCTACCTGTAGTCCTTTAATGGGATGCATTCCCATTCCAGGAATGTGCCTTTCTATTCATGCTTTGGGTTCTTATTACCCTGCTTTCCCTCCACAGATGGAAGTTGTTTCGTGATGTGAATACAGAACGTAAACCACGCGGGCTTGGGATAACCAGGCCTTCTTTCCTTATACAAGCCACTGGCTTTCCCCCATTCATTTTGGGGGGAAATTCCCCCATTTCCTCATCTTCAAAACAGTGAAGTTACTCACTCTGCAAGCTCCTCATCGCTGAAGTGTATACTCGGTGGCAAAGGATATTTCTGAAGCACGTACACACAGCATGAGTGTGTGTGTGCACAGCACTGACCATCGGAGCTCCAGAGGCGCCAGCTCAGCAGCCTGGCTCCCAGCTCATACACTGCAAAGACCCTCGCAATCTTTGGTCAGCTCTGGGTCTAGATGAAAGCAGGTATCAGGTTTTCATGTGCACCATGCAAAAGTTTCTGTACGTTGAAAATAGGTCAGTTGTATTTGGGTGAGGATCCAGAAAGATTTTTTTTTTTTTCATTAGGCCAAACTGATAATTGTCCGAGAAAAGCTTTAACCAGCTCGCTACAAGATCAGGTGAAAGATGTGGTGCCCATGCACAAGTCTCATGAAGGTCAGCGTTACAGGAGAGGTGCACAGTCTTTTGCATGGGCTTTCTTTCAGAACAAGAAAACTGGAACTTCCTCACAGCAGAGCTCCTCAGACCTCCAGAAAGCATCTGAAACTCATTTCATTGCTTCCGCACAGTAGTACGGGCTTAACAAAGCTTAAGGTGGGCTGATGGGTCCACACTGCAAATGCAAATGCAAATATATCAAGTTAATGCCAATGGCAGAAGCAGAATGACCTATCCTTGTCCTCTGCTGAGAGGCCGAGGAGAAGCAGAAAGCAACTCCCCTTTCTGGGAAGCTATCATCTCACATGTTTTGTGCTTGTTTGTCCTCATGGAATCACAGAATCATTATGACTGGAGAAGACCTTCAAGATCACTGAGTCCCACTGTAAACCCATCACCACCATGTCCCTGATGCCTGCTAAGCCATGGCCCTAAGCACCTCATCTACACATTTCTTGAACACTGCCAGGGACGGGGACTCCACCACTTCCCTGGGCAGCCTGTGCCAGTGCTTGACTACTCTTGCCGTGTAGAAATTCATCCTAACATCTAACCTGAACCTCCCCTGGTGCAACTTGAGCCTCTTGTCCTATTGGTAGTTATTCTGGAGAAAAGATTGACCTTCTCATGGAAGGTGAGGGTAGCATTTTCCTTTACAATTTATTTTTTAAAATTGTCTTCCCAGCTTGGAAGGCAAGTATCAAAAGTCTGTCTGGTAGCTATGTATATGTAATTCTATAATCTTCATTCAGTGTACAATCTCAAAACTCTTTATTGATTTACAGAGTTTTGAAATGCTATTTGCACCATCTTGTTATACATTAGTAGGTATTACACATATGCTTTCTTACCTTTTGAAATTCATGTGTACAGGTAATTTTCCACTATTCAGAAAACATGCTGAAAGCAAAAGGCAAAACAGTAGAAAGATGCTAGAAAGTGTCATGCTAGCTTCTAGAAAAGCTTCTCAGAATCAACACACCTGGCTAGGAAATACCCATGCCTGTAAAGAATGTTTGGTTAGCTTTTTAAAAAGGGGGGTTTAAGAAGCTTCATTTGAATGTTTTAATGTCACAGAAGATTATAGTACCTTGCAGTAATCAGTCATTAAAACTGCTTAATTCTGAGGATGCACTAAAACGGTGTGCTGTTGCAAGAAGGAAAGAACAAGAAAGAAAGAAAGAAAGAGGGGATTTTTACCTGCTTGTTATTTGCATAATGATTGAGGACTCCCTCAGTTGAGTGTTTGCTAATTTGCAAGACAAAAAATGAGTACTCAATTTCAACACGCAGCTACTTAAGTCCAAGTGGAAACCCATGACTGAGACTTCGCTTTGCATGTTTGCATACAGCTGAACCTGTACCTTGTAACATTGAAGTGCTACCGCTGAGATTTTCAAACAGCCTATGAACTACAGTGGGCTTTTCACACATGAATCTCTTTACACTATTTGGAGAACCTAAAAGTACAGGTGCAAGTTAAGACACAAGTATGAAGTCTATCTAGAAGTTAAAGAATCAATAGAAAACAACCTAAATCATAAATCAAATACTTGTTACCTCATGCTTCGCAGTTAAATTGAACTTTAAAATGGCAAGCACAAAAACTCATACTACATTACTGTCATTTGTTGCCTGCACTGAAAGAAAATAAATCACATAGGACACAGCCACTTAATACCACTTAATCAGATCCCTGCTTGGTGCTCTGTGAAAGATCAAGAGAGAGGTGGTGCTTACTCCCCTCCTTGGGAATTCCTTCTAGCACTCAAACTTGGCACCTGACGCAGAAAATCACTGTGGTTAAATGCCCAGCCCCGCTTCTGCACTGCGCACTGTCCTGCTTATTCACAAGACAAGCCAGTTTTGCATCCAGGTGCATTTTTTAGCACGATCGAACTTCCTCCATTTCCCACTAGCAGCCAACCCACTGTGAATTTAACTGGATTTTCCTGTGCTTGGAAGCTTGAATGCTTTGGCAGGCTTTACAAATAAATGTGCTGCTTTTGACCTCCGGGCATTATCCAGGTCCGCACCACACATTTATCAGCCTTGAATGCAGTGCTAGTTTTATGGACATTTCCGCTGTCAGTTCAGGAAAGTTTCTAGCTTGCCTAGTTCTCCTTTCCGATCAAACAAGCACCTGCTGGTCTCAGAACCAGGCAGCTCCGATTAACCGTTCACACATCGACTGCAGGCCTGGAGACCTCCCGGGATGGCCTAGCTTAGCACCTGAGCTGCTGGTTTTATGCAGCTTGGTGCACCAAGACACATTTTATAAGATCTGGCCATTGCACTGGTCATTAAGCCTGAGAAGTCTGTGTACGTGTGTGTGTGTGTGTGACACACGACAAGGAAGTCGCCTGGCTGCTCGATTAACAGCCACCTTCCTCCTTAGAAGGACAGTAGCTGACTTGGTTATTTCCTTGTCTAACCTCAGACAAGCTAATTTTATTGAAAAGTATTTTAAATGTAAATTTAACACTTCCCTAATTTCCATCATGAGAGCATTTTAGAAGGAGCCAGTGCACACGCCATAGGACCTGCTTACCCCCACAGCCCTTCCAAGTTTAGTTGGTGAGTCAGTTTTATCACCAGAGCCACATGAACAGGAGATTTAGCTCTGAGGAGAGGTCTCTGGACATGCACAAGTGAAACATTTCACTTTACTACATGGGATAATGTCTCTCTCTAGTGGCTAGGTACAGTCAGTAGAGCAGCCTGCTTTACTTGCCGTTTTTATGGCATTTTCTAGTTAAATAGTCACTGTTGCCATAGTCAAATTCTGTGCCAAAGGTGCCAGGTTTTAGCACTTTAGTGAGCACATCATTGACATGCATCCCTGTCTTTACTAAATCCAATGAGCAAATGTTCATTTTGTAGGGATTGTTAGATACTTAATCTTATAGAAAAATCAATGCCTAGAAAAAGGCTGGAAGTTGATGAAAGTCCCCAAGGTTTGGAAATTTGTTTTTGACTAAGCATATCTCAACCAAACTCAAGCTTTTGGCACCGCGAGCCTCAGAACACCTCCGAAAACCCAAGGATATGTAATGTTTAGACAGAGTGTGAGAACAAGCTTTCCTCTCCTTTCCTGACATTTTTCAACTTCTTGTTCTCATAAAAGCCAACCTAACGTTCAAGTGCAGGAAACTCTAATAAAGAGGGATGATACTTGAGCGTTAAGAGGCTGCTAACTAGATATAGACTCTTTCTCTCTGCTTGGTCACAAACAGCAGTTCAGCTCAAGTGAGTTGTGACTGAAAGCCAGATTTTTAGAGATGACTAGATGCAAGAAGGTAACAGGCACTTAGGAGGAACCTGCAAAAATTCGCAGTTGCACATACAGACAAAACCCCACTGAGTACCCTGCTGCACATCCTGTTCTATATACATCTCGTTTTCTTAAAGCACAAACTCTCCTTTACCATTACTGCCATGCAATAGTTGTTCGGTAGAACTAAAGCAGGGATTTCAATCCAATCTTTGGTGGACTAGCTGTCCAAGCAGCACCCTGGAGGCTGATACCGAGTGCGGAGTCCATAAGGGCAGGTCTGCGCTGCCACTCTCAAGGCTACGCGGGGAAGAGGGCATTTCCATTGCTGAGGCTGCCTGTCTTGCAGTAAGTCTCCCTTATGTGGCTAAGCCAGGAAGCAGGAAAATCTGGAGTTGGGAAAGAGGAGGAAAAGTTGTTCCATCAAGCTGTAAACAAAATAGTAGTTGGGGCTGAAGGAATAATACCCTAGTGTTTTCCCAAGCCTGCAAACAAATCAGTTGCAGAAAAACAAGAGCTAAGATCTCTTTCCAGTTTTTCAGTCTTGTCCTGCTTTCCCTAAACCACGCTTTTTTTTTTTTTTTATTATTATTTAAAGGGAATGAAAACATAACACACAAACAAAAATAAAACAAAAAAGAGATCTTAATCTGAGCTTAATCCTCCTTCTGTTTGAAGACTGAAACACAGCCTGCTGCATCTTGCAGGCTCTGGCACTGCACTATCTGGGACCCAGCAAAACATTTTGTCCAGTCCTAAACCCAATCAAATGGCAAAGTTTCAGCCTATGCTGCAGCTCTCTCAGGCACAAGTTTGCTGCCCCATCACACAAAACATGGGATGGTGGCCCCAACACTAGAGGAAAATCAGGCTGTCCTCTCCAGGAGGGGGACACGGGGGCCCCCAGACGAGCATGGGCAGCAGTGGGCCAGCAAGGCTCCCTCCCTGCTGCTCCTGAGTCCCACTCTCTGTGAGTGGGACCCCCCTGAAGCTAACTGGGCTTTCCAGCACAGCAGTAAGACCTGCATGCGGCATCGGTGGGTGAATATTGATAGCAGCCGCCAAACACACTTCCTTCTGCCTCCCCTCCCAGGAGGGCTGAAGTGCTTTCTCAGCAAGGGTAGGACAGGGCTTCCAGGAAAGCAGGAAGGGAACTCATCTCTCCTTTCTGCCGCCTTAGGGCTCAGCACTTCTTATACGAAAATCAGTGGTGGAGCTGCCACTTACTTTGGGGAAGGCAGGATCAGACCTTCATTTCCCTGCCAGACAGCACACCCTCATAATTATGTATTCACACCATATTTTGGTAATGGCTCCTTACAGACTAATTAATGTGAATGTTTAAGTCGTCTAGTTTTAATATGCTAGCACTGAAAGAGAAGCTGCAGTCCAGTGGGAGATAATACATATTTCCCATTGATGAGTACCTTAAATCTGCATGCGTGCGGGGAAATGCTGGCGTGTGAACCTACTGAGCAAGATACAGACACTCCTGTCATAGGGTGGATTTTATACAGTTAAAAATCAGTGCTTCCATGAGCAGCAGGAAAAAATATCTATAGTTTCTAAAAGATATTTCTCTGTTTGAGGTCTAATAACCTCCAAACCATGAAGCTTTTCCTGCCTTTTAAAGGTGCAGATTCTCTGGTGACTAACAGAGAATTCCCTCTATAGCTTCTCACTCATCGCAGGATCTTTTTTTTTTTTTTTTTTTTTTTTTTTTTCCTACCCAGCCACCTATTTTCATGAAGCTTACAGGGACTTGGCACCTTTGGGACAGCTGTCTTTCTACCAAACTTTGCTGATGGGCACAAAAGTTCCTGAGAGAGGGAAGAAGGCAGGGCAAATAGAGATCATCGTTGCATAGAACCCATTTCCTTGGGAGCATCTTAAAAAATGACAAAAAAAAAAAAAAAGATTATGTCCCCTTTTCTTAAATCATATAACCAATAAGAGCAATGGAAATGGAAGTCAGTGCCTATGGTCTGACTCACGCTCACAGGGGTCTCATCACTAACAGGAACTGACTCACTGCATTTGTTAGAAATTACCCTCATGCTTTTTTTGCGTGGCCCGCGCGTGCCGGGAGCAGAGCGGGGGAGCCCAGGAGAGGTTCCCCTCGGGCATGGACGTGGGGGCCGGCCCAGGTGCTGCCTTCTGCGAGCGCCTGGCTGGGCTAGGGAGCACGCCGCAGAGCGCGGCACCTGAGAGGGGCACTTGCGCCCTGGCTGTCACCCACCACTACTGCCCGTCTCCTTGCATGGTGCCCTCTGCCCAGCAGGTTGGATCACAGGCCGTAGGACACGGACCTACCCGATGCAACCAGTCTACCAGAGCAAAGAGACTGCAAACTGGTGGAACCCGAGGCAAGGACTGCACCATTTCCCATCCCTCTTGCTTCTAGCATAGAAGTAGAGCTCAAGTCATAATTAGTCATTTTTTCTAGTCCATTTTACCATCTGCTCTTCTGTCCTTTGCAACGGCTGACAACAGTGCAAAGACATGAGCGATCCCATGTGATGGCTGTTTAAAAACAAACATACATTATACTCTGTTGCCAAATATTTGTATTACTGAGGCACTCAGGAACCTCTACCATGGCTGAGAATCCATTGCTTCAAGTGCTCTAAGAACTGAACAAAAAGATGAGCTCTAACAACAAAAAAGAAGGTAAACATGTATCCAAAGAGAAAAGATTAGGGAGCAGAAGAACCCAATAAGACATTTAGATTTATAAAAGAAATTACTTAAGCACGGTCAAGTTTCTTTGTAGGTACTACCACAAATAAGCAGTCCTAAGTGGGAAGCTGATGAAGATACAGAAGTGACTATATAGATGCTTAAAGTGTGCCCCTGGGGATTAAAGCTCTGAGGAGGGCAGAGAGGAGGAACATGGAAAAAGATGTGGGGACTTCTTTGCAGAAGGGAAAGAAGGTGGCACCATGGGTTTAGCAGAGCACAGTCTACCTCTCTGCTTGCAGCTGCCTGGTAGCTCCATTGGAAGCACGGAAAATAATCACATGCCTCCCTAATCTGAGAGCATGCAAAGTCAGTGAGCGTCAGGAAGGTGGAAGTTGTGGCACTGCCTTCAGTTCACCTAGTAGGTAGTGGGCAGTAACTTCGCAGCCACAAGAAAAAGGGGAAGCGTCAAGTAAAAGCGGAAAGTTAACTGCTTTTCCCACCTCTAGAGGTAATCCTGGCAGATCAAAGCTGAAGCACAACAGACAGCAGAGTGAGGAAATTTAAACTCCATTATTACTTATCCTTTACTTCTGTGGCTGAGATCTGGGCTGCTGGCAGCGAGTCCCCCATGGACACTACTTCCCTTTGAAATGCGTGCCTCCAGATAATCTGAGGGGGTCCAGATCTGCAGACATCCTTAAAAGGTCCATCTTTTGAACAGGTATCTTTAGAAGGGCAGTGCTGCCTGAAAAAATGAAAGCTCATATAGGAATAAACCTTTCTTTACCTCTTTGCCACTGTTGCAAAAGAAGGATCTGCCTAACGCATTTGGTTTTGTTCAGTTTCTAACTCTACCACCTATTTCTAATGTACTTCCAGTAAAGGACAATCTCTTTTAATACAATTCTTTTATGTGTCTATCTGTGTGTGTGTGTGTGTGCATAGAAATATATATATGCTTTATCCAGCTCATGCATTTCCATACATATGCACATACACCTTTCTCTCACACCATGTCTTATCTGTCTAGGTTCTAATTTCACATGGATGAAATTCATACGGATGTCTACCATAAGAAATTTTGAATTTGCCTTGCCCTGTTATTGCCATGACAAATGACTGCAGATGCTCCTGGCTTTGTGCTGTGATCTGTATAAAGAGACAGTTCTCAAAACTCACCTTACCTATTAGGTATAACATAGAGCACTTGATCTCTGTGAGCTATATGTTGAGGAAGAGGTATCTGTGACTGCTTTTCCCAAATAGAGAATGGATCTACCCACCCCTTAGCTTCACAGACAGGTCTGATGGGCCTGTCTAGAGCAGGGTCCTGGCCTGCAAACACAGAATTTGGAGCTGCTGGAGCTGCTATGGGATACAGTAGTACAAGTGCCAGGTTATTCATCTTAGCCCATCCAAGAACCTGTCTGCTCTCAGACAGGTCATTCTGCGAATGAGCAAGTGCCAGAGTCTGGGTCTCAAGCAAAATCTCTGTGTACATAAGAGGGGTGGGAAAATCTGCCTTTTTCCATTCATCCTTGTAGTTTTTATGCATGGCCAGGAGCAATAAACCTAGATGAGGTACCCATTTGGGATGGATAATTTAAAGAAAATCAGTGGTGTAACTGAAGCAGAAAAAAAATTCAAAAGGCCTAGGTGCCTTTTAACAGTACTGTTAATAGCAGCATGAGCAAGACTGTTTGAAAGCTACCACTTTCACAGTGGCTTCAAGTAGAAGCTGGAATTCACTTGAATGTAGCACTGAGTTTAGTACCATTCATTGTAGGTATCAGAGAGTCCTTCTCACAGAATAGATTTGCCACAACATAGCACTATGTGAATGAAATATTTTTTATACCTTAATTATAAAATAAAAGGGATCAAATGCAAGAAAATTATGGCAGGCTGAAGTGTCATCTGAAATTAATACAGCTGGAAAACTAGAAAAGGAGATGCTTCTAGCAAAGGAGTGCCAGTGATGAGCAAAGCCTCCTCTGGCAGGTACCTACTAGTGTCTTCGTTGTCCTGTCTTGAAACTAAGGCCCAGATGGATAAGAATATCCTAAAATTCCAGAGGCAAAATTGGTTTTGAATCACAAAATATCGATAGCACTGAGTATCTTAGCAGCCCAACAGCTGAGAGACAGGAAGTTCTTGCTGCTTTTCAGGATGTGCTTGACGGCAAGGTGACTGCTGAACATCATTTTACATCTGAAAATAGGTCTAAATAGAAAAAGAAATTAAGGGCAATGCAGTTTAAGTGGTAGCAAGGTAGGGAGTTTCTCATATCTGTGTTAGCTGTCAAGACTACATAATAAGGCCCAGACTCTCAAAAGCATTTAGGCATTAATTTACACTGATTTCAGTGTAAAGATAGGTGTAAGTATTTTCAGGTTGGAACCCAGTGACCAAATTGTATCTGCCTAATGATAATTTTTTGGGGAAACATGAAGTAACTTTGAAGATTTCATTCTAGCTCTCAGGACAGATCACAAATACTCACTGCTATAAAATACAGAAATCCTAAAGATTGAAAGGGACATATTTAGGGGCACACATTTCTACTTTTCAGTGCATGGCACAAACTTCATCTCTATCGCTTAAAAAAAATAGGTTCCTTTTCTATGTGAAAAACAAACAAACATACATACTATAATAGATTATTGTATCTAAGATAGCCCTGCGGATTTTTTCTTTTTTTTTTTTTTTTTTTTTTTTTAAGCAGAATCACTATCATACACATATCACCGTTATACACTGAATACACAGTTCAGGTAAGCAAAGAAAAAGACAAAATCCTAGTCCTTAAAACCCACAATACCATCAGTCTCTGAGTGAAACTTCTGCTCTCTTTCCTGCCATTACACTGTACCATTCCCTGTACCAGGATCACTGTCTGGAGGATTGTTAGGCTGATACCTCATAGAAATGACAGGCCACTAAAAAAGAAAAAACCCAAACACTGTAACAGCTAAAAGTGAAGAGTGAAGCTTGTATTTGATTTCCATTCAGCTTGTACCTTTTTATGTGACAAAGGATGCCCCTGTGAGCATCAGATATATGCATCTTAGCTGTGCATCCACCTAAAGAACTCTGATAATCAAATCAAATAAGAAAACTGAATGAATCCAAAGTGTCTCACTAAATAATTCATTTTTATCTATAGATATGCATAAAGATGAGCTACCTTTTAGGTAAATGCTGAACTAAATACCTTAAAAGCTCATTATCCCAAGTTGTATAAGCATTTTTCTTCTGATGTGCTTTTCCTCCTGGCAGACAGACTTATTTAAAACACTCTTTTGTTTCAGAACTTAAAATTATTTCATCATGAACGTTCTTCGATAAAATTCTAGGACTGGGTAAATTATATCCCTGAAAAGGATAGATTTTTATTTCAGCCACACTTGTGCCAGAGATACTGGCATTTTGCTCTCTATCTTACTTGCTAAAAACTTTCGTGTCTTCCCAGTCCAACAAAATTAACAAACAATTACTCATTTTAAGAATATGAGAAATGAGGCGGGTAAAATTGAGGGCCTTTTCTCTTCCTGAACAAAGTTGCAGGTATTAAATGGTATTAAATGTATAATACTTGTATGTATTAGGGTACTCTCCTTGCAGTGAGTTGGGTCATCCAGAAAGCACGCGCTTCGCGGCTTCCAAGATGAAACTTGTGTGAGGGCACAGAGGAAATCAGTGGCAAGATGGAGACCAGAACCCATTTTTTTTCCTGCTTTCATCATCCCTGCCACTTTCTGAGACACACTGCTCTTCTGTGCAATGCAAATGGATGACAGAGCCATTTTTCCCATACACTGTATAATGGACCGAGTCCGTGAAACAATGGATACAGATAGGGATTACTGAAGAATAATCAAGAAAGGATGACCCATTTTAATAATGCTTACAGAATCTCTGAAAGCGGATGTCTACATTTTTTTCTTTCAAGTGACTTATGTGCAATTAAATTAAAAAAAAAATTAAATGTGAAATTGTTTTCCTGTTAACAAGCAATAAAATATTATCAATTCCTTTTTTTTTTTTAAGTGCAAGTCTGAATTGGGAGAAAAATATATTCACAGAAAAGCAAATTTCAGGAGTAAATGTCCAAAATTGTGCATTAGAGGAGATGATAAATACACAATTTCCTTTTTTGTTGTTGTTTTTGTTTCTCTCTTATGATCTGAATTTCCATTCTCTTACCTGCAAAGACACCCTACTGTCATGAACAGCTTCCTTCCCCTTGAGAGATATGTGATCAAATCTCTGGATACAAGAATTAGTTCATTCTCTTTAATGCCTCTAAAAGTGCTAATTCTTCAGGTTTAGTGCAATTGTTAGCCTTCGGAAGGTATTTTTAACCTCTTGTCATGGACTGAATTGCTTGGAAAAAACATGAACTGGTTCCATGTTTCAGGCCAAAGTAAACTTCCATGAGGACTCTGCCAGTACTCATGGAAGCTCCGTGCTTTGCAAGCTGTTGACAAACACTTTGAAAAATATTCTGTCCCGCAATAATCCCATGAATTTCCGTTCTTCTGCTGAACGTGCAGGGCTTTGAATAAAAGTAATTGCATCCTGGAGGACAGAGCCACATTTCTAGCATGCTCTGCTGACCTTTAGATCACGTAGCACTTACTGTGTCATTCATATGTAATTCTTTTACATACAGTTACGGAAAATTGCTGCTGATGGTGCATTACATGTTATTCTCCAACTGACCCTGCCCGTGGAGATGAAATATGATTCAACCTTTGTACCAAAGCTTATTGTATTTAAACAAGCGTACAAATAGCCCACAGAGATCCAAGCGGAATTTGTTCATTCTTTGCATCTAAGCACAAGCCCTAGCAGGTTCTGGCAACAGGTTAAAATTTTAGCTCCATTTAGATGGCTGATGACAAGGTCCTGTCTAATGTTTAAACCCCCATCACTTGAGACTTACACCTTCATTCAAAATACCCTGGAGATCTCTACCATATGGTGATTTCATACATTACGGTTTCATACATCACAGTTTCATACATTTCACTATATTCACCATCAAAAGCCCAAATCCTGTAAGAGCCTCTGGCTCCCTCACTTCAGAAATTATTTGCCAACTATGTCCTGCTGCATCCTGTGTGCTCCCCCACTCCTGAAGCAACCTCCTTCCGTTCTGGCCCTTGTAAAACACTACAATGTATTACTCTTCCCAGAGGGTTAGGGACGGAGAGAAAATAGGCCTAGAGAAATATGTGCGGATACACTGAAAGCAAAATCTAGTCCATTCACTTACCCCAAGAGAAGATCTACTGTACCAAAGTATGAATAAATCTGATTTTTTCTAACACCTTGAACATACGGAAAAGTTGTATGTCTCTGACTGCTCTAATACGGGAGGAGGAACAAGTGCTGGCAGAAGCATCTTTATATCCCACTAGTGTTGAGATAGGAGAAAGATGGAGAGTGCAACGGCCTTTTTCATTTGGAAAAGACATAAAAACTAAATGAGACATGGAGAAAAGCAGCGGAAAGAATAGGGGCCACTACCACCACCATCTCCTTAGGCACACAGAAATGCAGGAACAGCAAGTGAACCATATGGTTTAAGGGTTTTCCCTGAGGAGTGCTATAGCAAATGCTGGAAGTGGGGCACTGAGGAGTACCCGGAGGAGATGAAGTAACATTAATGTTTTCGTCACATCAGAAGAAGTTGTGACAAAACAGAAGGAACTATCCTTATGTCTGTCCCCATCTTCCCCAGCTCATTTACACTGCTGAACGTAGACTCGGTCTCTTCCACGTGCAGAGGCCCCACTGTTTTACAAAGCAGTGATGTGCAGACAGATGTGACGCCCACGGGCGGCAGCGGTGGCAGCGCAGAGGTGCCCGGCCTCGCCGTGCCCTGAGAGAGACCGGCACATGTGGGGCCCTCTACGCTCTCCTTGGCTCTTGTTGACAAGCTCTCCATTCACGTGCCCAGTCCCGAAGGGCTGGGATCACTCGCTTTTTATTTTCGATCCCTTCTAGAGCACCTGGCTGTGCATCTGGGCATGATGGTTAATAAATTCAAACGCTGCGTGCCAGGGAAGACGCTGTATTCTGACTGCCTTCACCCAGCACCTGGGGAAATAAGTCTTCGGTCTTGGCAAAGGCTCCCGGGCGGCGTCACAGCACAGAGCAAGCTGCTTCAGGAAGACCATTTTGCAAGGGAGCACCTTGCGAGTGCAGTGAACCTGCACAACTTTTAAGGATGAACAGGTGTAACTTAGAATTTCCCCTTGTTCTTTCTACTGATAGGTCCTCACATTTAACTCAATGCTACTATATATTCTCAACGTGTTTATTCTCCATACCATTTTTTTTTTCCTCCCGAGGGATGTAGCCCTGAAAATATGAACATTTTCCTGACAGGCCCATTTGTTCTTTATACCTATAAACTTAAGTATGAAATCTGTCTGCTAATGTCTTACCTAATTATTTCACTTACACCATCCCTTCCATGCCATAAATACTGAAAAATAGAGTCAGCTATTGCCTAAGAGCAAAAGGCAATACTGATGTGTGTTGTGCATGGGTTTGGAAATGGTGAAAGTACAAAACAATCTGTTAGATTTTTTTCTGTATTTCTGATTTTTTCAAGTACTGTGTGCAACCTGTGATACAGTTAACTGTGTTGTTGCCTGATTCATTTTATTTTCTTACTGGTCTGGGAAGCTCACAAGGTCAATGTGAATAGATACAAGGAAAGCAAGGAAGCAAGGAAGGCAAAAAAAAAAAAAAAAAAAAAGTTTTATGGCAAACTAAGCAGTCTATCTCTTCCAGCAAATTTACCATTGTACAAGACTTTGAGGGCAAAAGAGGAAGAAAGAGGAAGTGATAGAGACAGGAAATATAAAAGCAAGGACCAAAAAGAACTTGCAGGGCAAATGCACTAAAAGCCTTACAGACAAAAGCCTCTTTTTCCCAAATATACCTAGACAGGGATCTGAATACTTCTGGAGATGGTTAAGAGCTGCACAAAAATGGCTTCACAAAAGTACTGGTGGATTCTGGTGAAGTGTTTTTGTTGGTTTTTTTTTTTTTTTTTTCCTTCTCCCTTTTGCTCACCTGTCTTTAAAGGTTTCTTGCCTCCAAATCACATAAATAACACCGTTTTACAGCGTTGGCTTTGATAGTTCAATCAGTGAATACAAAGAATTCATTTTCATAAACTGCATCAGCTGTACAGTAAGTCAGACATTCTCTGGCACATTAGCTGCTTGTGCAGGACAACTTATTGCCCAGCAGCCCAAGCTGCTGGCTGTCTGGATAGCTGCTACATCACTCTCCATAGGAGTAGGGTCCTTCTCAAATCAGGCAGATGAGAAAGACAGTTTTGCTTGAAAAATAAAGTAAAATTGCCCCCCCCCAGCTAAGGGAAAGCTCAAGAAAAAGTACATCTAGAAATAGTGAGATAACATTCTCTAAACAAATTTAGGCCAAAATAAGAGAAATTGGGAGTAAATGTAGGCTGGACTTCCTTACCAGGTATTGATATTAGTTTGAGGTGCTACTACAGCTGCATACCTCTTGAAGAATCAAAAATTGAAGTGGAAATGTATACATACCATGACTTATATAAATCTGTTCCCAAGTATTACTTTTTTGAATTCAATATGGTTGACCTACACAAATAGGCATTCAAAAAGCAACAGGCTACACAACAGTATCCAAACACACACTGAGGTTTCCATAAGATAAAAATTTGCAGAAATTCTGTTGTAATTCCATAGTAGTTTCCACTGCCTCACATTCATCAGGCCTGTTCCTTGCAGCATGCACCTTGCCAAGGGATATCAAATGAAATTCAAGATTTTGCTCTGGTTCTCACTATTCCGGTAGCTCAAAAGGCTACCTGAAACTCCACGACAAAGGCCCAAACCAACAGTTTGCTCCTTGGGTGGAAGTAGTCCCTGACCCTAAAGCAATTAAATGCCCACTGGTTTTCTGTCCCTGTCAAGAATGCCTAATCATTTACTGTTGGATCTCCATCCTTAGAATTTCAGAACTTAAATAAGGCCCTGAAAACCTAATTAACTTGGTCTTGATTTGAGCAGGACGTTGGATTAGGTGACCTCCAGAGGTCTCTTAGAACCTGAGTTATTCTGATTCTCTGATTCTAATGTGTCCCAAGGAAGCCTGTCCCAATTGCCACCCCACCCAAACAGCACGCAACAGTTTATATCTCTTATGTATGGCTTCTTCTGTCTTAACTAGTACATAACATATGAATGACAGTGTATGAACTACGAAATCTCTAGAAATTATGAGATACTTGTCACAACATTATTAGAAACACTTCAGAGCCACTACCTCTGCCTGCATAGCAGCATAACTTCCATGTTCCTCCAAGCTCCAAGTTTTTATCTTTATTCAGAATTTAATCCCAGGGTAAATGGGGAGATAGGAACAGGACAGTGGAGATCTCTTTCTAGATGATTGCAAATGAAGGTGTCTCTCCTTCTGATACCTGTAGGATGACTCTACAAAGCAGATGAGCAAGACAGGTAGTCAGAGTAGCATATCCGGGGAACGGTTATATGAACCGGAGTCAAACAAGAGATGATTTGCAAATAGGCATTGGATTTCTGGAACATAAGGACCTGCACCTTATCATGCATGTTAAATTCCTCCATGCACAGGGAAAATAAAAGTCAGTTCTGCTTCAATCAGGTTGAATTTCCTTTTACAAATACAAGGAGGCAGTGCAGGAGAAAGGATTGTTTGGTGAAAAAATCTTGAATATCTGTTATTTGCTAACAGCAGGTGTCTTGATGCAAACTTTTGAAACAGAAATCCTATTGTTATTTCCATTTGCATTAATGACAACATTTTACTTAGAAGCTTCTGTGCTGAGTTTCAGGCACTGTAAGTTCAGTAGCATTTCATTCTGTGTGATTTCTTGGGGGCAAATGAAGGAAAAAGCCACAGTTCTCACTTGCCAAATACACAACCTAGAACAAAAGCAGCATCCTTGAATATAACCTTGATCTGAGATTCTGAAGGCCTGGCTGACTATAAACTATACCCATCCTTATCTGAGTAAGTTTCCTTATTCTGTGGAAGAGAAATACATTGCCACGTGCAGTGCACTATATTGACCATGTACAGATTAGACCAAAGCAGATGATGGTTTTATCCACAGCTAAAGATGAGCCAATAAATAGCCTAAGCTGTTGACTTCTATGTATTTCCATGACCTTTTCTCTCTCTACCGAGCTGAGGACACGTGCACCTCAGGCAGCAGTATCCACTCCTAGTGTGGCACAAGATGTCCTTTAGGCTCGCTGGTCACCAAGTAACACCCATAGCTACTCTAAGTTCTTCTTACCCCACGATGCCTGGCAACCCTCACAGCTTCTTCTGCCTTGCCTGGAGCATGGAAAGGATGTGACACACTCTGGTTCTGCTGGTACTACAAATAGCAGATTCCTGACAGGAAAATTGAGTTACATTATCTGTAATTAGAGTCTCTGGAATTCCATGCTAGGCAAATGAGCTCTCGATGACGGAGGCTGCTCTTGCAGGCAAGGGATCTGTTTCCCAGTAAGCCAAATATGAATCAGACATCACATGGTTTCTTGTCAGGCCTCATAAACAAGTAAATGCTTAATCTGAGTCAAGGACAGTAAGGTATCCCACATATCACAGCTCTCCTCTGTTGGCTGGCTAGGATTTTATTGCAGAAACTACCTTGGCTTGTGATGGTGCCCCTTGTATTACGTTGCTTCTGTATGTCTACACAAAGCCTTGCAGAAATATCCAGTTTTAACAGTAAGGTTTGCTTTGAAAGGCATGTGACTGTGCATCTTCACTTATTTTGATGCTTCCTACAGAGTACTGTGGCACTGCCCACTCTCCACTGCTGGTATTGTCACACACTTATGTTTACCCTTCCTCCATATGTAGATATCCTATTTTATATGTTAAAAAGCCAAGGATTTCACACTAGGATAAATCTACCACAGAGGAAAGTTGATCTGCTGATCTACTAGAGATTCTGGCAATGTCAAGCAAGGGCCTCTGGAGTCACCCTCTTCTCACTGACAGGCACTACAGACCATGGCAAGTTCCTACTCTTGTCTTTCAGAATCTGCAACACAAAGACCCCACAAATAAGCGGAGAGTTTGAAATCTTTAAAAGCTGCAAAATCAAAAAGCATTGCCTGGAAAATTGCTATATAGGTTTTTCATTCCAGCACCGTTTTACTGTCTGGTAGAAAATATCCTGAAGTTAACTGCTCTCAGGGGGTAGCTCTGTTGTAACGCTGCTGCTGTCAGCAGCACAGTGAGTGCTCACAGCTCTTCTGTTGCTGTTTGTTTCAGACTTTGGAGCCCAAATAGATTTGTCAGCCTGTGATGGGGACTGGAGACTTCGAAGAGAGAATCCCTACTTCAGCTAGCCATTGAAGCTGACGCCTACATATGCTGCTAAATCCAGGCCTTGGCAAAGACTGGACAGGAGAGGTTGGTTAGGTCCAAGATGAATGAACAATAAATACAGGTTTAAACTTGGCAAATACAAAACTGTTTGAACTTTGCCAGAATCTGGACAAGACTTCCGCTTGGCATTTTAAGCATCAAACTGCCAACAAATAGAGGGATGGGCATTTGTCTCTCTTTGTTCTTTGTCATTCTTTTTGCTGTTATTTTTCTAAAGCTACTTAAGTGATTTCAAATAATTTATATTGATTTACACTTATTGGCTCTCTTTTTTACTGACAGCTCTCTCCCTTTTGTTTTGTTTTTAGTATACTCGTAAGTATACCAGGTAAGTATCGCAGGCATGAAAATTTCTTGAGCTCAGTTATCTTCACCACCATGAGTCTGACAGATCAGAGAATGAGCTGAGAACTTTATGAATTAAAAGCAGAGCTGTTTCAGTTTAATAAAAAGAGCCCTGTCTCCTTAGCTGGGGCTGCAGGAGCTTATTAGATCAGTACATATGGTATCCTGGGAGTTTGATTACATGAGACCAGCATCATGAAACCACTGTCATCTGCAAGGAAAATTCTGCACATAGACATTTTTCAGCAACATTCATGCGCAATTCCTTCAGCCTTTCACATCAGAGAATTCCTGCTCCTGAAGAATGTAGCAGTGTAAATACAACTGTCTGAGTACAGATGGGAATTCAGAAGATCTTGGAAAAAAAAAAAAAAAAAAAGTGTTTCCTTTAAGGGAGTGTTACCTGCCAGGAATAGTTATTTAAAGAAACCTTTATTCAGTAATTCTTGCATTCCCCCTACCCCTATTTTAAATAAAAGGTTATTAAAAAAAAAAAAAAAGCTACTTTATCAAACAGAATACTAACTATATAAAACTTTGAGGAGCAAGGGATTAATATATAATCGATTCATCTCACTTATTAAAACATAGCCTATTAGTACTCTAGTAATGCAGTCTATGGGGAGGACTGTCTTAATCCTTTTGTGCATTTCCAGATCACTCTTAAAAAGGAACTTTCATGTTTTTTGATCATTGTCAGTTCTGATTTCCAATTTGTATTTTCTAGGCAAACTTCTAAACTCTTTAAAAAATGTCTAACAAGATCCAGCCGTGTATTCCTTTCCTAGGGACAACAGATTGAAACGGGTACTGGCCACATGCATTGCACTGTTCACCATTTGCAGAAATTCAAAGTCCTATTTTGATTAATAGTATGAAAAATGCACTGTTCCATTTTACATTATCTTGTACAATCTTGTCAAACTAGACATACAACCATTTCCTGACTGCTGAAAGCATAGGTCTGGTCACAGAATTAGAGAAGAAAAATTTATTTTATTTAAGAATGAGTGAGGAAATTTTTAGCTTTTTTTTTTTTTTTTTTTTTTAGAATTTTTAAAAATTAAACACTGTGTTTCCTCCCTTTTAAAAGCACACTATCTTGAATGATTTGAGAGAGCTGTTTCAGGAAACTTTCTTAATGTAGCCTGCTTAATTCTTCAATTATGATGCTCTACATTAACTTACATATTAGATTATCTGTGGTCTAGTGCTTTGTATCTACATCTGTTTAGCACTTTATATATGCTTTTCTCTGGGATACAACCTATATTTTCCTTTGGAAGCAGCTAGGTGCTGTTCCATAAAAATAATGCAGAAAGAGTGTGTCCTGATATTTCATGACTTTGCAAGTATTTCCTTCCCATTGCAGCCTGCCACAATGAATATGTTGAAACAGGCTGAATTTACTGCTACGTAGAGACTCGGGGGCACGTTACTGTGGTCAGTGAGTATTCAGCAGTGGTAGAAGGCAAATCTTGGGCTCTAATTAATTACCTAATAACAAAACTAAAAATAATAGCTTGTTGTAACTGCCCCCAAAAAATCAAAATTCAAAAAAACCCCTGTATCTCCTTGCACAATGTCACTGGCATTTGCAAACAAAGCACATCACAAGGAATAAAAAGCAGACAAAAAAAAAAGGTTGCCCAACAACACTTGCATTATCTATTCAGTAGGCTTTATAGGAAATCCAAAATACAGAAAGAAAAGAAACTCAAACAGAAAGGAGGAGGGGAGAAGGACAACACAGCATAGAGCTGAACATTGTATAGCTACCACCACAAGCCATCACAACACCTGCCAGTTGGTGCTGCCTTGAATCACAGAATCACAGAATGGCTGAGGTTGGAAGGGCCCTCTAGAGACCATCCAGTCCAGCCCCCCTGCTCCAGCAGGGACACCCAGAGCACGGGGCACAGGGCGGCAGCCAGGCGGGTTGGGAAGATCTCCAGAGAAGGAGCCTCCACAGCCTCTCTGGGCAGCCTGTGCCAGGGCTCTGGCACCCTCACAGGAAAGAAGTTCTTCTTCACAAGGAGATGGAACTTCCTGTGTTTCAACTTGTACCCATTACCCCTTGTCCTGTCACTGGCCACCACCGAGAAGAGTTTGGCTCATTCTCCCCTCAGGTATCTGTATATACTGGTAAGATCCCCTTTCAGTCTTCTCTCCTCCAGGCTAAACAGGCCCAGCTTGCTTAGTCTTTCCTCATACGATAGATGCTCCAGTCCCTTAATCATCTTTGTTGCTCTGTGCTGGACCCTCTCCAGCAGCTCCCCATCCCTCTTGTGCTGGGGAGCCCAGAACTGCCCCCAATACTCCAGGAGCGGCCTCACCAAGGCTGAGGAGAGGGACAGGATCCCCTCCCTCCACCTGCTGCCAACATTCCTCCTCATGCAGGCCAGGATCCCACCGGACTATCTCTTTGCCAAAGCCAGCAAACTGTGCACTGCCCAAAGATGAAACTACATGCTCACCAGCTTATGTGACTTTGTCTATAAGCTTTTGCTATAACATCAGTCTAAAAGCAAATGGGATGCTTGGTAATTCTGCACTGAAGGCAGGAGAACAAGCCAATCGCGTATCATAAATTGGGGTTTGAAGACACTGAAAGAAAAGAAGGTGGCAAACTCGTGAACCTCGGTGCTCACACGTATCATCTTATCCCCATGAATTTTGTGGCTGAATAAGCTGAAAGAGATACGATAGTACTGCAGGAGGAGGTGTTAAAAGGAAACACATTAAACATTCGCAAGGTGCACTTGGTGCAGGAACCATAAAGCAAATAAACAGAGGAGATGTAAGAGTCAGGCACCTAAAACCAATAAAGAGAGGAGATGTTAGAGCCAGCCTTGTGAGGTGACTTCTTGCGAGACACAGTAAAGGCAATTAACCACCCTATAGCTCAGATTGCTGGGGAAGACAGAGGCTAAAAAGAAGAGCTGGATATAATCACAGTGAGGAATGATAGAGCAAATAGGAAGAACTGAGGAGGTAAATTATTCCCTGGCCACCACACTGGGGGAAAAATGAAACCTTTCACATACGTAAAGGCCCAAAAGAATTATATAAATATGTTTTAAAAAAGGAACATTTTCTACTACCTGCAAGGGGAGAAGTTTCTGAGCAGCTGTCCAATGCCAAATATTTTCCTATGCTGAAAATGTCAGCAGGGTTCTGGCAGGTGCCTTGGAAAAACAGCCCACTTTTGTGCACACTCAGTACCCCCTTTGGGAGACACCATTTCCGCAGACTGCGCTGGGGTTGTGTTTGGCACCTGAGGTGTTTCACAGGAAACGACAACAAGTTTTTGATGGTATAGAGGGTACTATAGTCTATACAGATGCTTTAATGTGATGGGGGTGAGGAGCAGAGGGGTAAGTACAGTAGCAGAACCTCCGTTCAGGTTCAGAAAGAGCCACAGACCTGCTAGACTAACCCTAAATAAAGTAAATTCCACGCAAAGGATTGAGAGATGGGGAAGTAGAACATGTAAGGCACTCGGCAAGATGTAAAGTCTTCCCTGACATGCCAGCACCAAACTCAAGAGACATCACAGCAGTGTCACATGGCTCAGTGAGCCACACACAAATTTGGGTTTCTCAAAGCCTTGAAAGACCACATCCCAAGGACTCCGTAGCAGGAATTGCAAAAGAAAGGGGAGTAGAGATAGGCAACAATTTGAGGTACCTTAAGTGCAAGGCAGGTCTCCTATACTGGATGGAAAAAGAAGCTTTCTGAAGAGGCTCATTTCCAATCACTGCCCAGACAGGAATTGCTCCAGAGTGACTCAGTTACTTTCATAATTCTAAAATATTACTACAGCGTGTACCTATAGCATGTATAAAACTGTACATTCTGTGGCTATCAATTTAATTAATTTACTCTTGGTGAAGAAATGAGCTGACATATTACAACCCACCATACCAGCATTTCACAAATCAGCAAGTATGTACAGGTGCTTTCTGGAATTTTTCCAAAGCAGCAAACACTGCCACAGTGCATAAGGAGGTGGAAAATTTTATATATATAATATATACGAAGAACCATGTGCACTGCCAAGTCTAGGAAAAACTTTGCTTTTGTTAAGGCAAATATTTAATTTTAAGCGTGGGACACAGATGTTGAAACGGGGCAAGAACAGCTGAGCCCCTGGGAAAGTAGAAGGACTGTCTGTCTGAAATAGGGAAGGCTCCTCTGGGAAGTGCTGAACAACAAGAGGAAACCTAAAGGAGGAGACATGCCTAGCAGTTGGATGGCACCAAGAAGTTTCATGAAGGCTCTGCTTTTCCAAAAGGGCCTCTAAGGCAAGGAGTCCTCTTGGAGCCTCCAGAATTCCTAGGGACCTTCTGAACATCTTGATCCATGTATTTGCAAGGTTCATTAGGGATTAGTAGTCTTGATTTTAGAAGTTAGATTCACAAAAAAAATACTGTAGCAAGAATACCGAATATGTTCAAGGGAAAAAAATAAAGATTACATATAGAAGACTAAGCCTGAGTAGCACAAAGTACATAATCATGTTTAGCTTCTCAGTCTTTCCTAGTCAAGACTAACAAGCTCTGGTTTTATACCATGAGTCATGAGCTGGATGCACCTTGAAGTAGCAAACAGATTGCTCTGGTTGTAGTTAGCTAAGGCAGAGATATTCAATATCTTTCTTCAGTTGAAACAGTAATTTTCCTATGTACTTTTGTGGAGAAATCTCAACTACCTACACACCTATCAACTTTTTTTTGTGCATGCATGTGTGTCCATGTAGATTTGTGCCTCTGTACAATCCATGCATTCTGTCAAAATACTTGAGATTGCAATTTTTAAGTTTAAAATTATGAGATATATTAATCTGTATAGTTTAGATAAACTTTGATCCTTTGATATTTTGGATTCTGTGTATAAAATTAATATTTTTTAACTGATACTTCCTTATGGCTCTCATTCCGCTCTAACACAAGTCAATAAGAGGCTTTTTCATTGATACTAGTGGGTGCAGCACCCCACTCAGGAAAGCTCCTATTCAACTACCATTCCTGAATACAGTTGCACTGTAATCTGCATCAGTAAAGACTGCTTTCTAATTGTACATGGTAACAAAAACCATGTCCTGCCGTCTCATAGTATCTGCTTATATTCTAGGCCAAGTCTTGCACCTATATTTGGTTTTAAGCTTGAGATTTACTTTCTCATCATGGGTCTCTTTGTGTATTAAAAGATAGGCATGCACAGAAGTGTTTGGAGAAGTGATGCAACCTCTTCTAGACGGGACCGTGTTCTCTGGCTACGTCTCTGTTAGTAAATTTAGCAGTGCCTGGGAACTTTCCCAAGCCCAGGAATGTGATCATCTCTACTATTAAACCAAGAGAGCGGTGCTTTCAGCCCATGCCAGCTGGCACCCTCCCAGACAATTCCTGGCCACAGTCTGGGAGTCTGCCTGGATCAGGGACCATTCCCAATAGGCAGTTTGCATACAGACACCCCGATTTTGGAAGCTAAGAGAAGCATAGAGAGCATTCATTCTCTGCCAGATGGTCTCAGTGCCCAAGTACTAGCAGATGAATGCAACTCAGAATCACAGACATCGGTTTTGTGACCTTAGGGACCACTTACCTCAATGTGAGGAGATGAATATAAATTCATAACATTGTTCTAGTTCAAATGATTTAAAATCCATTCCCATGTCAGTTTGTTGTAACCCAGAATCATTATAAGCTTATTATTCCTCTTTTTTATGCATTTAATATTTAAAAAAGGAACCCAAAAGTAACCACAACATCTACTTTTATTGGCTTAAGTGAGTAATTTTTTAGCTTCGAGTTGAAATCAAGGGGAGAATCAATATGGGCATCTCTGTAATTGAAAACCAGTGGGTGATAATTCTGTACTGAAAACAAGATAATAAGAATAGAGATGAAACACTGGCAGGGGAAAAGAAGAAAAGATTAAAGATATGATCTCAATTAAATATCAACTATTATTAACATTACATTAAAAACTTCCCTGTGTTCTTTTCATATGCTGTGTATTTTTCTCTTTTCCTCTAATGGATGTTAAAGGAAAGAATAAATGAAATTATGTGAAAATATTATAAAACAAATTCAGTCAGAATCAATCAAGTGTGTCCTTAGCTGGTAATTTATTCCTAATATCATTGAATAGCCCCCAAAACATGAATATTTAGATCTGAATCATCTTTCTTACCACTCTCTTTACATAGTCTTTCCTTCTACCTCAAGCTAGTATCTCTACCAATAAGGAATTATCTTCCCACTGCTCAGAACATATGAAAGAATAAAGAGGCTTCAGCTTTACTACTTTACTCCTAGTTGTTAACAGACCTGATGGTTCCAGCTCCAGACTTTTATATTCAGGAGAAAGGAAAGATTCATTTTCTAAATAAACAGCCAGGAGGCCAACAAAACTATTTTGTCTGTAGCCTAATCTATAGCTCAAATATCCCAGTGAAAAGCTGTCCCCTCAGTGAACAATAATATTAAATTCTGCTTTTAAGAGGCTAACTTTGCCAGAAGAAAATTACATATTTCTTACTAATTCTAATACCTGTAATAATATAAGTGAAAGACAAAGAACAGAAAAACTCAATTACGTAACCAAGGATGCTAAATAATGGATAAAAAAAGGCTTAAAGATTTTAATGCCTTGTCTTACTCCAGTCGTCAAACAGAAAAGTTAGTTATGACAAGGACTAGTTCCCTTCCAAAAAAAGAACACTGACCATAGAATAAAGATAAAGATCAGAACAGGGGGGAAGAAAAAGAAAAAAAAAAAAAAAAAGAGTTTAAAAAATTTAGCTAGTTTAGAGGTATTAAGGCTAGTTGTCAGGTGAGGTTTCCCCTGACATACCTAAGGAGCTCACTGTGGTGGCATCTCCCTTGAAGAACTTAAGGAGGAAGATCCAAGTCCCAAATGACTGAAAAACAGCAGCCTCCTTTCCATTTTTTAAACCTAAAAACCTCTAAGGAAAGCTTAACCTTTTTTCCTTTTTTTTTTTTTTTTTCTTTTTTGCATACGTATCTCATAATGAAGTCACCCAAAGCTCATTAGGAGGGCTGTTTAAATTTACTGCGTTGTGCGAGCAGTTCATAAATCCTTCCGAAGGGTACAGATTCGGGGTATAAAGTGCCCTCTCCTCTATCTGCAGGCGGCTCCAGGTGTGTCAGCGACAGTTCAATATAACAACAGCGGCAGAGCCTGCTCTTGCAAGAAGAGTTTGTCATTCAGGCCCGAGCAGGAGAACAATTCCCCAAATCCCTGTCTAGCTGCACTGC
The DNA here is from genome assembly GCA_013398735.1 of Nothocercus julius. Lineage (NCBI taxonomy): Eukaryota > Metazoa > Chordata > Aves > Tinamiformes > Tinamidae > Nothocercus > Nothocercus julius. The sequence continues at coordinate 3,175,617 of VZSV01000089.1, forward strand.
CTACCCAGATATTGTGCGGGTTGCGGTGGAAAACGCAGATACTGCTCTCTCCTTTTGTGCCTCTGCACGTGAATGGGGACCAAGAGGAATCTGCTCGTGTCGTGCTTGCCAGGGGAACCACAGACAGGCACGGCGGGGAGTAAACGCCACCTTTTCTATATTTTCTCTGGAGCAAGACAGGAGAATGGGCAGGTGGTTTCCCACCGACGCGTTTCTTTGCCGGCCGCTCTCCCGGGTGGCAGGGCCGCGTATCGCCCTCCGTGCAGGGCTCGGCCACCGCGCCGGCCCTCAGCAGTGCGGCCGTTAAATAAGACAATAGCGGTCCCGCTGCATCTGGATACGGCCTTAGGTACTAGATGAAGAAAATAATCTCTCTAATGGAGTTCAGTACTTTAAAGCCTGCTGTACATATTACTGATTTTAATTATAGATTCTTTGAAGTGTCTTTCAGTCACTTAGGATAATCTGTGCCTTTAGAATACCAGAGACTCACCACTTTGAATATTACCGGCAAGATTGCTATTAAAGTGCGATCAGCTTTTTAATTTTTGCAAGTTCCGCTGAAGTGGTTTAAGCATATTTTAATTTATGACAGTTACCTTTACTCTTCCCCTAGAACAATGACACAAAGGCGGGTGTCACGTCACCAGCATTGGAAAAAAAAACGACGGGGCGAGCGTGAGAAGAGCAACACGGACTCCCACAAAGCCTGTGTTAAGGTTCCGAGCACACCCAGGAGAAACCAAATACCCGGAGAAACTTCCGTTGACCCCGGCTATACTAAGCACGTGTGCTGGTTGTGTTGGGCTGAGCAAAATGCTGCGCTGCCTTGCTAAACAAGCTGAACCCTCAGTGCTTAGTGCAGTATACAGTAACTGTGACCACGGTAGTCCAGGGACACAAGCAGACCCGGGTTGCAGGTTAAGATAATACATCTTTTTTAGACTGATTAATACCACTATCATGTCTACAAAGCTGTGTTGGGGTCACTGTACGTTACAGTCCAGGCTCATCATATGCTTTTTTTTTTCCTTTTCTTACTTTTTGCACAAAAAAATTACCCACAAAACCACACACAGCTGAAAAGATAAAAATCCCCTCCGATGCAAAGAGCCCATGCAAAGCTCAGGGATACTATTTCAGTTCCAGCTACGTGCTTTGTGAATGGCCAAGTGTGCACTGAGGTTTTGGACTTGGATTATCTCTCTAGCAGCAAATAATCCTTTCAAAATCCCGCTGCTGGAATTGCCACTAAATGCCACTTCTGACAAGTCCCGCACTACTCCGTGTTACTACAGCAGCATCCTTAGTGCCTTCCTTCCCACAATGTCTAGTGAGGCATAGGGAAATAGTATTTCCTTCCTGCACAAGCGGGAAAGAGAGACCTGAAGTGTCCTGAAGTGACCAAAGCCTGTGGTTTACACCTAAAAACCACATGAGCTGCCTGTGGCAAAGCATGATTAAATCTGTATTTCCTGAATCCCAGGCGATATCTTAATCTAACTGCCTTTCTTCGTGCTTATGCAAGGGCCCACTGAATCTAGAGCACCTCCCAGTTTCAGGGAAAGAGGTATTTAAATGGCAAAGAGCGGTTCATTCAGTTCATTTTTAAAGTTTTCACCTTCCACCACTGCCTTCTGCACTGACAGCTTCAAAGCAGCAAGAGGTAAACAGATCTTGATCCTCTCCTGAAAAGAAAGTACAACAGCAGGTTCTCCATTTCACAGCGAGTGACAAGTCCCACGTAGAGCAGGTCCCATCTTCTCCCCCAAGACTGTACAACTAAATAGTACTTCCAGCCCTATTGCTCTTAATTGCAGCGGTGGGAAACGCGACAGATTCCTTCGGGTGAAATGGACCTGAACGATTTGTCTTGTTACATACACAAACTGCCTGAACTCATTTCTACTCTTAATAGCAACACTGGAGGAAATTCTCTTTCCATACCCTGTATTAAAATATTTATTCATATAGAGCTGTCCTCCGAACAGCTTTTGGCATAATTTACACACACAAAAAAGCATATTTATAAATAATTTGCTAAAAGGTAAATCAATTGTTAGATAACTACTGGTTCCAGCAGGACAATTGATGTAAATCACGGGCAGGAGCAGCCGTCCTCTAACATCTCCCACTACCTTGTGCACCTGCTAATGATGTCCGACTATTAGCTCTTTCTTAACCTTTTATAAACACGCATAAATATTATGCTTTTGAACAGAAATTTTTGCTGACAGAGTAGTGTTGAATTAAGGTGCAATGTTTTAGAGCTTTTGCTGGTAGAGAGATCTCATTAGCATGGATACAATTATACCTGCATAAAGATACTTGTGTTGATATCGCTTTCTCTCTCACACTTGCTGTCTGAAATCTGAAATAAGCAATCCAAGCAGAAAAGTTCTTGAGCTAGTGTAAATTCCTCTCTACGCTATGTGACAATCTAGGTGCAGCTGCATCTTCTGCCGTGTAAAACTAACCTTCGTATAGACCCATGAACAGGTAAGGCATAACCCTGCCTGCAGCGTCACCCCTGGCCTGCACCACTGCCCTGCCACGGGGTTGACCCCTTTTCCTAGCAATTCATTCCAGCGTAGACTTGGATGCTTTGGATGCAGAGGGATCATTATGGACACACACCCTCAAAAAATAAAGTAAATGGAAACTTACTTCAATAAGCTTACCTTAAACATGGCACCGCCCCTCCCTTTTTCCTTAGTCAGTACAGTTTTGAATTGATATTTGGTGTTTTCAAATGCCTAATTATGGCACAATATCATCCCTGAAGTGTTGTACTTGGTGCCCTGTGCTGTTTGTTATTTTGCATTACAATTATCATGCAAAGCATAGAAGGTGACTTTAAGCAGCTCATTTGAAGTGCTCTTTTCTTAAACAGAGTATCTTTTTGAGGCTATTTACATAGATGTTTATCTCCTGGTTTTAAGAAAAATCAGCCCAATTATAACACCACAAAAGTTTTTACTATGGGTCTAATCCTGAAATGTAAATGGCCTGTTGCAAAAATCCATGCTGAAATTTTAATTTGCGCTTTTATTTGTGTCTGTGGATTAACAAACCATCCCGCATTTAAATTAATTATACAGATACACAAAATATTTAGTGATAGTAGAGTATATGTGGCAAAATTGCTCAAGGTTTTGAAGAACTGAAAGTTCTTTTGACCTATATGCTGTGGCTGCCAGGGAGAAACGCTTGCCTACTGCCCCAAAAACACAACAACAAAAAAGCCCCAATCTTGTGCAGTGGATATGTATTCCATTTAATGAAGCTTTCGGTTGCCATGGCTATGATAGCCTTAATATTGTAGGCTCACAGCAAGGTTGCAATTAGTATTTGGATTTAGAAGAGGAAAGATAATGATTTCATATCGAAACTTCTCGTTAAATACTCTTACGGACATAAAACTGCTTGCAGGTTTCCAACCAGCTACTCCTATGCTACAAAACAAAACAGAACCAGTATTCTTTGGCTTTGAACCTGGTACTTCAGAGACTTATATGGCCTGGTGTCTTCAGAGCTTAACTGCAGTTCAGTTCACTCTCACATATGCACTTCTCTCACGGGATAAAATTTTGCAACTTTGTTCATTGGCTTTGTCATCCTTCTGACATGAAGCACTTGAGGCGCTGGGAAGCATCTTCGCCTTGCGCTTGCTAATCCCTCCTCTCCAAGAGCAATGTACTTCTCACTGTTCTGAGGTATAGGGGGTCAAGGTGCCAGACTAAAAACCATTCCTCCAAGCAGCCAGTCCCCATCCCCGGGGCCAAAACGGGTTCAGCTGACTCGTACTGACAATTTGGTGTGTCGGTCTACGTTGGACTGACTGAGAATAAGCTCTGACAGAGAAGAAAAGACTTAATCCTCCTAATGGAAGCCTTAAGTAGACCCTGTGGATAAAACTGGCTTACTTTACTCTTAAGCATCTATTACTACTCGTTATTCATGGCTGGGAACTTTTGTTTGCTGATGCTCACATTGCAGACTGCCATTCTGCTGCCTTTTAGCTTCAAACCCACCCATTGAGCTCAGGCTGGTGCTGCCCCCAGCATCTTTGACGGCAGACGTACTGCAAAGCTCCAGAGGAAACCGTGCTGGTGAAAACCACTATTTCCTCTTCTCATTTTTTAATATAATTAAATAAAGATGCAGTAGATTTTATCTCTAATATTATGAGCTAAATCCTTCCACATCGTTTTGAATACCTTTATCTTGCATCTTATGTTCTGTGCTTCCCAGTCTAACAGTGGGGGAGAATATCTGCAACTTGGGAGCGGGTCTAGCAAGAGAGGTCTTGTGCCTATGCATGAGTGGATAGAATTGTTTTACCAGTTCTGTTCTCACATGCATGGACTTTAATTCCTTCCTTTCCCTCTCTCTTCCCAAGAATAAAAAAATGAAGAGAGAAAGAGAGCACAAATTCCACATGTCAAAGGAAATGACACCAAAGCTCAGATCCTCCTGCAGCCCCTCCAAGCCCACACAAGCAGGGCCCATGCAGTCTGCCCTCTGCATGGGGTTCTTCACTGCCCTCAGTCATGAATGTAGGGGACACCGTTTAAAGGTAGCTCTAGATTAATAGGATGGTATTCAATTCCTTCGTCATAGGTATATCTATCAAGTCCTGAAAACACAGTCTTAGAAACCTTATTCCTGGAAATAATACAAGAGCAACTGCTTATATATTTGTTAGCTGCTATCTATGGCTTCTTCTGGCAGGTCCTGCCTCCTCTGCTCGTAGCTCTTGACCTTCTCTCTCTTGCGGGAGGCTCTGAAACTCTTTTCTAAACATCTGATTTTTTCCACTGGCTGCACCTCATGGCAAGTAGTATCATTTGCTTTTACTTTTGCTTCATCCAGTTTGAAGCAGAATGTAGCGAAGGAGTGGCCTTGATGGGATAAACAGCTGGATCTCGGCTGCTGTGTGCCGTGCAGCTACGGACGAGGAGTAGCTACCTACTTAACCCTTGCAGCCCAAATTATGCTTGTCCTCCACGCTAGCCGGTTCCAGGGATCACTAATTTCAGCTCGTTTGTCCCTGGTAACCTGTTACCTGTCAGTGCCTTCAGATACGCAGTAGCAGCAGTTTAGGGGCAGGTCCCCCACACTAGGGATTGTAATTGTTGCTAATGGTGACCCTACTGCATTAGCAAATTGTAATTCCTCTTCCGTGGCCTCCCTCTATTCAGACAATTCCATTTCTAATAGCCTTTGCCTCCACATTTTCTGCAAATGTCATCTGGCCTGCGATTCCTGGGAAACAGTCTCTCTCATCTGACCCATGGGACACCCATGCATAGTCGGAACTTGGGTCACTTCCAATTTACATTTCCCCACCCCCCCCCAATCCACATCACTAGCAATTGTTTTTTGAAATACTGCATCTGGTATAAAGGAGTCACCCAGCGGCTGGGAAGGAACAGCTGATGCTTGTCAAAGAGATGCACAGCCTGATCCACAGGTTATCACTATCTCCGAGTCTATCAGCTGTGCCTGTCTCCAAACAGGATTCTTCCCATGGCTTGCAGTAGGCACGGGTCCTTATCTGCCTCTTCCAGGGCCAAGTTTAGATTTGGCATAGCAGCTTCTCCCTCACTTGAGTTATGTCCAAGGTACATGATGGAATGAAAGCCTTCAAAAACAGTCTCCTCAAGGCTGTTCCCTCCCTCTCTCCCCCCCACTACCATCTGATTTGCTATTTCTGTCATTATTTTAGGAAGACAAATCTTCTGTCTCCTTAGGAAAAGGTTATTAAAATAAAAAACACACAGATATTTTTCTTTGTCTATACATGGGGCCTGTAAGAGCCATAACCTGCAGTGGGAAACTCCTGGTAAAGATGCTGTGGGTCCCAGCTAACAGGCGCTGCTAGATACCAATCCTTCCTTATCCCTGCAGCCACTTACAGGGAGAAGAGCTCCGAGCACACCCACTGCCCCCAGATTCCAGGCCTTCCTGCACAGCCACTAAATCTTTCCTCCACGAAAAATATGCTTTCGTCATTTTAAGTGTACTACGGCCAGCTGCACTACTTGCCTTTGGATTTCAAAGGGAGATTGAAACGTTGCAAATAACAAATGTCATTTCCCTCTTTAACTTTGCTAGACAAAACCCAGGAGACCCACGACCAAACAGATACAGGACGACTTCTTCAGGGAGAAGGGGTCTGTGCTGCCCTGACACATGATTAAGTGCTCGCTTAATAACCTGACTCCCAGGCAGGCAATCATCAGAATTTAGGAGGGAAAAAAAATGGAAGATACTTTTACAATGTCTCCTTCCTAGTCCTTATAGCTCTAAAGAGGAGTTTCAGGAGTAATGAATACAGCGTCATCTGCCTAAATCTCCAGATGGAGAATTAAGGAAGAAGCCGTCTGGCTCCCTACCTACTTCCAAGCAGACCTATGTTCCTCTTGTTCATCAAGAGAAGTGTGGACAGAACTTACGGGAATAGAGCTCAAAAAATCCCTCCTTTCCCCTTTGTCTCCACTGACATGGTAATGCTGCTGGATATCCCTGTCAGATTCTTGTACAATGAATGCTTTGCTTCCAGCACAAGGAAATATTTATTGCGGTTATTTGGCAAAATAACTTTGCAAAAACAAATAACTGCAAGAAAGCTTTGATATCTTTTCAGACATTTTATGAAACAAAAGGAAACGCAAATTCTTTGATTGGATCACACATAATGAATTATTCATCCAGCCCTTTTCTGCATTAATCAGCTAAAACAAGGTGATAATGTGATTAAAAAAAAAAAAAGGCAAAAACAACAACTAAGGAAAGTAAGCAGCAAAGCAGAATAGTAGGTACATAATAAGGTAATGAAGATTCCTTTCAAGACAGAGGGGAAAGAGGCAAAGCAAGTTCTGAACAAAGCAACAACTTCATTGTTTGTGACCTTGATCACGCCAGTTCCAAACGGGACAGCCTTTGCGGAGGACACAGAAGGAAGGCGACAGGTCTGAGGTTGTCCCGAGAGTTGTTTTACCCACGCTACGCTCACCGGCACTACTATAAAAGAGCCTGCCCAGAGTCAGGATTGAGCCCAGACTCAATCCTTTGATCTTGCTCCTTGGAAGAAAGATTCAGCTCTGGGACTGGAAACGGGAAAATAAAACACAAGTTTCACGGTCTAGCTAATGGATTTACAACAGCACGTTGTCTCTGCCTTACAGGAAGCTGGATTTGGACGGAAAAGCAAGAAACAAGCTTCAGGCTGGTCAAATTCTTCCAGGGCTGTGAACTGACATGGTAAGGTCAGAGAAGGAGCCTCGCTTACCTACTGGGGAGCAGGAGAGCCCCAAGCCAGGGCAGCATCCCCGGGGGCAGCACGCACGTGGCACTGGGGAAGGGGGACTAACCGCTCTGACAGTGGCCCTCGTCCAAGCCACGAGACAAGGACTCTCCTCCAGAGAGGAAACCCGCTACAGGGCTGAATTCAGCACAAACAGTTTGGCCACCCCTCATGAGGTTAGCAATAAAATTCCATGTTGGTGCTATGTGCCAGTCACATCAGCATATAATGTCCTCGCTAGAAAAGCTTGTATTTATCATTGTAGAAAATAATAATACTAGATGTTAAAGTTGTATATACTGAATCAGTAACAGCTCAAGGTAAATGTAAATTTTTCACATTTTATCATCACATACAAAGTTCTTCACATAGATTTTGCACTTTGCTTATTCACATTAAAGAAAAAACAAATAAACAAAACCCCCCACACTTTTATGGGTTTTACCATATTTGTGAATATTTATGAAGAATGTTCTGTGATTTTTCCAGACTCCCTTTCCCTTGACCCCTAAATGTCTTAGCTTGAACCTGCGTGAAATACATGCATACATATATATAAAGAGACTCCAAAGACAGAAAGAGAAGTGGCATTTGGAATTCCAACCTGCTGAGAAATATTTACTCTTACTTCACTTGACTTGAAAGTAGCTGAAGGGAGATACTCTGAACAGTAATTTTATGTCTTGTAAAAGCTATCAGGGTTGCACACAGAGATGCATTTTACAGAGACTCCAAGGAATGCTCACACTTCTTGGCAGGTAAGTTAAGCCTGTGGCACTGTCTGGAGACAAGGTTGCAAAGGTGAATCAAGTGGTCCTGAAGATCCAACTCATTACCTGAATTTAAACATTTTCTCAGCATCCGTACTCCCCAAGCTACAAGTGCTTCAGCTGCTTAAACCTTTCAAAATGCTAATGCTCTCTGAACGGCTACAACGACTGGAGGCAGCTGGGCTGCCCAAACAAGCTCCAGCTTTTTCAGGTTCATCTGCATGTCTAACCGATGGGGTTTGCAGACCTCGCAAAGGCAGGCGGCTCCTTTTGGAAGGGCGTTAGCCTAAGACCCACCATATTATTTCTAGAGACTAGACAGGAAATATGCTGAGGGCTGCTCCCGATTTTCAGAACACAAAGAAAACAAGAACCCTAAGAAGGTGGCAGCAGCTGCTCACATAAATTACTATAAGACAATAATACAAAATCCTATATTAATGCAAACACAGCACAAAGCAGTGAAGACCCAGGTCTTGAAATGAAGACTATAGGAACCATGTTCTTATATAAATAACTTATTTTAATATGTTTTCACTTTAAGTCCTATTCTGTCACTCCTACTCTCTCCCAATCCAAGACAAGCAGCTATTATTTTCCAGAAATTAATTTGAATGTACTTACTGTGAGGTGCTTTGAATATCACCATCAGAGATTATGCAGCATGCCTTCTTCCCTGCCACCTCTGCCCTTCAGCTCTGGCTTTTCGACTTATGTTGCAATAGTTTCTTTTAACCAATGCAGCATTATTTTGCGCTTTATTTCTCTGCTGAATTCCAGAGGTCAAAATTAACCTGTAACAAGAGAAATAAAATAAATATAGGTCAATCTATTAATTGGATCACCTGGTAAGAACTTCACAATAAAATCTGAAGGCCAAGAGCTTTCAAAAGCAGATGGAAATGAGATTTTTTTTTTGTGGATACTAGTTATTGTAAGAAGTCACCACTGTAGTGCCTGCAGTCAGTTCTAACCTTGAGTTTACTTTAGGAATAAATAGATAACAACAAGTCTGACAATAAGACCTGCATGAATGTCTTTGTTTAATGTAAAATGGTTCTTTCAGAGAGATAGATGGATGGCAGTAAGTTTTCAGGGTGGAAGAACTAAAAAATAATGCTCTTGAAACCTGTGACTCTACACATCGTTGTGCGAGAGAATCAAAGAGGTCACTGAAGACCCTTGCATAATTAGCTGACTGACTTCCAATAATATCCACAGGAATTCCAGGACCAACTGGCAGGAAGAATTAATAGGAAATGTTTCTCCAAAATCCCCTTTTCATTTTCTAACATGTCAGCCAGGCCCTCCTATGCCCAGCTGTATTGTAGCTGGTTTGGTTACTCTTTTGTAATTATCATTTCATTTAAAGACAAAAAGAAAAAAAAAAAAGAAAAAAAAAACTTTAAAATGGTTGGCTCTATAATGGCATTATATGTAAAGTCACATACTGGGAAAATAAAAAAGCATGAGTGTGATTCTTTCATTTTTCCAGAAAAAATGTCCACTCATGAGAGTAGGCAATGGGATGCACCAAGCTTGCTGTACTCAGAGCAGGACCAGCAACCAAGCTCAGCTCTGAGGGTTTTGAGCTCCTGGCCTCCACCAGCTCCTTCCTTTCCCTTATCTTAGCTGGGGGAGGCAGGTGGTGGCACCGCTTCCCCAACACGGGTAACGGGCAGCAAGCTGTGCGCGAGGCAGGGCAAAGTCTGACGGGATTCCACATTCGTCACAGCTCTGAACTACATCTTCCCAGACCTTCTCCTTAAAATGAGCTCCCCACAGATGACCAAACTCAAGAAACGCCAAATTTAATTAGATTATAAACTAATTAGCTGGCTTTAAGTGGAGAAAACTCAAAAGAGGCTAGGTAAAGCAGAACAGAAATAAAAAAGTTTTAGACCAAGTCTTCCCCTGCCAGCTATATTCTTGCAAGTAGGTCATTGCTTCCAAGCATGGATTTAAACAAATTAGTGGCTCTATTTTGCAGCAAACTGCACAGATACCACAATACGCCCCAGTCCCTAGGAGCCATTCATCCCCCTTGCCAGAAACCTGGCTGTGGATTTTACACCCTGCTCTCTCCAGCAATCTCTTTGCTCCATAAGCAAGAATCCCAAACCCACGGTCCGCACGCCCACCTCACTTGCACCTGGTCACTGCAGGCAGGAAGCCTCTCCCCACTCAGCTGTTCACCCTAGAAGGCGCAGTCCCCCCTGGGCCACTTTCATCTTCACGTGCAGAAACACCAGCCGGAAGCAGAGAAGCCAGATGCTGCCCTTAAGTCTTGTTTTCTGGACCCATCATAAATGTCTCTCTGCATGGGTAAGAATTGGCTCCATCCTGCACCTAACACATGCAGCTGCTCACATGGTTGCAGGTATTGAGCAGAGCCCAGAGTCTTGCTTGGTCCAATGTGCTCCTAGAGCAAAGCACTGAAAAGGGAGCATTTTAGATTAGTTTGTGCTTTATTTCCATGCTGAATGTCTTTGCTTGGAGAAGTTTGGAAATGGTGTAGAGTTTTCAAATCTTTAGAATTAAATATTTGAGGGGGAGGAGGCATGCGGCATAGCAATGCAAAGCTTCCTGTCTATTAGTCAGAAATGTTGATTTCTTCAAAGTTTCTTGCAACAATAAAGCTAAAACCTTCTTTTTGGGACAGCTTTGAGAGAGATGCTGCTGCAGATGGATATGATTTCTCTGCCCTCTGAGGAGCTGCATCCTCCCCATTCCAGACTGCCCACAGTATCACGATCTGTGTGGAAGCACTGCAATGCTTCCAGCAAAGTGAAGCTGTTGAATTGCTTTCAACAACAATTCCAAACGTCACATACTAAAAAGAAACAGAACAAGCTTGGAAAGGCCTCCTCTCCAGTATCAGTTTTCCATTTTCTTATCTGTTTTGACTGTGACAGAGAACTTTTGGATTATATGTTGTCTCATTTTCTGCTTTCTGAATACTTTCTGTGGTGTCCTGCAATTCCATCATGATTACGCCACCAAAATGGTAATGCCCTTGTAAGCCACAAAACAGAGAAATCTTGTGTTGATACTTATCTTCTCACTATATGTTTTCTGTCTTTAAAGAGGCTGAAGCTCATAACCATAGCAACTGTAGTAGCCAGCTGGGAATATTCTAGGTTGACCAGAGGAAATCTTCCTGACCATGACTAATGTTTATTTTTTGGGGGGAGGAAAGGGGCAGGGGGGGTAAGAGGTAAGACAAGGTAAAACAAAAATTACCCCAAATACAGCGAGGTAGCACAGATAAATTTGCCTTTGGGCATTCACAGAAAATGAATAAAAAACTGCACACACCGATTGAGAACCAAAGTCTATTAACTGAGTTTATGGGAGTCACAAGAATGGAGCTACTGTACGACCAAAAGGGAATGTGAATTCAATAGCGTCTGTCACCCTGCGACACTTTGAACGCTTCTCAGACGTGCATCCTGAGCACATACCTTAAAAGAAGACACCTATTCTAGCTAGGATCAGAGGGACTGATTCTAGCTCCCGTTTCAGCTCCTTCATATGACACCTGTGCTATGCAGCCCCTATTCTAGAGGGACAAGGCAGCCTAGAACAAACATGAAGGGTTTACGTGGTCATTTTCTTGCAAGTACCCGTAAGGAGGTAATGATGGAAAGGAGCTGCGAACCTAAACAACCTCTAAGGCTGTGTTTCAATCTTGTAACACCCTTCATGTCTGCTTTATTTCCTTTGGCAAGAACTGTTTAAGCCCTACCTCTGTACCAGAAATAAGATGAGAAAACATTATTTGGCTTTTTACATATTTCTTTCCCATTTTTTTTTCCTCTTTACAAAAGGAGATCAGAGTCCAGATTGCTGCTTCTACTACACATGCAGCATGAAAGAAGTTTCAATCTCCTCATTTAAACTTACAAAAATAAATTAAGAGTAAATCTACAGAACTGTAGAGGGAGAGGGGGGAAGGTAATGGGAATATTTTTGCTCTCTCTGGTTTGAGGATTGCATCCAGTTATCATAAGATTTGCAAATAAAGATAGGGTAAGTGCAGTATATAGGTAGCATCCTGTTTGTAATAAAAGATATTGTTTGATGAAGAAAAAAGAAAGAAGAAGAAGAAAAAAAAAAGCTTCTCAAGATGCTTATCATGGTACTTCAGTCCTAATACTTAAGAGGGTGAGTCACAGCCCCAGAGTCCCCTGCAAAGGAGCATGACTGGAGTCTTTGTCACTTAGCCCCAGTTGCTGTGGTGCTATTTGTAGTAACAAAAGTGCTCAAGCCATTTGTTTGAAAACAAACAAGCAAGCAAACAAGCACGCAAGCAAACAGACAAAAAATCTCGAAGCTGTTTGCCTTGGTACCGTTCTGCCACAGCAAGATTTCCAGTACTACAACAGGCCCAGTCCTGCACTTCTTTAATGGGAAGCTAAACAGGAGGTAGGGGGGAAATAAGAATGTCTAAAAATGCATTGATGCAAAATTGGCAGCGAGATCAACAGGAAGGAGCTGGCACAGGAGGTTTCATTATTTTTGGTGCTTTCAGTTCAGCAACTTCGGTTTTCTGTTGTAAAATAATCAGAGGAGATACAGACACATCAGAAGGTAGGAGAGCATGGCTTATCCCATTAGGCAGGGCTGTTTTGTTATTTTAATTTGGCAAAGTTGCACTTGAAAATTCAAAAACAGTCTTTATAGCAGCTTTTGTACCTGGATTACACTGTGGAAAGTGTAGAATATATAACCTTCCAGTCAAAGCTGCAACTAGCTAACCTAACACCCCTGTAGTCTTCCAAGGTAACAAAAACAGTGCTACAGAATTAGTGCTAGACCTACTTCAACCCTTGCTCAGATTTATATTAGCTGTCCTCAGAATATGAACATTTGGAAAAGTTTTCTCAAATACAACCAAGTCTCTACATACCTTAAGGGTTATTTAATCCTACCTGTCAAGTGAGAAGCTTTTTTTTTTTTCAAGATAGACAGCATTTCTGAGCACTGTATAGCAGCTACAAATGTTGGGATGAGGAATCAACAGTAATGCTGAAGGATAATCATAAGGCTAGATACAAACTTTCTATCATTTCAGCACTAAGTGGTGTGATATTTTCACAGCTAAACAAATTGATCTTTACTTCCTAGAAGAAAATCCTGTATTATTTAGCATATATCAGTCAATTAGCTAATAAATACAACTATTCTTGTTCTTTAAATGCAGTAGTCCTCATTTGAAACTCAAGCTCATGCCTGTCTTTCAGACACCACATTTCCAATAAATTGGGGGTTTTGCTCTTCTCTCCCAGGATACTTCTGCAAGTTTGGAGAGGATGGTTGTTCCTCTGCTTTTCAACAGTTTTAAATCCATAAGGGATAATTTTTGCACAGGGAGTGCTGGATGGGGTTTGCCTGACAGCTCAGCAAAATGTGGTTTATAAGAGCAGGCTCTGACCTTGCAGCTGGCAGTGAGGGGCATCTGTCCAGCGCCCTTTGAGCAGCGCAGCCTTGGGACACATCAGCTACAAAGCAGTTCCGCCTAACTTCAGCCACCAAGGATTTAAGTTCGCTTTTCACTTTCCCTAAGTACACTTAAAATGAACCAGCCTGAAACACAAAACAAGACTCATCCCCAACTCCTTGCTTTTCTCCTGGGAAATGAGGAGTTGGGCATTAGCTAACGGCAAATCCAAGAGTGCAAACATTGGTCCATTTGTAGAGACCAACTTGAACTAGACCCTTTTTTTTGTCCTAAAGCCATAGGCTGCGCAGCTAGGTATGTTTCATAGTAAGTTATTTGAATTTTCTGTTAAAATTTGGAGGAACAAAAGTAAACATGAAAGTACTTATTTTATTATTTTGTTTGCAGTCTTGCAATCAGTGCATTATTTTAAAGTCTTGCAATCCCAGAACTAAAAGAATGCCATGCTCTTTTGTAGCAAATGCAAAGTGCACATGTGCATTCAAAAAAAAAAAAAAAGTTCTAAATTATCCTCAACCAAGAGTTACTTACTGAAAAAGTTAGCAAGTGATTTTGATATTCTAAGCCTTGTTCTGTGTGGCAGCACACAAGTCTAAAAGCAAGCAAGCAAAAAAAAAAAAAATGAAAGATCACTTCCCATTTTTCATCTCTAGCACAGAGTCTACAACTCTGTATTTTTCTTTTGACAGATATGTAGAGTAGTAGCCAATAGTACGTAATGCTACAGACAACTGGTGTCTGTATATAGCATAAAACGCAACACTGCTAGACATCGGTGCTTCAAATTTATTGAGATTTTAACATGGAGGGAGAATATCCTTAAAAATTTGACACTTCATTTGAAAAACATCACTGCAAGGCTTAATACTTGCCCTTGCAAGACATCTGTATAGTAACATAAACACACAGAACATCTGAAATAGCCATCTGGGGAGTTAAAACCGAGACTTCAGTGCACGAGACTTTTTTTTTTCTTTAAAATAATAATAGTTCTGAGCGTCCCTTGCTTTCATGTGGGGACCAAGGAGAGATAACTGCCTTTTCCAGGGGAGTCTCCATCACATCTGTTGTGGTTTAGTGCTCCGGGCACTGCCTGGGAGTGCAGAGGGCTGAGGCGCCACGTGAGCTGAGCGAGCCGAGCTCGTTTTGGGGAGAGCGCGCGGGAATTCGGCCTCGGCGTTACACAGTGCAGAGCCGCAGCGAGGCAGCGAAGCCCTCCCGCTGAACCCAGGAGCCAGCCGAGCCGCTCTTTGCAGGGATTAATACGTTTCAGCAAAACGACATATCCCAAACACGTTTTGCTTCATCAAAATATCCCAGGCTGCTCTACTGGGGCAGCGTTTAAAGCAATGAAAGGACGCAGCGCTGCTTGGGGTGGAGGATCCACGGGACAGATAAGGAAGCCTTCCCTGTGCCTCTGCTAAGTGACGTGACTGGTGCCACTGTATCAGAAATGCTGGAGAAGCCCCCGACTCCCACTGCTGTGTTTTAACTGGTGCATACCATTTAAAGATTAGGCTCCCTTGGAGGCCTTTCCTTTTGTAGTGCACAATTTAGTCAAGAGTATCCACTAAATCTAGCGTAAGTGTCACTTTGAGACAGAACAGCCCCGTGTTCTGCAAATTTCTTTCTCAAACAGCTTAAGGCTGCGCTCCTAAAGGGCTGACTGACTTAAAGAGGCATTAAAGAAGCTCCTCTACCCTAATCAACTTCTAAAAATCCAGAGAAACATATTCCCATATAACTTTGTCCGAGAGCTTGGAGCTATGTGAAGAGCTGTTTCCCACAGCCATTTCAGATGGAGCCAAGGCATCCGAAGGACAGCTAGGAAAAAACAGTTTTATAGGCCAGCCACACTAATCCTATCATTTTCCTATAACAAAGTCATATTCAAAATAGATTCAAACCTAGACTGCTGGGAACTTGACTGTAAAACTTTTCTTGCTTTCAAAAGAAATTCCTTAATTAAATTTTTAAAAGAAGAAGAAGAAAAAAAAGTACCAGGCCTTTGTCCTGCCATGCAACTCCCCACCCCTTCTTTTCAAAGCCATATTTCCCCATCTCTCTTTGCAAAAACAATAAATACATTCTTTCACGCCAGGAGTAAAGAAATACATTATTTATCGTAGGCAAGAGTTCCTTTTCTCCGTATCCTGGATATGAGCTCATGCCATATCAACAACCAACAATAGCTATTGTTTCTGCAGTTTTAAGGAAGTTTCTGTACCCTGTTTCCTGAACACTGTATGTAAACTAATACATACAAAAAAGGTGTTTCATATTATTCCAGGTACATTGGGCCCCCTTCATGTCAGCCTATTAGCAATCTTTTTTTTTTTTCTTTTTTTTCCCCAGAGCTGGAAAAGTAAATGTATACTGTTATTTATCGAGTTGTAAATGGAAACAGGTACTTGCATCACAACCTGTACAGTACACCCAGCAACAAAAGGCAAAGCAACACCGCAGTGCATTTGATTTGCAAAGAGCCATCTCAGAGCTCTTCTGCTATTAAATTTGCCTACCCTGATTAGTTAGTACCTCAGATAAATTATCGAATCTGTGATGTACTTGGTTAAGAAGCCGAAGTGGCAGCCATTGTCATTTACTTGTCCTCCCCCAAATTCAGATCAGTCCTCAGGCCAAAAAAACTAGGGGTATTTCTGTGAGTTGGGTGAAAATTTGCAGTCTCAGATCAGGTCAGGTCTGGTCTGGAAGGTTTTATCAGGTGCAAAGCTATGCACATTGCAAGTCCCAGCATAACCGTCTCCTCTACAGTGGCTTTCCCATATTTTCAGCAATCAGCCATACCTGAGTAGCAAGATGTACCATTGGAGATAAGATAGCCCAAGTGTACAAGGGACTTCACAGTAAGAGTTGAGGTGAAGGGTTGTTTCCAGAGAGCTTATTCAAAAGGAGTATATATCAGTATGTGTCACTTTGAGCAGAAGTACACCCGAATATCAACAAAACTAGAGGACCTTACATTCAAGATCTCTGTAATGAATTTCAGCAAAACCACAGCCAAATACAGGGCTGGAGAATCACAACCAAAAGGCTGAATCCAGCAGTCGATTTTTCCATGTTTCAGTGTTTAAAAATGTGCTTGAACTCTGATTTTCAAGCCCTGCCTACATAAATTTCCAGTGTTGGGTTAAAGATCTGGGAGGTTTTTGCCTTTTCTTGAACCTTACAAAAACTACTACTCGTTTGCTCTTGCCAATCCCATTGGCACTTCCGGTCCTCACGCCACCTCGCAGCATCTCTCCCGACCCATCCGATGACTCACCTGCTGTTGACATTAGATTTCACAAGCTAGAAGAGGCAGTTACACAAAAGCAAGTTATTTAAACACCTCCTGCTCCACTCAGTCTTCCCTTTGCCTGAAGTGACAGGGTATCTGTCCTGTGCTGTTGGCATGGCTGTAGCTGTGTCTGAGCTGCTCCATGCTTTCTCCTGGCACTGTGACACCCAAACCTGTGCCTGACTACCTTGGCTACTCTTGACTACCCAAGTCCATGAGCTTCTGTGCAGGTTCTTGGACCAGCCGTTCAGCTCCTGTGCTCAGGTCTTGTCAGGCGCTTTGCCCTCCTCTCAGCCCATGGAGGCAGCTTCAGCCTCACAGAGATCAGATATTTCTACATGGGAAGGGTGGCAAAGCCTTGGAACGGGCTGCCCAGGGAAGTGGTGGAGTCTCTGTCCCTGGCAGTGTTCAAGAAATGTGTAGATGAGGCACTTAGGGACATGGCTTAGCAGTCATGAGGGTGATGAGTTTTCAGTTGGACTCACTGATCTGGAAGGTTTTTTCCTACCATAATGATTCTGTGATTCTACAAACACGCTGATGCTACTGCCACGCTTGTGCTCAGCACCCCTCCATTTCCCAGCTACCCATTACAGCTCTGCCCCTCTCATATGAGACACCACAGAGACATTCAGTAAAAAAAGCACTTTACGTTCCAAGGACCCCCTTGCACTCGGTCTAATTGCAGAGCTACCAGAGTCCAAACGATATACGAGCAAGGAGAAGAACAGAGAAATATCCCACAGTGTACAAGTTGCCATGCTAAGCCCTTTGCCACCCCAGTTAAAATCACATTTATCCTGCAACTCTTGAGGAATGGAGTCTGTTTGCTGATGAGGATTGATGACCGTGATCTGAACCTTAAAATGGGACGAGAAATAAAGATGTGATAAAGACATTAACAATGTATGGTTTAATATATCAAGGCTAGGCAAGCCAATTAGGAGTGAATAGAGAGTAAGCTAAATCTTTTCCCACAACTCTAATCCTTTCTGTAGGATTTGAAAGAGAATAAAAAGCTGCTACTGCTTTAAAAGTTACTTTCATGGCCATTTTCATGTTTTCGTACTAATACTCATGTTCCTGCCAGGAGCACAAATGAAAGTGCTGAAATACCCCACAGCCTTTCCTGTGAGATTTGCAGACTAATTTTACAGATCTAACAGGTTTGAATTATTGGGTTAAGATTCAAATAAGCTTCTAAATTTGGGAGGATCTCTTTGAATCCAACATGAAATCTCTATTTGAATTTTCCTCAGCCCTATGGGAGCCACAGTATATTGTTGTGCTTTTACTGCATGTCCCACTTAAAGGTTTAACACTGGCTGTTAGATTTTTATTTCCAGGCAATCTGTTCAATTGCTCACAGTGTCCAAGTGACTTCCCCGACTGCTGCTATTCTCTGAGCATGAAGCTGCAAAGGGGCTTTAAAAGGGAAGATAGGCAGAGGTATGGACAGCCCAACAGAGTCTGGGTTGATCCATGCTTCAGCTGCACTTCCATTTAAGAGCTCAAAGACCTTTAATAACATTCTCTTCACGGGTGAGGAAAACTGAGGAAGAAAGGTGAGCAAAGAAGGAATCACACGACAAAACTATATCCAATCTCACCACCAATAACATCTCCAGTTCTGCTTTAAAGGATTCCCCCTCACACCCCAGGGCAGGAAGCACGAAGGATGGGACTGCAGTCCACAGAACGATCCAGGAAAGAGAATTTACCGATAACCTGAAGCTCCCTAGTGTCTAAGCTGTGCTGAAGGTCTCCACATTCCTCTCACAAAACCAGAAGAACGAAAGGAAACGCAAGGGCCTCCTCTATCCTTGAACTGAACCTCTTAGTTCAGTAGCTCATTAGGCTAGCACTGAATTTCCAATGAAAACTTTAATTGTTCATTTTTTCATTCCAACCAAAACTGGAAGGGAAAAAAATCATCACTACTAATAATCAAAACTTACACAAAGAGAAAGTTTAATACATATA
The DNA here is from genome assembly GCA_013398735.1 of Nothocercus julius. Taxonomy (NCBI): domain Eukaryota; kingdom Metazoa; phylum Chordata; class Aves; order Tinamiformes; family Tinamidae; genus Nothocercus; species Nothocercus julius. Next base: position 3,194,447 of record VZSV01000089.1, read on the forward strand.
TATGAATTGTGCCCTTGTAGACAAGGTTCCTGGTATCTATGGCTCCCTAGCAAAGAATAACAAATTAAATTTCTGATCATCATCAGCTATGATATTACTCTTTGCCTGTCACGATTTCTCTTCCCAAAGTCAGTGAGGATGCGATACTGCAAACATTTTTGAACACTTTGAATTTTGACCCTAAACACACATTACTTAACCCTTGTGATTCCATCTTAAATATTTGAGAGTAACCCTAAAGGTAGAGTTTTGGAGCACGTGCAGATGTGGATGTTTGTGCTATCTGTGTGTAGATTTGAAAACAACAGGTATATTAGTATAGATATTTTGCAAGGTGTAATTGTTGAAAGCAAAGGAAAAAAAATAAATCCATACATAGAAACATAGAGGAAAAATAACATTCCTCATCTTTGTTAAAACATCCTTTTCATTGTAGGCCTTAAGCAACAGAAAACTCATAATCTTAAAAACACATCTCCCTCTTATTGTTAGCAAAAAATAAGAAAAAAAAAAGTCTTTTGAGGGCCTAAACTTAGAAACCATATGTCTTACATAGGCTTTGAAAAGCCAACATCTGAGAACACTCCAAAGGAAAAAGGTTAATGAATAAATGGCTTCTCCAATTTTGCTCTGCTCTCACAAGCCTCATCACGGTGCACACAGCCGCCCCCAAAACCTCACGTGCACAAACACACACACACGTTGCTTAAGGACTGGCAGCCAAAAGCGGCTCTTCCATAGAAGCAGCATTACTACAAGACCTGCAAGAAGAGAAGATTGCAAGGGAGCTAGAGCTTTGGGCTTAGCACGGCATTTAAAAATATTTTCCATTCAACTATTAATATTATATTAAAAATAATAGTTTTAGCTAAAATTCCCATGTTTCAAAGCTCACACAGCTCTAACACTGAGGTTATCTTGTTTGGCATGAGAACAGCTCATGTCTACATTAAAGCTGGAAGCTTAAAAGTGACATAAACAGGCCTTTTTCTATAAAGATAAAAGGCTAAGCTTTAAAGAATTTTATATTTATAGATAAACGTTTCCATAGTAATCATTACAGTGAAACTTGCTGGTGTCAGCAATCCTTTGCATACAAAAATGGCTTATATTCAAATTAGCTGGAATCACAGAATCAGATTCCAGCTTGCACCTGAAAGCAGAACTTGCATTAAAAGTCCAAATGGAAATCTCTGCGTGGGCAACTGTGCCAGTTCTGGTCACATCTCTGCTCCTTTCAACCCAGGGTGCAGATGCCTAAAGCACAAGAAATGCTTTGCAGAAACACACCAACAAATCAGGTGACCTAGGCATCCTTTTAGACAAAGTATAGGCAAATGAAAAGACCCAATGCGAGCAGCAAGCAGAAAGATGGATCAGATGACAACGGTATGACCTTGCCCTCACATACCCCATGCAACATGTATTCCTATACCATACACACAGATTCAATCCTCACTTTGGCAAGATATCCATTGCACAGACTCACAGAATGGTTGAGGTTGGAAGGGACCTCTAGAGACCACCTAGTCCAACCCCCCTGCTCCAGCAGGGACACCCAGAGCACAGGGCACAGGGCGGCAGCCAGGCGGGTTGGGAAGATCTCCAGAGAAGGAGCCTCCACAACCTCTCTGGGCAGCCTCTGCCAGGGCTCTGGCACCCGCACAGGAAAGAAGTTCTTCCTCACATCTCTTGATACTTGGGGTGAAGTCCTCTCTCCTGGCCTTCAGTGAACCAGAATTTCATTCATGTTTCTATACAGGGATTTATTTATTCTTTTCTCTTGAGTTCAGCATTTATACCTTGTGAAATATCTCCACTATTCCCTCCCAATGAAGCCCTTCGTAGAGGCTGCTCTCCCACCGCTCTACCCTGATGGACCAGGACTGCCTTGGAGCACATCCCCTATGGGCAGGCAGACTAGCATTAAAAACTACAGGAACTACTTAAAACAATGCTGCTACAGTAATCACACAAGACAGGAATCAAACTGCATGTTTCTGGAGGTTTCCACAATGCCCTGAAGTCAATTAAGTTTTAATTAAAAAAAAAAAAAAATGTGAAGGCTTTTCAGTCTATGAATTTTTAAAGCACCGTTAGTTAATTAAACAAAGGAAGGATTTTTTTATTATTACAAGTGGCAAGATGCAGGATAAAAAGGGCAGAGTGACTTGCTCAGGGACAACAGGGCAAGTCAGCAGAGCCTGGCAGAAGACCAAGCCTCCTTGCTCTTCCACTGCATCCTACTCACTCCTTGAAGTCCTGGAGAAGGGCAAGCCAAAAGAGCTGGGAGAGCTGCTGTTGCTTTGAAATGAGAATGCTCTGTGTGTGTGTATGTGTGCAAGCCCAGAGGCACATGAACAGATGCCACGAGAAGGAATATTCCAGCATCAGCAATAATAAAAGCTTGCTTCATCCACCTTTATTATTAAATAAAAAAAAAAAAAAAAGGAAAAAAAATTACTACACAGGAGTGCCTGAGGTGCCACTCTTCCCTCTCACTTGCTTTGAGCAGGAAATGACTGTGATGACTTCCCTGGATGATGCTAAATACTGATTTTCGGTATTGTTGTGAAAGTTGCACGTGTGTGTGTGGTAAGGACACAACTTTTAAGAGCTGGCACATCAGTCAAATGCCCTGCAGACTCCATTCTCATCTCTTTGGCTATTGTAACGTTTACAGAATAGATTCTGCACCAAAATTTTTCCATGTGTGGTCTGAGTCCAAGGTAACTTTTACTATAGTAAGTTTGAGTGAAAGTCTGCTTATTCATTTCATAATATGAAAGTAGGATAGAAAATACTTTTACTGTAAGTTTCAAATGTCTATTTAAAAAAAAAAAAAAGGTCTGAAATTAGAAATTTCAGACTTAGTTTCTTTTAGATTTATAGCCCCTGTTGAAAAAACAAAGTCTGAGGCAAGTTGGACAAGTAGTTTTTCAATGACTCTGCTTGTAGAGGCCTGTTACAATAACAGAAAAAAAAAAAAAAAATATATATATATATATATGCTATCCACATTGCAGAATATTTCAGGAGTCTGGGAAAGAGTTAAATGGACTTGTCCCACCAGTGTTCCCTGATGGAGCGCTGCCTAGTTAGCGACAGGACAGCACTAGGCTCAACTGCCCTGACTTGCCATCTTAAATTACTAGTCTGAGAGCCAGTATACAGCTCTACGCTGCACTTCATAGTGGCAGAGATGCCAAGATTATCCCACTCAAACATAGGGAAAGATGTGATTTTGCCTTGTGTTCCTTCTACTCCTTGATTTTTCTAGCTCTGTTTTTTTTTCCCCGTCCTAGTGAATTGCCGGCCGCCTCCCCCACCCTCCTTCACCTTCCCACACAGATCCCGTGTTGTGACCAGCCTGGAACATGCCAGCTACACTTGCACCTAATGCCGCTCGATACAAGCGGCAGCCACGTCAGGGGGCCGGGGGTTTGGAAAACTCAAGGGGGCCGAGTCTTTGGCACCGGTTCAATCAATAATCCCTGTGCCTGTGGCGCCAGGTTTCTCCTGCGCAGTCAGCTCCGCTACGGGGCACGTACCTTGTCTTTCACATTAGCTTTCAAAACACAAATTTACTAATTGCAACAGTAAGGTTTGATCATTCAGGAGTGGAGAAAAAAAAACATAGTATGGCCAAGGAGATATTCAGTGCAACCTGGGCTGAATATGTCCTGTGTTAAAGGTCTTTGATTTGCAATGCACCTTTAGACTGGCTAAGAGTTGCAGTAGGAGCCTTCTCTTCCTGGCAGGGCAATCACAGTCAGTGGCTGGGAAGGGAAAGCCAGTAGCCAAAATTGAATAAAACTAAGCAAATGCTGTCAAAATGAAGAGTGCTAGATGACTGGCATGGTTTGCCTTGTTTCATTTTGTATTGAGACACTGAGTAATTAGACACGGGCCACGTATGGCTTGCCTATCAGGACAGTCACTTCAGGAGTTTGTGTATCTGTAAAGTAATTTCTACTACTAAAGAAGTAGTTTTATCCCACTCCAGATACGACTGCAGCCCTTACAGCGTGTGCCAGAAGTTTGGCACTTAGATGTGGGCGTGGGGCACTTTGTGGAGTATAGTGTGCCGAACTGCGTGGCCAGCCTTGACCTAATGGACTACCACGACCCATAATAGTAACTCTACTCTCTCGTTGACCATCTCAAGGCAAAAAGCTACGTAAAGCTTTGCAAGCATAATCCAAAAACAGGCTGGAAGCAATTCCCCCATTCCAGCTTTATGTGCTAAAAGACACATATAAACGCACACATCTTTGTTCTGGCTTTCTGCTCCTTTGTGTCTCCATACATCAACCCTACCACAAATCCAGCATGTGGTTCACCCAACTTTGCCCGTTCTCATCAGATTGCCAGTAAACTAGAATCAGAAGTCCTCTCGTATCTATCTTGACAACTATTCTAAAGTTTTTCTTCTGAATTGGTTCCTCATTAAATGCTCATGTGCACTTTCCAAAATCACGCAGAGAAGGATTGAGGAAAGGAAAATGAGCCGAGAAGCTTATAACTAAAGTGATCTTTTCACTTGCTGGCCAAACCAAAAATGGAAGTTTTCCCTCTAACTTTACAATCAAGGCATTTTATTGCACCTGAATGAATCTTCCTTTTCAATTTATTTATATAATTGTTTATAAAATTAGTAAAAATCTAACAAAACAAAGCACTTAAAAAGTCATGGCATTTCCTTTTGAAATTCAAAATTTTTTTTTTTTTTTTTTGACAGATGTTTAAACTTCTTTCTCCTGAGCTAAATATGCAGACCTGGTAAGAAGTTTCCTTGCAAAAATTCTGCCTAGCTCTGAAGAAAAGTGCTTTTGTGTATGCCTGCATTTTTGTGTGAAAAGAGGGGTCATTTAGCAGGCTTGGACAACATGCAGAGCTGCCAGCTTCTCCCCTCTTGTTTGCCAGTGCTGGCTACCGTCTGCTGCCTGCCTGGAATCATTTTGTTGTGGATCGTATAATCTCCTGGCATCGTTGCCGAGCTCTGTGAAAGCTTTGAGGTCTAGGGCTGTATGGATGCATGAAATATTGCTCGCGTTCAGCTTGCGCCAGTCACTGGCATCAGTGTTCATGCAGAAAAGGAAAATGTTCATGGATGCGAGGAACAGCCTAGCAAATCCCAGCTAGTTTCTTGCCCTCTCACCCCCCAATATATGAAGAGAAACAAGAACTAATGTTGATTGCGTCGTGTTCAGAGTCAAGAGACCTTTTCTGTGTTCTGGCTTCAACATAGCGATGCTCTTTACACAAGTGAAGCATATGGCCTACAGCTTACATTACACATCCAAAATCCCATAGAGTCCTAATTTTGCTTTTCAAAACCTACAGAAATCCACACATCACCACTGTTCAACATTATTCCCTTTGGTTTTGTCACTTTTGCAGTAATCGATTAACAGTTATTTTTAAGTCAGGTCTGATTTCTTATTGGCATTTATGGCGCATGGTTACACCCACAAGAACACATTAAAAGTTTTTTGAGCCACTTGGAACTACAGGGCCGAACTCGTGCCTTGCAGTTGCTCTAGTCTGTGATGTATTTACCACAAATCAAGCAAGAGAGCTCTGCTTTCTCCAATTAAAGCCAACTAAACCTCCAAGCCAGGTTAAGCTTTTTAAGAAGCCATGTCAGCACAGGTAATCTAAGGTATATTTTTGAAATGTACAGAAATACTAGCACAATACCAAGCATAAAACTTTTATCTGTCTCTCCCTGCCCTGATTACCTCCTTGTTTGGGAGAGTGCCATTTCTGATACAGCATTCAGCTGAACAAAGCAGCAGCAGAGACTGGCCTACGTGCCTGGGTGCTCGGCACCAGTCGCTGATGCAGCTCACTTACACCTTGCTGCAGCTTATCTGGTAGGCAGACCCAAGAGCAGCACAAATTCCTAAGGATAAGTTATATTATACAGCATGTGACTGAACCCAGCCAACTCACCAGTGATAAATTTGCGTTTCTTTTCAAGAGTTTTACTTAGTTTTTAAACAGTCACCTTCCCAAGTGGAATTAATCTGTCAGCGTAATCTTGGCCATACTAAGACATGATGAAAAAAAAAACAAAATATGCAAGATACAGATCCACAGTTCAGCCTGTATGTCAAGCTAGACAAATGTGAATGTATTCATGCATATATACACATACATAAAACATACATGACCTGGGCAATCTTATCTTTAAAGACATAGGGTTGTGGCTCAAGAGAACAGGATTCAATTCCCGGTCTTGCTACTGATTTCTTCTGTGACTTGAGATAACACATGTAATATCTTAGTCTCTCATTCACTAATGTAGACAAAACAGGCCTTTGGGGCAGGGATTGTCTTTACTGGGAGCTTGTATACTGCCTAACAAAATAGCTCTGATGTTGGCTGGAATTTTTGTCACATTACAAGTAAGTTATTGATATTTATATATATATATATTTTTTTTCCATTTTCATGCCAAAAAATGGGTCACAATGAGGGCAGTGTTGGGCAAATGCTATAATTAAGGAACAGCTAGTTTCTAGCTTTATTTTCTCCTGTTACAAAAAGTGCTGTAAACACTTGTCTTGCAGCAGCAGTTCAAAGCATTCCAGGCGGCAGCGAGCTACTTCGCTGTTTGGGGGACAGCGGCACGTCCTGTATGCTGGTATTGCATAAAAGCTTTCCTCAGGCACGCAGACATTTGAGACAGGATTCACCAACACCTTCTCGCCGAGCGCCAGCGCAGAGCCGCGGCGAGGAGACGTGGCACGTTCTGCCGCAGCGAGGAAACCCAAGAGCCAGCCGGGGAAAGAGCCGAGCGGTGGCGCGGCCTGCGCGCGGCGGGACGGCGAAGCCCGTGCCAAACTCACGCCAGCCCGCGCGCGCCTGCTCTGCATCGAGTCCGGGGCCAGGATTTTAATATTGCTCCTGGAAAGGTAGCAACTGCACAAAATGCGACACTGCGTGTTATCCACCACCACGCTGGTCGTGCCCCTTCAGGATACGCCCACGCTGCCGCGCGCAGGCGGCCGCAAAGCCAGGGACCCTGGTTGCCCATTAACTCCCGAGAAGAGACCGACCGTGGCTTTCCAAGCTCTGTGTCACAGTTATTTACCGCGCAGACCTCGGCTTTTAAATATGTGTTTTAATTTCCTATAATCCCAGCTCCTAGCATGATTATGTGGAATTCCATTTATTCTATTTGTTCTATTTTAAAGGGGATGAAGTAATCTGCGCTGGAAACTATGACCTGATTGAAAGTACTGAAATGCTGCAATGTCTCAGACACAGCTCTGGCACATGAAGAAGTATAAATTAAACTCTTCTGCAGACATTTGATCTCTTGCTATGAAAAGGGATATTGTGCTTCCTCTGTTTAACAGTATTCTCTGTCCACTGTGAAAAGAACCCTGTTTGCATTTTTTTTTTTTTTTCCAAAAAGAGTGTGGCATTTTTTTCCACTTTAAATAGGATTGCAAATTAAGCTTCGGCATGTATACACACAGAGTCTATATATTACTGACTGCTGAGAACTAAGGGATGCCCCTGCCAGATCTCACAGACTCATTAACTGACCGATTCAGTTGTTACCAGTGAATCTGATACTTCTGAGCTCAAAAACAGAACATGCTGCAAACGGTCCAGAACTGCAAGCCATTTTTGGGCATGAGTAACATCAGCAAAAAGCAAGGCAGCGTGTTAATCTGGTCAACATTCATTCCTGATGGTTATCTCTAAAACCTCCAGTAGCCATACAAACTGTGCACCTCCTAGCACAAGGGCACCAGTTACACACCCCCTTTTTTTTTTTTTTCAAGGTAATTGTATGTCCCTTGAAAACTTTAACATAGTTTTCTTCAGAGCAATCTCATTACTCTAGAATTTTAAGTAAACATATATAAGCCTAGATTCATGCAATGTGAAATATAATTCAACATGCTGCATTGTAAAATAATTCTGCAAAGCTAATTGTCCTAGGTCACACATTTGCTATAGAAGTAGCTCGAGTTGTCTACTCAACTCTAGAATTAGCAAGCTTAAGTGAGAATAACCATGGTGAAAAATAGCACATGGGTTGCTGCAGGGTTAGCAGAAGATTAGGCATGTGAACTGCAGCAAATTCTCCCTCTCTTCCACAACAAGCCAGACAACTCATATTAACAGTTAAGGAGTTTTGCGTGTCACTAAGATTTCACGTTAGGGGCAACGCTCTTGTTAACACATCAGTGAAAACAGACCTCTAGCAATTTCTCTATTGAATGTTCTCAACTTGCTAATGCAGTAGCACTGGACAAGGCCTTTGAATGCTCAGAACTGACCTGCCTTTGATCCCACAAAAATTGAAGGAAATAAATTAAATAAATAAATAAAAACCTCCCCGTGTAAGCTGTGGAAGCAGCCTTGGGAGAAAGTATGTCTTTTTGTAAATCTCAGCAATTAACTTTATTAAATGTTAGCTCTGCAAGAAACAATCTGTCCACTGCGAGCTGAGCTCTTTCAGTGATGCACAGCTATCGTATAGCACAGATTCCCTTTCCTATGGCACTTGGGAAAGCGTGGAGACTTCCCGTTACCAACGCCTGCATACGTCCACCCTCCCTTTGGGGAGCGAGAGAGAGAAGGGCTGTACAGGAGCCGCTGCTGGGACCAGCTGGACGGCACAGGGACGGCTCTTCTACTGCAGCGCTGCAGAAACTGCGTTGCGCTCTCGCCGCCCCAATGCCACAATTCTGCTTTAGCTCATGGAAAGCTTTCCATTGAAACTCTTACATTAGAGAACTGATTTTTTTTTTTTTTTGCTTGCCATCATTTTTGATGAAAAGCATCATCTCTCCTTAGAAATAACTGCACTTTATTGAAGTAGAAAATTTAAGTTTTTAAACAACAAAATGGTGAGATTACCTCAATAGGCCCTGTAAACCCTGCCTTTCCCCAACTTCCCTACTGCCAGTTGAGTCTTGGTGCATATTCTTTCTCTCTCTCATTTCACGATACCATGATGCTCAGCCATTGCTATTTGATGCTGCTTTTTACTGAAATTTTCAAAGCAAATTAGCCGCCAAAATATGATGCCATTCAACAGCAGAAGCTGAGTACCTAACTTGAGTAGCTCTTGCTGAGAAATCAAGATTAAATATTAGTAATAAAAAGATATACACCATCTGTGACACGAAAAGCTGGCAAGTGCTTAGGTCATCTTTGGATGCTTCAGTCTAAAAGAAAAAAATGATCTAATAAAAATTAAAATAGCGTAATACACATTGGCTGCATAGCTTATGCTTCATATTTGCAGAGTTATTCACTGGTATTTGAACAATATACTTGTTTGAATGCTTTATTCCGAGGTGGCTGCTCTTGTGGAACAACCTTCAGAAATTGCTTGAGTGCTTTCAGTGTGCCTGGGCTTGTTTTTACTATTGTAGGGAGAAGCATCTTCAGTATCTTGATAGCTTTGCGACTTGCCAGTTCCTTAATAGAGAAACTGGTCCCTACTCTGGTGCTGTATTTTACATGTAATATTAAGTTGAGGAAAAGGACATTTTCAATGGCAGTCAGAAAAGCAGAGTGGAAGAAATGCACAAAATGCATTGTTAAATAAAGATGTCCCTTGGAGGAGCTTCTTTAAAGAAGACCTCAGGCAGATTTTGCAAAAAAAGCCTGCCCAGCGAGCAAGCCCATGGTGGGCACCTGGCCCTGAGGGCATACAGAGGGCGGAGTCCCCTAAACCAGGTTTTCCTGAAAAAGTGCTCCCCGGCTGCACTGAAAACAATGACAACTGTATAAATTTAATCTACATGGGACATTTGGAGTAGCCTAACACTTTTCTAAAATGCATAAAATCCCACTGAGTTATCATGGGGCTCGGGAAGAAGAAAAACACAACTTTAGACATTGCTAAACTCTTCTATCACCCTCTGGGTATGGGAGCAGTTTCCTATGACCCATGTTTTCCTCAAACTCCAAGCAGCCCGGCTTCCCAGGCTCCCCTTCCGTGTGTGTCTCATAGAACTGGCCTCCCCTGAGCACTGTGGAAAAGGAGAACTAGATCACCACCAGCTGACCTACACTCATCCCTTCCTTTAGGATTATGAATCCCTCTGAACTGCAAATTCCTAACTGAAATTTAATGAGCAGATTTCCTGTTTTCCCCCTAGGCCTTTAACATATTTACTAGTGAAAGAGGGCTCCTCCCATTGCTTATACCCTTGTACTTAGTCATCTAATCTCCAATCTGTCACTGAGGTATTGTGCTAAGTCAAGACAATACTGATTTCAGTACAAGAGCTTCTCTACGTGTGTCCCATGTCCTCCAGTATCCCGTAGCTCTTGGAGAGCCCCGTGGATGTTCTCCAGCAAGGAGGCTTCCCAGCTCTTACAGAGCGACCCCTAGTCGCATCATGTTGGACTCAGACCTGATGTAATTGATGCTAATGGCCAAATGGCAGGTTGGGACCTCGTGTGCCTCATTTTGACAGACAGACATCATATTGATGTTGATCTGAGATTCTAGGAGGGAAACAACACACTGCAGAGGCATCTCCTGAAAGCTTCATTTGTCTGTGGAGAAGCAGTAAGCGTTCCCACAGCTGCCAGGAAGCTCACATATTCATTAGCTCTGTACAGGAGTCCTATGGTTTAGTAACCCAGAGTCCAGCACCACAGAAGTTTCCACAGATGCATCGTTTCTGTTAATCAAGCCGAGCATCCCTTAACTCTCCATGAGGATGAGGAAAAGCAGAAGTCCAGCCTCCTCACCGAGGCTGTTTTGGGCTCAGGGCTGCTGAAGACTTTACAGCTTTCAGTGAGCTGGAAAACAATAACAACCTCTCCGCATTTCACTGGCATTCATCCCGTATTACGTCTGACAGAACTGCCCAAGAAAGAATCATGAAGGCAGATAATTTCTGATCTCCTTAAATCCTATGTTGCTCATGGTGCTTTACTGCACCTATGGCCACATGAATCACAGAGAGACCACATTTCTCTGAGAAGTATATTCCCAAGATAATAAGAGCATAAAAGTGGGTCATACCATCTGGCTCACTATCTCCACCAGTGGCCAGAGGTGGATGCCTGGAAAAGAGCATGAAAAAAAAAAAAAAAAGAGTGATTCTTCCCCACAATACACCCCCGGCTTCCTACAATGTCTTACTCAGAAACTTCCTAGCCTAGGAAAAACATCCCCTCTTCCAAAACATCACCTCTTGGTCCTCCGTTAGCACCTCTGTGCCCCCAGTGCAAGATGCCAAAAGGCAGAGCCATCCCACCTCCCTTACTGTTTGCATTTGTTCCTTCCATCAGTCATCCTTCACGAGGGAAAAAAAAATAAATAAAAAATGCATCATGCGAAATGAGGGCAGCTGTCCTCCTGTACCCCTCCCTTCTCAGGAATGATGTGGCAACCAGGTTGGCTTTGCCCAGAAATACCATAAAGTTATTAATAATATTTCATTATTACTCAGTGTTTTTCCACTGTCCCTGCACAACTGCTAGCTGCTCTTGAAATGTGCACGTTCAAACACTTATCAAACTAGGAGAAAAAAAAATTAGTATCTATTTTAGACATACAAAAGTACTACAGCAGATTTTGGATGAAAAGAAAAAGTGTATAAACACTCCATTTATCTTGATATTTGAACTGTGACTATCAAAGTTCAAGATGTGTTTATATGCACTTGTTGACTGGAAAAGAAAGAAAATCACATGCTGTTATTTCCACACATGGACTGGCTCTTATGAGCAAGTTTCTGGTGCTAAAACCCAAAGGAAAAGAAATTAAAATTCACTTTGGACAAGAATTCATGCCTAGAATTCATTTCCTATGAGTGCTTATTAAAATTCAGCTCCATGAATGTTCACAAAAAGAGCTCAGAATGGACACAAGCTCAGGCAGTGCAAATTAAAGTTATAAATGAATATTTAGCCACCTTTTTAATCAGCATGCATTAAGCCCTATTTGACAGTAGTAATCATAAAGGCATCGGAGAGATGTCTTTAAGTTCAATTATGAAATTGATTAATTTAGAATTTAAAGAAGATGTCTATCTTTGAACAAAAATGTAATATTCTGACCATTACTATAATAGCCATTATTTTTTTCTTTAAAAATTTTGTTGTACCTTTTAAAGGGCCTTTAGTAACCTTGTTGTTTCAGGATACAAAGGACTATACAGCATTGCCCACTCTGAATAGCCCTCTGAATGGGGCCTTTGTTTTGTGTACTGTTTTGGTAGGAAATGGTTGCTATTTAGGTCTCCAAGAGGGAATATAAAACTATGCTCACCTAATCAAACAGACCAGTAAATACAGCAGTTAATCTGACAACTTCAAATTCCTGAATTGCATTTGGAGAAACAATTTAGCACAAACAATCATTTAAAGCCTTCATTAATCATACACCTTGTGCTACTAAGATGCATGCTTTTTTTTGCATTATTGCAAACTTGTGGTTCTGATATTTCTCGGAGTTGGATGTTTTTTTAAAACCAGAAGAGGGAAAAGTTACAGTTAATTTTTTTGCCTCAGTAGAGATGTAAAGCATAGGTAGTGGCATCACACCTGTCAGGAGATAGTCCTAGGTCTACACGCATAATTTCGCTGCCCCAAGTGCTCTACAAAAGGGCACAGAATTGCTCAGGAACTCAACCAGCTGCTCTTCTCCCAGGTGGAGGAATGTGCCCTCCAGAGCAACCCCGCTTGGTGAATGCCAGTGTAGAAGAATAGTTTGCCTGGCTTAAGTTATTAAGGTCTTTACAATAGCTCAGTAGTTACCTTGAACAGGTTTGCTGGGAAGTTCCGAAACAAAAGGGAGAAGTGGGAAAAAAAAGCATGCGTAACAAAAAATTTCCACCTGGCACTTCAATGCAACCTGGAATGGCACTTCAAAACGACAACAGAAAGTGGCCTTCTTGTTTGGATAGAATCAAACATAAGGCTATAACTACCACGTTGACGTCTTGTGCCTCGCAGAATAACGGCCATACTATTTTGCATGCCTGTCTGTGCAATAGAACAAGGTAGTTTAGCCAAAGCAGGCTGTGGTTCTAAAGCAGTACACAAACTCATTCCTCCCTCTTAAAAAAAAAAAAAAAATCTAGAGTTAAAAGAGCCATTGTCACTTCTGCCTGAATGCTATTTTACTGTCTCCTGCACAGCAGAGGGCATTCCACCTATAAAGAGCAATTATATAGCACTGGGACAATTTGAATACTCTAATCAGTGCTAGTGAAAGTACAGATAAATAAACTTTTACAGTGCCAGGCCTTCTACCCTCCATGGAAATTATTGTTAATTTATTGAATCAATAATCTTGGAACAATAAATTATAATGCCTTCTGTTTTACTAAACTCATCTTGCAGCATGTTTAAAAAGCACAGCTTTATAAATATTGCAACAGGCTGGGGGAGATTTCCAACCAAGGCTTTGCTTTGTGTCTGTCCCATTAGGCAAAAGATTAGACGCTACAAGAAAAAAAAAATAAACAAAAAATAAAATAAAATAATGAAACCCTTGAAGGTGCAGAGATACTCGGAAAAAAAAAAAATCAAAAAGAATCCTTAAATGTAGGAAGTGCCAGGGTAGTAGCTCCGTCCTTTTTTTGGTGTATTTCCATTAACATCCTCATTACTAGAGATATCTTTGACAATTTATTTTGCAAAAAAAATATAAAATGTTAGCTTTATAATTTTAGAAGCTAGATATTTTAAAATACAAGACCATAAACTGATTTCTGTTATCATATAACTTTGGAATATCCCAATTAATTTCAGCAGCGTTATTCTGGGTCTACACCAAAGCAGCAATGTCATAGACTTACCCAACAACTGAAAATGTATTTTCTTCAAATGCAACTTCACTCTAAAAGATAACTACGGAATTAATTTAACCTTTGAAGAACATTGCATCATGCAGGCCAGTGGATATTATGCACATGATTTCCTCTTCCTCAAAAGCTTTATACAGGATTTACATAGCCTATATTTTGACTACACCTACTGTAAGGAAGCCCACATTCTTGGTTTTTAAGGTGCCAGTGTAACCTAATTAATCTGAGTTATAGTATTATAATTTATTACCTATAGTCTTATTATAATCTGGACAGGTGAAATTGTTCCATGCATCCAATGCATGTTCCATGCATCCAGTGAGTGCAGCTTGTATAACCAGAGCAAGATAACCAGACGTTTTCTTGCAAGGACCTGGCAGCTAGTATTTACCTTTTCCAGGGAGAATGCGTTGGAGGTGGGACCGCTGGCTGCTCTGACAGTGCTGCAGCGGGAGCGGAGACGCACAACAACAACACTCACCAACTTTGAGGGGTTGGATGCCCTGGAGTGAAGTGTCAGCTTATCAGGTGGCAAAGAGAAAACCCCTACCCAGTGGCTTTAATGCAACCCAACTTTCATCCCAGTTCCTTTTGGATAGATGCTGCCAAGATTTCAACCTTGGGACAATTATTGATGAGAAGCCAAACCATTAGCACGGTGTAAATTAGCTTAGCGGAGTAGGAATGAATGATTCAACTTAGATTTGAAGCAGCTAAGCATTTGGCCCAAAGACAGTTAATTTGGTACCCACACCGAAGAAAGCAACCACATGAGTTGCTATCCTGCTTCTGATCGCCTGTTTCTGAGGAAGGTTTTTGAAGCTGGAGCCACAGTGCCTCGCTTATGTAAGCCTTCCTCATTACACAACACGCTAAACATAAGAAAAAGTAGGCTGGATCATATGGGGATGCAAACCTGGCCAAAACCCCCAGAAAGCTCCGAGGTGGGTGTGAGGAAAATCAGCTGCTGTAATTACAGTTGATGGTGGTTGTGGGGGATAAGGGAGCAGCCTGATATGGCTGAGATTGAGGCCGTGCTTTTGGATTTACGGACAGGGAGTGTATTTTGGCTTGTCCTCAGATTGACAATTTTTAACTCTGGCTACCTTCGTAGCAGTCTGTCTTTTTATCCCCAAAGTAGGTGCTTCCTCGTTCTTCTGTTTTGACTCATTTCATCCACTACAAAGGCAGAATTTCTATGGGAGGCTTTTACCATGCATCAGACACCCTGCCCATCTTTTTTTGACTATGTTACACATGCAGTGTATGTTTATGGGGCAAAACTTAGCTTGTGGGGCTTGTGAAGTCTGCGATATTTTGGGAATCTTTGCATTGAAAAAACATAGTAAAGCTATTTTTAGCAGAAGCATCTATTATTCAGGGACTTGCAATAGCACCATGAAAATCTATGGGAGTTTTGTCATTGATTTAATCAAGGAGGAGGATAAGCCCATAGTTAAAAAGCTACATGCAAAATATAAATATCTATCATCTTGTAATAAAATATATAGGAAATGTGTGCTTTTAGTAATAGCAGCAGATAGGAATTCACAACATAAATGCTGTTCCAGAACTGCTATTCTAAGCTTTCCCTATACTTTAGATTAAGCTCTTCTACTGTCTCTGCAGCAACTGTATACAATTATTTTCTCTCTGACAGCATCCCTAAAGCAGATGTAATTAGAGATCTTTGGAGCCAAGATATGCATATCTTAATTACAGGACCAATATGGGATACTATTTGTTCCAACATTTACCAAAAAAAAAATTTAAAAAGCGTAGAGGAAAAAAATTAAGAAAAACAAGGGACCCTTCTAACTTGAAGTTATTTTTAATGCAAACTTCAACTACAACATGCTCATCCAAACCCCCCACTCAGAATATGATGCTGCTGGGGGTGGGGAGTGCAGGACTTTGCTGCACCCATCATAGCAATTCTGGGAAAAGATTTAAGACCTGATTTTTCACAACATTGCACACTGAGGGGTCACTTAAAACTGTGCAAAGGCAACACCCAAGTATTACTGGATCAGAGTTGTTCATGAACTTGGAGCAGTTGTAAACTGCTAACTAAAGTACAAAGTAAGGGAGAAGCAGGCCCTTGAACTGTATAAATAAATGAACCCTTTGGCGTCTTGAATTTCAAAAATGTCTTCAACAATATAGCTAGCATTATCATATTACATGATAGGAAAAACAAGAAAAAAAAGTTTCTGGGGTGCCAAGATCCCAGACTCTTATGTAAAAAATTCTTTCTGTGTTCCTACCTTATAGGCCAAGACACTAAAACTAGACATCACAGTTTATGAAATATTACATACATTCATGGGATTGAATAAATATTTACAAGCAAAACAAAATATAGAGAATAGTGGGTGCGTAACTACTTACAGCTTATAGTATCTGCATGTTTCCTTTCTTTCAGCTGATATCCATGACTTCTCCATTGCTCTTTTAGCATCCTGTATATCCTGTAGAGGCATGGATGCCTTCATTCTCTGCAGGACTGAAGCCTGCAGAGAAAAGGAACGGGAAGCAGAAATGTTTGATGTTCAGCCTTCACTCGGAGACTAATCTCCTCACTCTCAATTTCTCCCCTTGACATTAGGAAATATTAACACTTGGTTTCCTCAACAGGTGGTGTGTGCGAGCATTATAATTCCATAGTGATCATTTGCTTCACAAATGCCTCATAAATTAGATCATTTTTATAAATCCAGCTATCTCCTAAACAATAGTTATTTTATGTAAAAATGATTGAATAATAATGAACTTCCATTAACCCTTTCTTTGAATAAATGAAGACTTTATAATTGATATTCCTGATTTCTATTTCTCATCCTCTTTCATACCTTCACTAATCTAGATATTTCTAGAACAGCTTTTGTTTTTTTCTGGTTATTAATGCATATTTCTTACAGAAGAACTGTCCCTCCCTAAGGACACTGAATATCACGCTTTCATCTTCAGCTGTAGAAAGATCAATCCTTTTGGGTTATTAAGGGTGAAGACCAGAGGCCTGCACTAGAATAATTTTCACTAGCAGATAAGCAGAGGTGTTGCAGTATTTCTTGTTTCCCACTTTAATTTGACATTAAGCTGGGGAAGACAGAAGACAAATAAACAGCTGCAGCTGAGAGACCAACCAGCCTCCAGAAAGGATTGAAGCAATCTCGATTTCTTGGCTCTGGCAAGTTATACTGATGTTTAGCCAATCCTGAAGCTCAGATGACCAAACAGCAAAGAACAATTTTTTTTCAGTTTCTTTCTTCGTGAAAAAAAGCAATGGGTTGATCACTTTTTATGAGGAAAAGACTGATATCCAGAGAGGTCTCCTCTCTCCTTCAGGCAGTTAGATGCAGGTAAGCTATGTCAACCTTTATGTATTTTAAAATACCTTCTGATTAATTTGGGGCTGATTTCCTAACTGCCTGGATTAGGCAAAAGTTTGCTTTGGATTATTGCAGGCCACGGTGCTTACTGAGTAAAGAGAAAGCATCAAGGCATGGGACACTTCACCTCCAGCTCACTGAGGAAAATGGGCTTAACAACCATAAAACATTATAAACAAAGGGGACGTGACAATAACATTAGCCAAAAAATATATACATACATACATACATGTTGTTACTGTTTATAACACATATAGCCATTATTATTGTTATTACAGAACAAGGTTAAAACATAAAGACCATACTGCAGTTTTGCATATTAGTGTAGAAGTTCTGCATACGGAGCAAAAGGTTTTTTCCCCACTTCTCTCGTCCCACCCATAACCAGGTGAGACTGAAGATGCAGAGAGGAAGATGACATGTGACAAGGTGCCTACCTGGAACATGGGAAATATTAACACTTGGTGTTAATATTGCCTACCAAGCAACATGGGAGCCAGGAAGCACAAACCTGTGTTCTGAAACTAAACGGTGATAGTAACAGCCCTCACCAACCATGCAGCACTTTGCTGCTCCAAAAGCACACGCAGGCCAAAATTAAATACTGTGGCTGCTCTCTGAGAGTATCAAATAATACTAAACCATAGTGGAGGACAACAAGGACCGCAAAAAAACTCCCTCCAACTGTGAGGGAGATGCTTGTCCCTCAAGTGCCAACACTTCAGTCTTTACAGACATGGTGGGTTTGCCTATGTAAATACAGATCACATCCAGCATGTGACTGCAACTATGCATTTTTAACTGAACAACAACAGTAATTTTCCTTTTTTTACCATCTCAGTTTGTAAGAGAAATAGCTTGAAGAGTTTGTTTCTTTCTATTGCTTATATTTGTCTTTATGAGCATCTTACATGCTCCTCTGCTATGCAGTGATAAATTAATACTCAAATAGACATGTCAGCATTACCTAGATGAGGAAGAATGTTGTGTCCCAGCACGTGTGTTGTCCCAGACCTCAATGCAGGGGGAGTGAAGCCCTGGGCTACTCCCTGGCCTAGATCATGGGACCCTCATCTCAGGCTCCCATCCTGGACAAGGTGGCTCTCCTGCAGGTGTCCGTTTCCTCATCCAAATGCCAATCAATTTCTGAGGCATGTTGGATCATTAAGGAGGGCAATTTTTAGGCATTTAATCAGTCGTTTCAATTTTAGGGGTGAAAGTCAAGGCATATCAAGCAGTAATGCCAGAGATGATGATGCTGAGGCACCCTTGACAAGCTGCCTTCCCAGCAGCTCGGTGCAGCTCCGAGAGCAGCCAAGGAACAGATCTGTGGTTCCTCCTTGGGCACCCCCATCCAGTCCCATGCTCCAGCTGCCCACTGCAAGCCCCTCGGGCATGGCATGCCAAGTGGGGTGGCTTCTGGCTGCCACGCTAGCCCCTCTGACTCATTATCCTCATGCTTTAAGGGGTCCTCCTCAAAGCACCAGGCAGGGGCTTGTTTTTAGCACAGCCTTGCAGAGGGGGAGGAGGGCAAAGGGGCAAAGAAGTAGGAGTTCACAGCAATATTTATTTCTTGACATTATTGTGCGAATTCTTTGTTTGTCCAGGAGCTGAATCATCCGTGTCTCCCCTGGGACAAGGTTCCAGCTGCTGTGAGATCCAGCAGCGAAGGCAGAGAGCTAAATAACTGTGGGCTCCCCTGCTGCTGAATCCAGCCAGTGAGCCACGTACGGGCCATTTCCCCAGCAAAATCTGTTTACTGAAAGTCATGGATGGATTTTTCTGCTGCAAAAAGGAGAGCTCACATAGGCCAGATGCCCTTTGCTGGTGGGGAGAGCGTCAGTGAGGACCAGCCTCTGCCGGCTCCGCTATTGGTGCCATGGGGGTGCGGGGAGAGGGAGGGAGAGGGACACAGCTCAAATGTTCACTTTGCAAGGCTCAAAGGAGACCTGCTAAAATCCAGGGAGCCTGGAGAGGAGAAAAGCTCCCAGCTCAAACAACTGGCCAATTGCTAAGTGGGGATGACTGACCAAATCTCTCAATATGGGAAAGCAACCCCAAACCTTGCAGACTGCTGCTTGATGACTACTACATGGACTCTCTTTTTCCCTAGCAGGATAATGATGAAAAATAATCCTGGCATGATAGGATTGTTTTCCTTTGGCTTCTACAGCCCCAAGTGCAGTGAGGGCTGTACTTAGGTAAAAGCGACCGGTGGTGGCAAACCAGAGGCATTAGGGATCACCCTGTTACTGGGCCCTATTCAAGAGGGTCCACTTTATTGCTACAGATAGACTAGACAGTCTTTTGAATCAGAGCAATCCATGGACACAGCCGCCCACAAGGCCTCTGAAGTCCTTGGGGTCTCCTGGTTTCTGAGGTTGGACTTGCCTCCTGATCTTTAATAAAGCCAAATGCCAAGTCAAGAGCATAGGCAAGATGGGATTCTGCCTTCACCAAGACAGCTTTATAGCTTGTTATGGCAGGCAGGGAATTCAGAGTCTGCTCAGGAGGACCAGCGCCAAAGCAGGTAACAGTGCGCTGGAACTGGCTGCAACAGCTTATTCCGAAACCCTTTTCAGTAAGAAACAGGTATTTTTTCTTTAAAGAGAACGAGTATTTTGCAAATACAACTTCTCACCTTTAAAATCCTTCAGTTTTTCAGTATAAAATATTTTTTGTCTGATTTTCTCCCTTCTTTGCTTTTTATTTTTTTGTGCTGAAAAAGAACAATGTCGGGAGAGACAGAAAAGCTCTTATTTGTCAGTTAAAATTGACAAATATCTCTTATTTCAGGTTTTTGTGAGGAAAGTGAGAAAAAGAGAGTGAGAAAAATATGACAAATTTTTAAAATAACTGGGGAAAAAGAACCAGTGTTTAAACAGCTCTACTCTGGAGATAACACTTTACACAACACAACACCAACACCAAACTATTACACTTTGTCAAAGCAGAAAGAAGCTGCTTTCTAATTTCTGGTGTCTTGTTTCCTAAACTGCATAGCAACTTCACTATAGAGCCTTCTTTGCTACATCTGGATCCAAAAGAAATTCAAAGGGGAAGAAGTTTCTTTTTAGTATGGTAGCAGTGAATAACCATCGCAGCTACCTTGGAGTGGGCTGGAAACTTCACATTAGCCCAAGGTGCTAATGTGCTAGCTCAGTGTACACACTGAGCAACATCTTTTTAAAAAGACCAGAGAAACTGAAGAGCTGGGGTAGATTCAGGCCTAAGCATCCAAGCTGCCATCACTCAACTGATGCACAGGAACCTGTTGATCCACAGTAACCTGGTTGTGCATCTGAACGTTCAAAGATGAATCTAATTCATTGAAATCAAATAACCAACCAGCTGAAAGTCTGATCCAACAGTACTCACACTCATGATATTTACTCTTTCCTTAGCAGAAAGGCCCTCCCCAGGCAAAAAGGCAGGTGAGGTCCATGCCTCAAAAAGTGGTATCTACTTCGATGGTATGAAAATAAGATACCACTTGGGACAAATTACAAAAACCCCTAACAGATGGAAAAGAGGAATTAGGAACCACTCATTTCTCACAGGCTCATAGGATGGTTGAGGTTGGAAGGGACCTCTAGAGCTCATCTAGTCCAGCCCCCCTGCTCCAGCAGGGACACCCGGAGCACGGGGCACAGGGCGGCAGCCAGGCGGGTTTGGAAGATCTCCAGAGAAGGTGCCTGCACAGCCTCTCTGGGCAGCCTCTTCCAGGGCTGTCACCCTCAATCACTGAAAAAACATCATCTTTCAAAGCAGGTCAAACCTCACCAACAAGCACGTTTGAAAATATCCACCCAACAAAATATTTTGACTTGTAAATTTCTGTCTGCATCCTTGGTGTGATTTTCTCTGTGATTCTTGGGCTACTTGAGCTTCTCTAACACACTTCCATGTTTACATAAGGGGAACAAAATCTTATATCTTAGGAATATTTCTTAATGTTTGTGAAGTATCTTAGCTTAAAGAAAAATCTGTGCTGACATTATGGAAGCATGAAGAGACCATAGTAAATTCTAACTGGCTGCTTAAGGTTCCCCTATGGTGAAACACTCCCTAGCTATATCTTATTCCCATTGTCGGCCCCTAGTATTGAGAAAATGCAGGGTGGGGAATTTCTGGAGCATTGCTGCATTTGAGCAGTTGGCACAGATGCCTCCAAAACAACCTGGAGATGGAAACGGCCACCAACAGCTCCAGACACCATGCAAGTGCAGCTGTGGCATAAAGTCACATCAGTCCTTGGGTTCAGGCTGAGCACAGTCAGACGAATTTCCATGGCTGGAGTCAAAAGTGGGTAATTTTTAAGTGTTGTAGTCATACAGTTCTGTGTCACTGGGTCAGAGGAGTCCAAGTTCAACTCTACTGTATATGTGGTAGAGGCCCTTTGTTTTTTAATATGGAAGGAGGGCAAATGTTTTATTCACAAGACCTTTTAATGTTGGTGGGCCACAGGAAATTAAGAAGTTTAAATGGAGGCCAACAGGAAAAGCAAAGTGTGACATGTTGTATTGCTTATTCAAAGCCAATGAAGATTGGGAACAACATTTCTATACAAAGGACTGTTTATATCAACCACAGCATAATTTTAAATTTCCTGCATGAGTCATTTTTTTGGTATCTTTTTGTCCTGTCTCTGTCACTATCCACTGGACTGAAAAACATAAGCAAGATCATGTTAAAAATACTCTTTTGCTTTTTAAGGAAATCCTAACAAATCCGGTAAAACCCCACTGCCGCTCACCACTAGTGCGCCAAACAGTAAGAGCAGAAGCTGACCAGTCACTCTAAGCAATGGGTTTACAATTTATAATCTGGGGCTCTGGAAAATAAGAGACTTGGTAGCTTTGAAGAATAACTCAGCTAAATTAACTCACTCTGACCTAAAGGTGCCACCTTCAGGAGCATTTTACAGTTTTACATCCAGAACCGTTGAGCATCTAAAGGCTTCAGGAGGAAAGAAGAAAGTTTTGTGCTCTGTGTTTTGTGCCTCTGAACAGTCGCTGCACCCATGTAGTACTTGGCTTCTCTCTGAATACTGATAGTAAAAAGAGCATCACCCAGGGGCCTTCTGTGATGCCTGTCTGGGGGAAGGAGACCTCCGGAAAGCACCTGTGACAGGCAAGCAGCGCACAATCGTCCAGGCAAACTCATCTTCCTTCTTTATCTGCATACAACAGCTCTACATCGAGGTGCAACATGCACATCTCCCCTTTCCCCCCAGCTGCAAAATGAAGAATTTGTGTGCTTAGGGTTAATGGCTTTAACTTTTTCTTTCTTTTTTTTTTTTTTTTTTTTAAAGTCAGGTTTCCTGCCATGCAATACAACGAAAATGCGTGTTTCTCTTCTTAAACACATTTTAGCTTTTGTGTGGATGTGTGAAAAGAGACCATTATTAAGCCTGAATCATTTAAGCAATATTGGAAATGCCCCTGCCCTTTTGTTCATTTGCTTGGCTTGCTGCACACATGGCATTTGTTTTATATCATGTGTGGAACTTGCTTCTTTAAGAAGTCTGAAGGTTTCAAGTTCCTCCGCTTTTGATAGATGTACTGTATGTACTGTTAGGTTTAAAAAAAAGTTACAGGTGGCTGCTATTTTTCCCAATTCAGTCCACAAAAGCCCCTTTATTAAATGAAGCCCTTAATGAAAAGAAAAGTAGAGCTACTGTATGTGAGATTGCAAAGATCTCTGGTGGAAATATTTGGTGTTTACATTTTGCCGAACTATTTATACTGTGGACACACACTACACTAAAGGCTCTCTTTTCTCTGCATAATAGAAATCCTTGTGACTGAATTCTATATACTTAGTATGGTTTACATTTTTTATCCAGCCTTACCACATTTTATTCCACCCTGCTTTCTGGAGGACTTTTGTGTGCCTCTAGCTGAGCTGTATAATAGCAACACCTTCTGGAAGGAGGCAGATACTCGGGAATCACTGTTGCCTTGTGTCTCGTTTCAGCCACCAGAGTTATGTTATTAATACCTCAGTAATTTAGAATAATATTTAAGCCACATCACCAGCTGTATGTGCATCATTTAGCAGTAGCTGAAAATTCCCAGTTTTTTTTGGTTAATAACTCTTTCGGAGTCTTTTTATTAAGACTACTCTTAACAGCTAGCACGCAGTATTTAAATGGCACAGGATTTAGGGCTCTGAGCACCCTTTGCCCAAGTATAAGAGGCGAATAAAAAGCATAAGAAAAGGGCACCCTGCTCTTCATGGAAGTAGTGACCTCTTCAGCTTAGCATGCACGGGCAGGGAAGGGAGGGCTGGTGGCAGGGGGAACCATTCAGCTGCCTTTTGACTTCAGTTTTGGGCTGTATTTCCTTACGAAGTACTGTGGAGAGTTACTGACTGCTGTAATAAGAATACTTGTAATGATATCTTTGAATAGAGTTGCAAACAGTCATTTTCACACCGGTGTGAGGAAAGCACTGCTAGAGCAGCAGTGGAAAAGAGGGAATGCCCGCAACAAAGGAACATACGGAGGAGCAAGCGGCGAGGACAGGGGCAGCGCACGGCCCTGCCCGCCGTGTTCGATCCTCGAGGTTACAGGCTTTAGACAGCTGTGTGTTGCTTTAATGGCATCAGACTGACAAACAGTCACATTTGAAAGTGGGAGAAATTATTTAAGAGGAGAAATGGGGAAGTTCCTGAAACATATGGCTAAGGGAGTTTTCAGTCGGCTCGAAGGCCGCGGAAGTGAGACTGTATACGAGGCTCGCAAAATGGATGCTGTTCCCCGCACAGGGCCAGCCCCCTCCCGGGTAGCTAAACAGTAACCGTGGGCACTTTTCTTCACGTCAGGATTAAGTGCTGCAGCCGGCAAATTCTGATGGTTTACGAGGTTAATACGGGCCTTTCCATTCCTGCTGCTCATTGTCGCAAGAGCAGCCCTGAGCCCTCCTTCTGCGTCGCCCCCTCACGCAGGTGCGTCTCCCAGCACGCGCGCCCCGCGCTCCTCGCTTCAGCGCTATCTCCCAGCGGCTTCCCCGCCCCATTCCCTTCCTGGCCAAGGTTTCATCTCGCAGACGTTTCTTTCCGCACGCCCTTACGCGCGTTGGCCCCCGCAGCACCTGCTCGTGCGCCCCTAGTAGAGAGGCCAAGCGCAGGGGCAACGCGGCCGTCGCCGCCTCACGCTCTGCTCTTCCTCCCTGCCTTGTGCAAAGCAGCTCTGCGGAGAAGCCTCCTGAGGAACGCAAGAGGCTCCAAAACGGAGAGGGCAAAAAGAAAGAACGCAACCCTGCAAGTTCTGCTAAGGTGCCTCATCTGTGAGGGGAAATGTGCCTAGGAAGAGGCGCTCACGGGCGATACGCTTCAGCCCAGCAGCAGGTCTTCCTGCTCCCCACGCCTGTGGCCACCAAAGGCCCCGGGGCGAGGAAGCCGTGGCAGCCCTTCCTTCCCTCACAGCCTCGCTCCGGCGGCTGCACCACGTCGCCGTGCTGGGGGAGAGGCTGTATCCGAGCCCCAGCAAGAGAGAGGCTCGCTGGTCTCCTCGCGCGCCTGGCCGCGGGGCGCCCGCCGGCAGCTCCGCGAGGCGGCCCGCGGGAGGCCGGCGACGGCTCTTGCGGAGCTCGCGCATCCTGCTCCAGCTCCCGGCTCCTTCCCTTCGCCTGCCTTGGCAGCCTGTTCTGGCAGCCAGACGCTCTCACCTAAGACTCCTCCAGCTGGTGAAGCATCTTGGCGCTCCTGCCTCCCTATGCCCACACACTTTCATCAACTTCAGCAGTAACCCTTTTAAGTGTTATCTTGCAGGCCTAATTACTTCAAATGCTTTTTTTCTTTTCTTTTTTTTTTTTTTCCCCTGGCTGACAGCGTTGGACAGGTGGAAATTTAGCGCCATCTATTGCTAACTAATAAAACACCGGGTTGGCAAGAAAGCGAGCAAGGCCCTTTCCACCGCGGAGCGCTTGGGCAGCCGCCTCAGCCGTGGGGTTTGTGGCACTCAGGAGGAGCAGATCTTGCAGAAATGTTTCTGCTTTGAACTGATGGTGAAAGCATTATGTTTCCCAGAAAGAAACATAAAAGCCTACGGTTTGAGCTTCGAAAGAATCTTCAATCTGGAAATCTTGTGAGAACCGACTTGCTTGTGAGATTTCCAAAATCTCACATTCGAGTTTGACCTGCAACACTGCGGCATTCTCCTCTTTCCATCCCACCCTCCTACGGCACGCTGTGCGTCGGCATCGCTCCCGCAAGGAGCGCGCGCTGCGGGCGGAGCACGGAGGGAGAGGGCGATGCTTCTGCAGAATCCTAACGCCGCAAGATGACGGCGGCCTGGTCTTCTGTCGCCTCTCCCAAGCGCTCGTAAGGGGGATTCTATCTCCATTTTGTTTGATTTGGAAGAAACGCGGCACTAAAGCTTTTAAACAAGTACAAAATGAATTAGTACTTTTGTGTTTGTTGGCAGGGTTAATACAGATGGTTTCTTGTTTAAATACACTCTCTGTTCTCTATATTTGTATTGCCTTTTTTTTTTTTTTTTTTCCTGAGACTGGGGTGCTGGAAGGAAGGGGAAAGAGATGTTACTGGGACATGGAAAAGAGGATGTTACTTTGTCTGAGGGTTGTGCTCTTTTCTGCACAGGCTCTACAGCCAGAGAAGTAATTGGAAATAGATCCCAATCCACTGAAAACCTTCTAGTTTCAGGTAAAGCAGCAGCAACAGGCTGGAGTAACAAAGCTACAGAATATCTCCTGGAGAAGACAGTACTCAAATTTCCTGGTAAACGTAATGTGGCAGAAGCGGCTTTGGGTAAAGGAGGGATATTTTAGTACAAGTTAGATCACACTGCATTATAAAAGTTCTGCAAAAGCCTGTTCTACCTCACACAAACTCTCAGGGCTGTCAAGAAAACCCCGAAGACCCGAGTCGCTTGGGATCTGTAAGTTTAAAGTCCATCTGTTCTTCCTGAGCTACGAGTCCTGTGAGACCGTGACTCCATTCCAGGCTTGTGCTAGCAGCAATGCCAACTAGGAGCATGGCGGATTGCGATTTCCCCAACAGAGCTGTGCCAGCCAAAGCCCCAAACGACGCCGTTGTTCTAAGAAAAATATGCGTTTCCTAGAATAGCTTTTCCTATGCGCAGTCGCAGCTAGGTATGGTTCTTACTACACAAACAGCGAATTAAGCTTGGCTGGTAGAGCTGCAGCTGTATTTCTGTATTGATAAAAGGTGCCTAAACACAGACATAAGAGCAAAGCATAACACACTTCGGTCGTAAGCAAGTTTGGAAGTTGTTTATGCAAGTACGGCTAAAAACATATTGCTACCTCACAGAGGCTTTACTGTTCTCTTCTGCACTATTTCATTTACTCAGTGGAAGCTATTTCAGACTGAAAGCATGCAGGGTTTTATGGGTTTTGTTGGTTTGGTTGTTCTGTGCATGAAAAACTACAACTCTTCTTGCATCCCCTAGAATTTTCAAGGGAGGGCAGGACTGCACATCTCCCAGGATGGGCATCTTTCTTCAAGCAAGAAGAAAAATCTGATCATGCATCTCAATTTAAAAGAGTAATTTCCTTGGAAAGTTAAAACTGTGAAAAAACAAGGTAGATTCCACTCTGCCAGTGGAAAGTAGAGGGGTCGAAGTCTGATTGCTGGAGGTAAGGCAGGTTTTAAGTACAAGCTAAGTGAAGAAAAGTTGGGAGCTCTGTGTTTTACAAGGCAATGAATGTTCCTGCAGTTCAGGCATTTAAAAAAAAAAAAAAAAAAAAAA
>VZSV01000089.1:3221587-3254500 GCA_013398735.1 Nothocercus julius
TCTCCCCTTTCTCCCTCCCCTAAGCAATAAGCAGTGTGATCTTTGTTTCACAGATGACTGTAGGGCTTCATAGTTCAGTGGGCATAAGTCAAGTTCGCAAAAATAAATGCAGTAAATGTTTCAAGTCTCATCCATGTGGATTCCTTCACCCTATCCTTGCTAGCAACATAAAAGTACTTTGTGCTTGTAAAACAGCTGGTCCTAAATTAAGAAAGCTGTGGATACAAAAAATACCACCACTGAACACGTAAGCCTAGAAACTTGACTTTCTGGTGCTCTTTCCAGAGCCCTTCCTGCAGCCTGCCTCTTTCTGAGGTCCAAAAGGTTTCTTTTGGTCTACCTGCACAAAGGAAAAAGGCTTAAATTTCAAGTTGCCAGGCACTCTTCTGCAAACACACACCATAGTGCCTAGGTACCTGTTGTTCGTATGTTTAATTTCTTTTGAGCACTGGTAATCCAAGGAGATATCACTTGTGATGCAGAATGGCACATTACAGCAATGCAAACTCTTCCAAGGCTAGGTGAAAATGAGCTACATGTTTGTTTGCTTAAACCCAAATCACTACCATGGACTGACAAGGCCTGGAATTATACAAGGTTTAGCCATGAATAAGTTTGATTCTTTTGCATTTAAATGTCACTGTCAGCTGTAGGCAACGTTCCAGCTTGCAAAGTTTCACTGAAACGGGAAGCAAAAACGAATCTTGGCAGAAATGTGATCATAAGATTTAATTGAAAGAGTAAAAGCACACTATTATAAATTAATGTGGAAAAGGCAGCCATGGCAGAATCTGTCTTCTGTTCCATATGGCTCTCCATTGCTGCAGTATTGGACGTCATACAGCCTGTCATGCATTTATTCTCACAGGAGTCTCTCAGCTAGCTAAAAACTATTACCCCCATTTTACAGCTGGAAAATAGGAGCTAGGAGAGATACCTGACCTGCCCAAGGCCCAGAAAGGAATTGATCAAGGATAACCACTAATCTTTTCTTCCTTTCCATGTTGCTTAGAATTTTTCCCTGACGAAAACCACTTCTTAACTGGTAGACATACATTATGCACCACACGGGGACCTAGAAAATTGTCTTTTAAAAACAAATCATTACAAACCAACATGTCTTTAGTAGTTTACTACAATTTCAGATTGATTTTCAGTTTTCCTGTAAAAGATCTCAAACCTACCATCTTATTATTGAATAAAGCAATAATTGTTAAACTATATTTGGTTGATTACTGAACTGTGGGTCAGAATTTTCTTATTTCCATGAAAAACTACTTTGCATTTTTTAAACATGAAAGCCATACATTTTTCTGGCTACCTGCTTTATACAAACACAAAACTGTTTTTCCTAACAATACAGGTTTTATCAGTAAAGAAAAAAAAAATAAAAGAAGGGTTAAAGCAGGTTAAACAGCTATGCAACAGAGGAATTTTCCCTGAATTTGATGACTTGATGTTGTCAATGATAAGTCTCACTGTTTCAAACACTGTTACTCTGGCAGCTTAAATAAATATTAAAGCCTTTTTTTGTTACTTTCTAAGAAAAAGTTGCCTCAAATAGGTTGTGAGCTGGACAGATACATGTACATGTTCAGAAAACAAAGCTTGTCTTTAAATATGATCCTATCCTGTAAAAATATTAGAGTTCTTTCATAAGCCCAAAGTTATCAACACCTGTCTTATCTGTTGATTACTCATTGTCTTAATATTGACAAATCTTGCCAATAGTACTTGCACCAAAAACAGGGAAGTAGTAGAGATGTTGATTTTGTTTGTTAGGCTGTGAAATGAAGTGTGAAACAAGGATTTTCTTCTTTGTGAAACAGCATGGAGACTAGCAAAAGGAAACCACTTCCAAGCCCCTCTCAGAGCTAAACAGCTACAGGAGGTGTGACCAAGCTCCCTCCATCCACCTTTGCTGAGGGAAGGTGCTGCAAGACAGGAACCCAGCGAGGCTGACCTTTCAAAGAGAGAGCAGCCACCTGACCTGAAAAACCTGCTGAGTGGTTATGTTTCATTTTCATAACGCACTGGCATTATCAGTTGCAAGGTTTTGAGACACATCTTCTTAGATAAATCTCAAAAGACACACTTCTCCTCCTCGGAGGTCATACTTCACAGGGATGAAATGCACCAGTAATTCTAATCCCACCAGAGCCTTTCAACAAAAATAAGAAACAGGCAATGAATTAGGTAATATTATTTCTTTAGCTTGTTTACTTCTTAAAAACAAAACCTCATTTCAGGAATATAATAGGACCAAATAGCAAGAGATAAGCTCCTTACTCAGAAACCCTTGAGTGTGCCATGCAAAAAACCCTACCTTCCCAACACTGCATTTTGCTGCTCCTTCAGGAAAGCACCCCCAATGCTGTCTCTCTGCTTCTCACCTTAACACACACACTACGAACTCCACTGCCTAAAATGCCCTTGGCAAAACCACTGACAAGTCTGAGGATTTTTAGATTAACAACTCACCTGATAGCAGCTATTAGCACTTCTCAGGCTAACACTATCACCACAGTAGATGAAGATACCAAAGCGGAGCAGGACAAAACATAATTGCTCTCAGTAAGGCAGTTTATCATGGATAACTAACTCCTGTCGCACCCACGTAGTCCTCATAGTGACTTTGCAAGTCCACAAAATGATGTGAAGATTGCTACCACCTGATAATCGTTGGCATGTTGATTACCCTGGGTTATGGAACAGACAGGGCCTCTTTGCACTAGCAAGTTACTGACCCTACCCCTTTAGGTGGAAAATCGTACAGGAGAGAAAAATGATCTGTAGGGGGATTAGGGATTTCTAAGCTTGGGCTTAACTCAAGCTTAATTGCTTTGTGTCCAGAGCTAGAAAAAGTCCTCCTGGAAGAGGATGAAATAGCAAGGGAATCTTTATTATGGCTAATGCTTAAAGGATGGCATTTGCAGGAGAACATTTTCCAGGCAGTCTCAAAAGAAGCTGACAAACCACTCAGGTTTTCTGCCCTTTGAAGGCTATCAGTAAGGACAGACCCTTTGGTGAAGGAAGGGGGTGATGCTAAGTCCATAAGTACTTAGCAGTGATGTCTATCTCAGCTGGTGCCATCTAAAGTAACAGGTTGGTCAGAGCCTCATCCTCAGAGATAAAAAATACTGGGATAAGAGTCTGAGCTGTAGCACTTTTCTTACTTAAATTTTTATTTTTCTTACTTCTCAGGCACTGAGGTTTCTTAAAAATATGGAAGTATTTTTCCAAAGTATTTTACACCACCATCTTTTTCACCATCTTTTTCTAACACTTTTTCAGCTATGCCTTTATGATGCAGATACAAAAGATCCAGCAGATCCTTTAAGACCTTGTAGTAAAGCAAATATTACAGTCTTTGCTCAGGCACTAGTCCTGCAAGAGCTGAAATTAGAAGCAAACAAGCCCAGAAATAAGCCATGACTTAAGGAACTTACGGAAAAATTTCTTGACGGTGAGGGTGACAGAACCCTGGCACAGGCTGCCACAGGGGCTGTGGAGGCTCCTTCTCTGGAGATCTTCCAAACCCGCCTGGATGCCACCCTGTGCCCCGTGCTCTGGGTGACCCTGCGTGTGCAGGGGGGCTGGACTGGATGATCTCTAGGGGTCCCTTCCAACCTTAATGATTCTATGGTTCTAAGACTTGAGCAAGGCTTGGTGCCTAAGAGTTTAAGAGCTGTACTGGAATGGCCCTGGAGTTAGGAGATAATTTGGTTCTTATCATTTCACCTTGGTTATACCTCTATAACTGGTTTCAGATCCTTGAAGGCTGTATCCTGGGTAAAAGGGTAGTCCTGCTCTTCTGTGGATGGCCTACGTGCACTCCTTTCTGTGGTCAAACAGTGATCTGGTCACTCTGCAACTGTTTAAATATCAGTAGTGGCAAAAGGAAGGGTCAGCCCTCGGGCAGCTGGAAGCAGGAAGAGTGGAGTCATTCTCTGCATCAGGACCTCAAGAGCATGAAAGTTACCTCAAGTTAGGGCCCAACCCAATGCCAGTTGAATTTAAAGGTGGTGTTTCCATTAGCTTTGGTTGGTGTTGGTCTACATACACGTCACCTCAAGGGCAGGTGAGGCACAGTCGCTGTTTTCTCCTTAGATGTGGCATGTTAGATGAGTTTCATCAGTGTCAAAAGCCATTTCACAGGTATTAGTGTTTCTGGTAGCAGCAGCCTCCCAGCATTTATTTGCTTTGTAAACCCAGGGAGGGTTTACAGTGAACATCAGGGGATGGATATAAAATCACCTCCTTCACACATGCAAATCTGTGAAGCGCAGTCTTTCATATTACAGCACAGCTGCATAGACCCATCTAGACAGGGCTCAAGCTACACCTTCCTTCTGGAAAATAGAGATCCTCTGGCATTGTGGGCCCAGAGGGATCCTCAAGCATGTGCTGTGGATGCTGCCCATTTTCAAAATGCCTGCTTTGCAGGTATTGCCAGGCGCCAAATTTCTAGGACTGTTTGACAGAATACACAGTGCCTAAAATTAAAGCATGAGCCTGTTTTATACAGTCTGTGGTTAGAACTTCTCCATTTTAAACATTTGTTATTCTGCTTATCTTTAAAGTCAGGTATTCTTCACACAAATACTGAGTTTGGCTAAGACATTTTCTATGTAGAGGAGTTTTCTCTTTTTATTGGTCTAAAAAATAGTTGGCCTCCACTGCCATCAAAGTAAAAGCTAAATATCTAGGCTAAGAGAGTTAGGCTAAGAGAGTTAGCTTTAACCAAAGCTGAAACTTTGAAAAGAATTATTCCAT
This sequence comes from Nothocercus julius, assembly GCA_013398735.1. Classification (NCBI taxonomy): domain Eukaryota; kingdom Metazoa; phylum Chordata; class Aves; order Tinamiformes; family Tinamidae; genus Nothocercus; species Nothocercus julius. The sequence goes on from VZSV01000089.1 coordinate 3,226,364, forward strand.
GGGTAATACGAAAAAATATTAAAACATACAAAAGAAGGTTGTTTGGAAATAATTTCAAAAGAATGTATTTTCTTTGAATGACCCATGCCAACTTACATGAGTTAGAATAAAACCTATGTAACCTGACCTTAGCAATGATGAGAATTTAATATCTTAAAATAAATCTTCATATCTTAAACTTGTACATATGTCACATAATATTCACCTGCAGGTGAAGCAGGATCACAAACACTTTCTTACCCGTCAATAAAAATAATTCGCTCAGGTCAGAAGGAAGGAGACAGCTTTCATACTCTTGTAATTTCTTTTATGTATTTGTCTTTGGAAAAGCACCTGAAGATGCCGCTACAGAAAATTTGGCTCTTCTTTGCAGAATTCTTTGGTTGTTTTTTTAGCAGCTCCGTTAAAATGACCACTGTGATGGTCATTACTTGGTCAATATTTTAAAACAGGTCAATATTTTAAAACTGATTTTTCTTCACATCAGCTTTACAAGATTACATACCCCAAACCAGTGCCTTGGCTATGTAGACTCTTCAGAGACAGAAAACATTGATGGTAATGCTGCATCAAGGTGCTTATTAAAAAGAGCTGATGCCAGTTGGTGAGATGGTTCAAAATGAATGAAACAAGGGATCCTTCAAGCTTTGCTAAGCAGCAAAGGTCTCTGTGTCTGTAAAGTTTGCTAAGCATCAGTCCTCAAATTCTTACTACTTGGAACCAATAAATTTTGAAATTTTGAAAACTGTCTTACTGAAGCTTAAGCTAGAGTTACCGTTAAGGAAGGTTCCCTTTGGATGAAAATGGAGAGGTCGAAACACAGGAATAAAGTCTGATTCTGACATGTCAGGCTCATTCCCCTAGCAATAATTAACAACACTTAGTACTTACCTGTATATGGCTTCTTTAAAGTTTCCTGTGCCCTTGCCAGCCTTCCCTGAAGTGACTAAGAACCAAACCAGATGGAAAATATACTCTGATGTGTACTTTACCACAGCATGGATGCGTACCATCTTTAATCACAGTATTGCCTGTTCTGGAAAAGGGGAATACGTAAAGTATTTTGGTAAATGTAGCCACTACACATGGCAAATGTCAAGATTTTAACGACACTCACTTTTCGGAGCTTTCCACCTTCAAAGGACTTCCCATTGGTTCATATTCTTGGGAGTAATGACGGCTCAGAAGTGCCTTGTGAAGTAAGTGCTCAGAGTATAAAGTTCTCCTCTGGCTTTCTTCTCTCCCTTGAGTTCATTGCTACAAAATCTTTAGGAACGGGGCTGTGTTCAATCACTGCTAGCTAGCCCTGACATGTTAAAAGCTGTTTCACGACAACGTGGTTAGCAGCTAGTTCCTTTGCTGTTTGATTTGTCCAGCGTTTCTTACCACTGGCTGCGTGTCCGGGCTCGGCAGGTGCAGGCTGCCGCAGGGAAGGCCTCGCGTTTCCCGCTCGTAGGGGCGTCGTGCCCTTAGGCTCTGGTGGAAGCCAGAAGGAGGGATGAGGGCTTTGCATTTTGACTGTAGACTTGGCTCATCTCTCACCACTTAGGTCCCACTCTGTTGTTTTTCTTCTAATTTAGCCTTCAATAACTCTTTTACTTTTTTTTCCATAACAGCTCCTATCCATGGGATAATTATGCTTTGCTAGTTGTACTCAACAGTGATGATTTCATAACATGACACAAACAGGTGCCCATTAAATTCCTTTATTGGGGACAGAAACATTGCATAATTACAGATTTGATGAGGAAAACTGCAAATAGCATAGACTGTTTCTACTGCCAGCAAAATACAGTTATTACAGGATTTATAGACATACAAATATAAAGTGTTTCTTTCATGCCAGATGGTCGGTATGTAACAATGCCATTAGGAGCATTTACTTGTGCTTTTACAAAACCTTTAAAGAAGAATGAGGTAGAGTTTCCTTTATTTTATCCAGTACTTTTTTCACACATCTGTCCTTTAATGCTTTTATATGCTCAGATTCTTGTAAAATACCTCGTTAACTTTAACACTTACGAAAACAGCAACCCTTAAGAGGTGTTTACTTCTCCCTCTCTAAATTGTTCGCTTCGATGCTACAGTTCCTAGACCTACTACAGCACCCTTCTGCATGCCTTGAATACCAGGTAGACTGGCACATCTTTCTTCCCAAATCTACTTCTCCAACTGAAATTGCGTGCAAACCGTTTCCAGAAAAGGCCCCACTTGTCTCCACCATGGCAAATAACCACCTTTATCATTCGATGCTCTTTTTTGTAGTGGCTAAGCTGCAATCCAAGCCACATCTCAAAGAGATGCAGGGAACAGATTCCCTCTTTTTCAACACCCATGACTATGGGATTGAGTTCTTGATGTATCTGCCACCTGGCTGCAGTCATAGCCAGCTAGTTAGAAAACTGACAGTTATGGGAACTGAGAAGATCACTAACTGTAAACGACAGTTTCTCACTGTTAGATGACTCTGAGCATTGCCTGCTTGTTTTCATCTACTGTTTTACCATTTCATGACCTATACAAAGTGAGTTGCAGGTTTCAGTTAAGTAACTAAGGCCCAATTATGAAAAGGTAGGCATAAATCGTAAGTCCTTAAGCAAAATAAGAGCCCTCTTAAGTAGCAGCCCATCATCCTGCTAGACATTTGGTATTCTTGGGTAGTCTTTGTTTAAGACTGAATGAAAAAATGGTAGTGTTGTTCTTCTGACCTACTGTCTTGAAGTATGGAGATGGATAGTTACACTCTTACTCCTCTGCATCCCTGTTCTGAAGACAAAAGACTTCTCACTTCACTTTTTGCTCTGGCCTCTGCCACTAGCATTAGTACTTATGGAAAAGCTCGGAGTATGCTAGGGCACAGCAGAGACAAAAACAAACCAACAAAACCCCCTATTTCAGCTGAAAAGCTCACAGTTATAGTAAAGACCAAATTATAACCAAGAAGGGTTTTGGCATAAAGGAAGGCAGTTACAAAAATAAGAAGAATATTTGCTTTTTTTTGTCTTAACCTACTGAGACATGATAGTTTAAAACTAACTGATCTGTAATATTATATCAGATTTTTAAAATGAAAAGCACAAAAGTTATAAAAAGGCCCAAAGCTTAAAAGACCACATGTTCATATCTTGATCATTTTGATCAAAATGTAAAAGAAGATCTGTTCATGCAAAGTATTACTGCCTAAGATGATTTCTAAATTCTCCTGTCCCCCACCTTAATGACTGTTCCATGCCTGACAAAATCAAGTCTAGCCTGATCAGGAGAACCAACTCCTGGAAACTTTTCCAGTTCTTGGTTGGAAAAAAAATATACTGAGCATATTTTATTTATTTTTCCCCGTACAGCTCTTTGGTCAATAACAAAAATTATTTCCACAGAGGTAACTTCTGTTTTCCTATGTTTGTTTTACATAACAGACATTCTAAAACAATTCTATAGGCAAAGTCTTAGATCCTCTTTTACATCTTCCTATGAACATGGAATTTAAGATTCTTTTATTTAAAGCACAGCATGAGAATTCAGAATTGAGTCAGGCACAATGAATTAAGTTTTTAAGGTAAGCAAACTCAGCATAAATTCATATTCACAGACAGGGATGAGGGTCTAGCCATGCTTTTAGTAATGGTGAATTTAAACACATCTCTTTTTAGTAAAGGTAGGTGTGGTTAACCTTGCTAGTGTGGTCAATGATTTTTACTTCCATCTGAGCTACTAATGCTAAAATTTAGTTTAACAATAAGGGTTGATTAGTATAGTTCAGTATTGTTCCACACCTGCCTAGCACTAACATACTTAATTGCTATAGTTCAAGCTAATGGAGAAGCCATTTTTTTTTATGCAGCTGGGAGTATATTTGCCAGCTGTGCTACAGATGACACTCTGATCTTACATAGCTGGGAAAATAGCCTGGGATTCCCACTAATAACCATCATGCTCAACCAAAGCATAGGCAGGAGGATTGTAACAGGAGTATTTTTCACTACTGCAGTACCAAGACCCTCTTTGGCTGCTAAGACTAAAAATACAGCTAATTATTAAGTAGCTTAAGAGATTTAGAACCTACCAATTATTTTGACAAATCTTGAGTGTAGTGACAAAATACAGATCTTTGACACCTCTCAATTGTTAAGTCTTACAGTAAAACTCTTCAGAAAAACTGTAGCCTAGATCCATACAGAGATCTGAACACTACATGATGAAGTGTAGCTCTAGAATAGGTGTAGTCTCATGATTCTGCATTGAGAAGAACAAGGCTTCCACAGGCTTCACCATTCAACAAGACTAAGTTTACTTTCACCTCTCATCAAGAACTGTTCTGCGTGCAACAGTAAAACCTGACCTGCGCATTTTAATTGTTTGTGCAATCATACAGCAAACCTTAAATATACTTCACACTGAAAAAACATTTTCCTTCTGTATGATCAAGACACTTCCACACCCTGCTCTGAAGCAATCCTTTAAATATAGTTCTTGGCATCTTTCTCTGCTGCTAAAAAGGCTTTCTGGAAAACTTATTAACTTTACTTATAGTCATTCTGTAGTAAAATTACTCTTTTTTACAGAAGCTGGATTATAATTAAAAGCAGTATAAGTGGTAGTATTACTATTATTACTTTACACTTACAAAGAGGTTAGATCACTTGCTCAGGATCAGAGAGTCAGTGTCAATCTGTGCAGGCATTACATGAGGCAATTAAGTGCAATTCATCTCCCAACACCCACAAGACAAACAAAATGCAAAAGCTTTTACTAAACTGTCACTACTGTTGAAAATAAAAACAATGGAAAATCACCTTAAATGATCACTTTCAGACGTAAGACTGGATGACATCATGACAGAAGGGCTGGGGAAAAGGGGTGTGAGGAAGGTAGAGAGCAAGGAATGGCCTACTGCAAGCTCCGCATCCTCATTTATGCCTGCCCACCTGTCGTATACAAGCCTGACACTAAAATATTAAAAATTCTCATTATTAGGGCAAAACTCATGCTCACAGAGCCAGTGATGTGATGTCTGACAGGGTGTGCTGCCATGGCACAGCAATGGCTGTGCTATCCTGTTTCATAGCAAAGCACCGTCAGTAGATGGTTCACACTAAGCCATCCAAAAAGATTATACTTGTCATTCTAGAGACAACCAGACCAGAGAGGGATCTTCCTCTAAAGAGGTGGCTATGAGATCACTCCCTGCTGTTTTTCCATCTACCTCCTTAGAAGTCCTACATGTGCTACATGTAGACATTTCAAATAACTCACACTGCAAATGACTCTTTCAAACATCCCTTTTTTTTCCAAATTACCACTCTTCATGCCCGAGGAAAAATACGTAAGAGGATCAATGATGTCTCTCAATTAAACTAGATGAACTGTAAATGAGGATTTATCTAGAAAGAGGAGGGGGACTGCAATTGCTTTTTGGCTGATGGCTTGAGATAGCTGAAGAGGTGTAAACAATGATTGGACGGAGAGATTCCACACTGTCTTGTTTTTCTCTTGTCATATTTCCCCCCTATATCCCAGAAAAATCCTGTTTACTTTGCACCGCTGCAGACTGAACGGAGTATCTATCCTGTGCAGGACATTTTGTTAGCACTCTCACCAGAGTCTGGCATTGTAAATCCTCTGTGAATTTGCCCTGGTTGCTGGTAAGACTCTTGTTAAATAATGCCATTTGCTCATGCCATAACTCTTGGCATCAAGAAAGCCTGCATGAAATTCCAGTTTCACGAGACATTCTCTCATCTGAAGGACTTCTTTCCTAAGCTTGAGTCATACCCACCAAACTGAAAATTAAGGACATGCCTAATACTGAAAATAATAATCAGAAAAATGAAGAAGGGGGGAGAAAGAATATGCAAAAATTAGAGTTCACTATTATCATTTTAAAGTACCAGTGTTTGTAAAACATAAACATGTGAAAGGCTGAATCTCATTTGATCAACCCAATTAAACATTAAATAATTGCATCCAATTATGCAAATATCACACAACAGTATTAATTTGTTGATCTTTTTTGAACAATCTCAAATGCTCCTAATGCTAGACTATCTTATGTCTTAAATGATCAATTAGCAGAACCATAACTAAGTGATGAAGAATGGATAATTGCCTAGTTATGATGTGCCATACTCTTTCTATGTAAATCTGCTGCAATTAAACAAATAGGCCACATAGAAAAGAGATGTGCAGATGTTCTTTTACAATTATTAGCTCAGGGAAAACCACAGTTCCCTCCTAAATTTTTCAGACTAAAATAGGGAGAATGCAATATCAAATACTCACTGTTATTTACAAATGTCATTTCTTTCCTTTGGTTAACAGGATAAAAAACAATGACAGAGTGCATGGTAGGACTGCGTTCCAGATAAGAAGAATCTGCTTCACATGTCCCCTAGCTTATTTAGGTTTCAGTTATTTAGGTTTAAAATCTAGAGCCTATTCACATAGACCTCATTTAGAAACAAGCACAACTCTGAGTTGGTACAGCCATAGTAAAGCAATTAACTAGGGTGTTATAGACAGGAGTTCACCATATACACCCTCAATCTTTCATTCTCCTCTACTAGAAAGGTCTATAGGTTTCTGGTCATTCCAGTTTGAACACTTAACATTTTGAAGTCACTATCAGTTCAGGAAGTACAGTAAAAAGAAAGGTTTATCTCTGGTCAGTGTAAGAGACAGAGCAAACCACAATCACTAAAACAACTTTGTTTCTTCACATTAAATTAATTGCATCCAATCTGAGAAGAGTTTTACACAACTTTGAGGTTCTGTACGACAATCAATAATTGTTCTAGCTTGTCCTTATTCATTCTAACTAGGAAATTGATTAGTGCTTTTACATGGATGCCCTCACAGGGATTTTTGATATATGATATTTCTTAATGCTATTAACATCTTGATGTGTTAAAGGATCACACATCCAGTTCCCCATGCATTTCAGTTTGATATTTCCACCTTTGCTGCTAAAAATAGACTGAACATAAGGGAACAGATTACATAGTTCAGTCGCAGGAAGCAGCATATGATTTCTCATTACATCATCTTTAAAGAGCTCCAAGCCATGCACACTCTAGTTCAAGGCACTCTGTAGTTATGATACTCGCCTCATTGGATAAAACTCTCTACCCCAGACTACAACTTGACATATTCCTGATATTCATTTTTCCACCCTTCTAACAAAAGAATAAGATTACCAGCAGCTTATAATACAGAATAAGATACTCAACAAAGACCAAAACACAACACAGATTCAAGTGCTAAGAAGAGCAGCGACACGGTACTACTGCTACTGTAAATGAAACTGCATTTTGTGCTTGCAGATGTATTCTAAGGAGAAAACTGTCCAACATATTTTACCAATGGTTACATTGTCAGAGAGAACCTTCAACTGTTCTTCATTAAAATAATAGACTTCACTGCTGTGAAAGACAGTAAAGTCATCACATGAGGGACCAAAAGTAACTGATGGCTAAGTAACATTTGTTTTTAAAATCTGTCCAAAATGAACAGGAAAGCCATATGGCTACTTTTCAGCAGTTGCGTAAGGCATGGATGAAATGATACTTTGCCTTTTTAAACTCTGTTAAAAAATGCCAACAACAACTAATGTTATAAAGAATAGGAGAGATACTATTGAGTATTTAAAAAAAAAAAGTGCTAATTATTTCCCTTAATACTGGTGCATCTCTACTGTACACTCTCGCAATAAATGCTTTGCTTTTATTTCTTATAGGACTCCATTAGCATCAATAAAGTCCCACCAGCTTTATGCTGAAGTAGCACTTTGGAGCGTTGATACACAATATGGGGATTGTTTTTGGCTGGAGACATCTTAAAGCTGTTTGACAAAGCTGTGTGCAAGAACAGAAAGCTAATAAATATTACAGTATACTTGTTAGTGACATTTTACAGAAGTTAATTCCCTAACTATGGGCTACATGCTTCATATTGCTTCCAAATGATATCAAGACTATATGTGACTGTGTAGCAGCACATAACAAGTAAGTGCTTAAACTGCAAACAGGATTCGAACGAAGCCTCTTTCTTCCTTGTGCTGGATATTTCCTGCTGACAGTACAGCTTGTTCCTTAAACAGGAAGGCCGTAGTAAGGAATGTAACCAGCCTCTGGGAGTCCAAGAGTGGTGAAAGGAATGAGAAAAATAGTTTGCTGAACTCAATTATGTGCTTGGATGTAGAAGGAAAATTATTTTAATTCCTCCTCACTCCAAAGGCTTGTTTGCTTTCACTTTGTCCAAACAAAGGGTGTTTCAACCTTCACCGCCACAGGGGCCTAATCTTATTTCTAGACATCCATCCAGAAGGCAACACTGAGACGGCATCTCCCAGCTCTGCGCTGGGCCAGGCACAGGCCAATTCTTGCCTCAGCCTGGCATGGTCCAGCCCTGAAGAGCAGAGGTTAGCCCTGCCCCACAGCCACTGCTCACAAAATGCAGGCTTGATGCACGCCGAGCATTCTGGACTACGTGACAGAGCTGTTATTTAGCAGCAAATGAAGGAGATCTGCAGGGCTCTGCAAACCCAGGCATCTCCCATACAAGCAGAGTACAAAGAGAAAGGGCGGATGGCTAAATTTGTTTTTTTCCTGGACACACAGCAAAAGGCAAATGATGTCAATAGAACCTTGGGCCTAAGGAACAGGCAATGTCTTTGTGTTATATGGCAACCTGTTCTTCTGAGGAGGCAGCTAAAAAAGCAAACAAACAAACTGAAGAGCAGTTGAAGAGCATTTTACAAGTTTTTGGTCTGTACATAAGACACAAGGAGGCACTAAGAAAACCGTTAGGGAAGTTGTATTGCTAACAACTAGCACCTCTACCAAGAAGCTAGGTTTCTACTAGCAGGATTAGAGTAGAAATCGAAAGTGATTGTGTTCACATTCCCTGGACTGTGGAAGCAATCATCCCGGGGAGCAAAGTGATACAGAAACTACGCTACGCACAGGCACTACAGAAGTTGTCATTATTCATGTTTGTTCTCTCTGGAGGGTATGAACTCTTCAGTCTTCATGACACCAGCACTGCCCAGTTGCTGTCTTCTCTTCCATACTGAAAAAAAGCAAAAATGGACCGTAACAATAAAACTCAAAAGCAGTGGTGCATAAATCATTATGATAACTTCTTAGGGCTGCCCTCAGTAAGATTCACATCCACACCACACCACATCCACATCCATACCATCATTACATTATTTTTTATGCCTTTACTTATGTCTTGGTTTCTAGCAAAGCCTAAAGGCAGCTTGAAGATTTATCCATCTTCTGATGAGTAGACTGGAAGGGGTGATATGGATTCTCCCTGGAGATGACACAGATTAGTCCTGCTTTGCTGGATCTTTCCATCAGTTTAATATGGTTATTCCCTGTGGTCAGTTCACTAATTAATTTATAAATATGCCTCTGCTCAGACTCCAATACACACATTTGTTTTCCTTTATTTTCAAGGTGGTCCTTTATTACAACATTTTGATTGAATGTGAAATAAAACCAATCACAAATACTACAGAGTACCATTAGAGAAAATTGTAATCCAAATAAAAGAAGCCTTCTTTCCATACACAAGCCAACAGTATTAGCAGTCAGAATGGAAGGGACCTACCACATGGAGCTGTATCCCTTCCAGGGGAGGATCTAGTCCCATGACAGCACTTTTGACCCTTAAACCGACCCCAAGTTCTAAAGCTCTTTGTCACCAGCCCTGTAAACAATGCTCCAGGGAGCCCCAAAAATGTACATATGGCTCAAATATGTAAGGAGAGTAGGGATGGCCAGAGAAGAGCAGATGTAAGTTGGGGCCTGATGCCGTATAACTACCATGTTCAGAGAACTTGGAAAAAACTCTTCAGCAAGGAATAAAAAAACATTTTTAGAGGTCTCACATTGGCTGAAAAGATCAGTTGATAATGATCTCTCTAGAGAGAAGAAAAGGAAGTTCTTGTCCAAGATCTGCATCAGCAGAGAAAGAGATAAAGGGACAGGAAATCAGGGAAAGGACAACGCATCCAAATTAGGATGAGTCAGAAAAAAACTTGTTACTGGAATCACAAAGGAATCATTCCTCAGTTCAGTTTGCCTGTGCTTGTGCTAGTGTTTGAAAACACAGCACTGAAAACTCTCACTCAGAACAGGAAACACAAAATGCAGAACTGAAAACTGACATAACAAACCAAAACTTCAGAAGTTTGAAGTGCTGGGCTGAGCTGTCATTTGACTACTGTTTGAATTACTTCCAGAATTAAATGGGGACTGAAAATGTTATACCAATATCAAGATATATTTATTTTGAAAATAAAAGCAGATCTAGGACTTTGACATAGACTTCAGGACTTTACGCTAGTCAACCTATTTTTTTCCTCCTAGAGGTCCTACTTTGTAAAACTTAACACATCCTTTCTCCTCCTCTGGCTATTTTACACTGGCCTGCCCACTTAGATTGTATGACTTTGAGAAAGGTAGGACTTCTGACTAAATATCTGCTTAGTGCACCTTGACTGTTCAAATCAATTTTATATGTTAAACAATACATTTTACCTTTTATCCATCCTTTCCAAGTTGCATGCATGCTGACCTACACTTTAAAGGGTACAGCAAAAGCTTCTTTATTCTCAACATCCAGAATGTAAAACTATAAAAACCTCTGACCGGTATTTCAGAGAGTGTATTCCCAAAGAAAGGAATCTCATCTCCAACTCTTCCAACTCAAGCAGTTATAGAAGATTGTGTTCTATCACTAATTCATTCATAAGCACACCATTACTCTACTCAGCATAACTTATTTCATCAAAAATCTTTATCAGCCTTTAATAATCATAATTTCCACTCAGTGATAGGAAGGGAAATCTATGCTGTAGTACTACTACTGTCTCTCTCAATTGCCATGAGAAATGGAATCAGTTCTGCTCACGAGTTTCTAATTTGTCACTCTAGCTCTAATTCCCTTTGAACAGCTGTTGAAAACTAGAGAAATCGTGTTGAACACAAAAACTTACAAAAAAAAAAAAAAAAGGCAAACAATAGGAAAACAGACTTGGAAACACAATAATCAAGAAAATCTGAAAATGCTAAACAAGTATGTATTGAACACAAAGGAATCAGTATAATGTAACCGGATATGGAGCCCTGCACCTCTCCACCACAGGTTCAAATGAAGGACAAAATGTGGATACTGAAAGTTATTGCTGTCTATTAATGTCCATGGATGGACATGAAATGGATGTCAAACACGAAGACAGATCGAACATATCAAACGTCCATTACTGAACAGAAAATGCCTTCATTTAGACAATACCACATCAGAAAGATCAAGCTGCATCTCGCTATAATCTGCATAGCATTTTATTCTTAAGAATATTTTGGTGTAACAGTCTCAGGCAATTCAAAAAATATGACAATATTCCAATGATAATGCAAAGAGATCTTTTTTCCTCCTTGTGGAATACAAAAGATCTTTGTGAAAGATCCTGAAAACTCCCTTGACATATTATGATATTACATATTCCATTTTGTATGTTATTGCATTGTTTTCTGTGTTGCAGAAACACATCCTATAGCCATTGATTGACTCTTAAGTCAACAGTTCAAGCTTTCCCAGCTTTTTTAAAGAAGAGAGAAACTGCAGAAAGTAAATATGCACATTAACAGTCCAGCACTTTTATGAGCGCTGATTTTATTATTGGTGTGCAACTAATAAGTACATACTAAGTACATTCAATTCTGTATGCACAGCTGTAGGGCAAAGAGGCCCAAGGAAAGTCATGCAGTCTCCTCCTGAGCTGCTTTGTATTTGGGGGAAGCAGGTTGGATGAACTTGTCTTGACATTTCATTAGGTAAGCCTAAGGAATAAATACCCGTATACCAGTGTTGTCATCTAAAACAAAACTACTGCAAATTAATAAGCCATTCTCCTAGAGAAGGTGCTCATCATGTGAGACAAACTGCTAAAGCAGTGCCTACATCCTCACACTCAGTGCTCAACAGGAAGGAACTAGAACTGGCCTCAGATCTTTCCGCTGCTGCACCATTTTATGACTGCAATTGGAAGAAGTCATCAGTCGGGATGGAAACTCACCATAAATTGCTAAAGGCACATAAAGCATCAACTAGGCATCAGAAAGTAACACAGGAGTTACACCTATACTATTAGATACTGAATACAGATGCTTAAGATGGCTTTAAAATGGAGCAAAAGGTTAGAGAGAAAACTGGCAAGATCTTAAGAAGCGTGCTGTGTAATTCTTAGCATGTATCACAATGAAAACTATATTGGCACTTTATACACTGTTCTGAAACAAAACTGGTAGTCGAATAACAAGAACAATGAAGTGATCCACACTAATTCTAGATGGATGCATCAACTACTTTGTATGAAAAAAAAAAATGAAATGAATTGGCAGTATATGGTGGTATTCTGTAGAAAGGCAATTATGTATTCCAAGAAAGGCAAGAGAATGCAGATGATAAATTGATGAAAGCCCTGTGACCAAAGAAGATGAAGCTACAACCTCACTACAAAAGCTAAACAAAATACAGAACTCCAGATGCCTACACTTCTTTCCAGTTGTCAGTCCTGCTACTTGAAGAGAAAGACCCAGATCCTGAACAATTATTGCTGGCCCAGCAGAGACCAGAGAAACGTGGCATGAGGAATATCCTGCTTAGTCCCTGTGAAGGTCTGGCTAGTCGCCAACACAACGGTAACAGAGTATCAGGACTTCTTTCCTACCTGCGTTGCCACCGGTAATACCCAGTGTTATTCCGAGGAATAAGAGACACTTTTCCCACATCATCTTTCTACTGAAGAACAACCAAGTGGCCTTGCTGGTAGTGGTTGTGCCCAAGGCCAGCATTTTCAGGGAAAGCTGGAAATATTTAGAAAACAATTCAGAAGGACCACTGGAATGACATGAAATGCTTGACTTGCCCTTGTCCAAGACTGGTGCATACTTTTTGAATTAAGCACGAAAGAATTAATCCACTGCCATTCATTGCATTTTCTAATGAAATTAGGACCACAATATAGCAGAATCCACTGCATAAATAATAATGCAATCTCATATTACAGAAATCAGCTTGCTCATTGTGGTGTTTTAGGTGGCTCAGTAAAGGATAATGGACTGCAATTCATGAGAGATTTTTTGATTGGCGTCTCAGTTCAAGAACTCTATGTCAGATTTTTACCATAGACAAGTGAAGAGCCATGGAAAACAGAAGAAAAATACAACTTTAAGACCCTTTCTTAAAAAGATCCGACTGCTTTAAGGGATTCATACAGTTACTATGTGCTGCAGATCATTTCACAATGTTTTAAGAAGTTTCATATGGACTTACCAGCCAGAAGATTAAAATTTTAGCAGCAAGTCTAATAAGCTCCTTCAGTCAAAAGCTATTTACGTACAGCACTTAACTAGCAGACTTGCTTTGCAGAAATCACGATGAAACTGCCAAACAGCTACTGCTATCAGATCTTAAATAAAGAGGCTTGCACTCTGTCAAGACCTTCTCCTATCCTCATATCCCCAGCATCATAAGCTACCCTTACAAAAGGTAGAGAAGAGAGGCAACTAAGATAAAGAGGGCCATCATGCTGAGCTCATTGATGGTATGGAAATGGCACTGATCCTAAGCCCCCATTGGGAGATCACACATAGATTCCAAATCGACTTTGATATTCAGCAAACCTCAGAGGAAATGGTGATCATGAAATGAATCTGAACATGAAATGACCACGCAATTGGAAAGGTACTGAGAAACAAAAACAGTGGTCAGCTGGCTGTTTCCAGCCTGTGCCTACTGCTTCACACACCTGTTTATTGATTAGCTAGACTCATTTGTAATTTTGGTTATTCAGAGGCTTCATCTATTTTTTTTTCTTCAAAAATGAATTTGCAATACTCATTCAGTTTGCAAGATAAACACGAGAAAAAAAAATATTTACCCTCCCACCATGTCATACTTCCTTGAGTTAAGAAAATAACTACACTGAACACAAATACATATATTACCATGTCTAGAGCATCATTACTGTAAAAGATTTTTTCAGTGTTTTCAAATTTTCACCTGTTATTATTTTATTTTGTGAAAGAAGAGGAACCCACTTACCTGGATATCACTCAATTTATTCAGGAAACGAGTTGCAAGCTCAGGTCCATTCTCCATAGTTGGAATGTGCAAATGCTAACATTGTGTTGAGGGTGAAGAGGGAGAGGAGGAAGAGGATAACACATAAATGAAATAATAGTTTCATGTACATATGAATATTTTAGCATCACCAAGCATTTTAATAAACATTTTATACATTCTAATCAAGACTTGTAAGCCCTCCTCACATGCAGGCAAGGATTGTTGTAACATTTTTTTTTTTTTCATAGGAGCACATGCTAAGCCAGTAAAAAGTTAGATCAGCTGTATTATGCCATTTTAATAAAATGCCAATTTAAGGTTTCCAAAAGACTTGTCCAAATCAGAGGGTAAATAGTAGAGATAAGAGCATATCATTAGCATACAGTATTCCATTTCAGAGTACACTGCTTACAAGGAGTATACTGTCAATACTCAGCACCTTGATTTCTCTCACATAACCCTAATACATGATACCATCAAAATATTTATTCAACCTAATTAATTCAAGCAGCATCACCCTCCATGCATTTACTGTGCTTTTCACATTTAATGCACTTCCATATATCCTGATGTAATTCTCCAGCCTTTTTTGTGCTGACTGAAAAGCATCAAGTCAGCTTAACAGGCTGAAGAAATGTCCTGTGGAATTCCACCTCTGCAGACGAAATCTCTCAGGCAAGTGCAGAGCAGGTGGAAGTGGCTATGCAACCTCCTGAAACTGCTCTTCCATTAGAGCTGGGCTCCCTGCAATGAGGGGCCAAGAAAAAGAGGGAAACTAGTAGAGGAAAGAATGCAGTGGCTCAGAAAGCTCTCCTCATCTATCTCCTAAGACTTACATTTTTGAGAAGAAACAGAAGAGAAAATGTAAGAGACATTTTCCTACCTTGCCTTTATATAATATCTTAGAGATGGGACATACGACACAAGCTGTTCCAGCACCAAACATCTCCTTCACTCTGTTCTCTTCCAAGGCAGTTGTCAGGTCACTCATGGTAATGTATCGCTCAGATACTTTAAATTCCCCCTGCCCAAAAAGAAGCAAGTATAAAAATTTTTAAAAGGATAAAAATTGCTGGATTTGGTTTCACGCAGCTTAAACATCTCTAATAGAAATATACAGTATTCCTAATTAGCCCAGTTGCAAGCAGCCCAGTTTTGGCTATAATCTTTTCAAACCTCACAGTGAGAGGAAAAACAGACCCTAATCAAAAGAATGACCTTCCAGAAAAAATTAAGTTTTGTTAGATAGAGTACTAATGACTGACTATGTGGTAATCTCTTCCCTGTTCTGGTATTGAGCCTCAATACTGTATTAGAGAATAACACAGCAGACTTTTTTATGGGTTATGTGTCACAGAATCTGACTGCTTCACTATCATGCTGAAGTTTCTAGAAAAATGACTGCGTTTTGTATGACAGCACTATACATCCAACCCCCCTGGGCAATTCCTAGGCAAAAGGCATTCTGCTAATTCCACCTGCAATGGCAACTAGAGGCTGTGCATTTCTTTATTCCCTCATGAAATCTCACCCTACAGCCTGCATGCAGCTGTTACATACAAAAATTAATAAATTAACTGAAACTGAAGCAGAAAACATGGTTAGTTCTGGACAGGATAGCATTTGGAGAGACAGGCAGAGACAATGAGCAAGCAGGGTTTCAGATAAATAAGGGGATGAAGGTAAAAGAGAAAAAAACTTTGTTATTTTATTCAAAAAGACTAAGGTGAGAGACTAACAATTGGGATTATCTGCCTTTCCAGTAAAGCAGAAATGACTGAGAAGTGGACATTCGGATTTGCACTCATTTTAATCTAGGAAAGAGGAGTACCAGTATGAGTAACCATGCAGAGTTTAGTACAGGTCAGCAAGTATCCCACAGAAGCTCAGGCATAGCTCTCTTCACTACCAGTTAGGTGCAAGTGATACAACTGTGAACTTCAGGAAGTCTTTCAGCTATAGGTGGCGGGAGGCTGAGTGAATACCAGGGCACGTATGCCTGCCCTGCGCCTTCCTAAGCATCACCCTGGCCAAAAGCTGGAGAGAGGATTCTGGTCTGGTACCCGGTATTCTTGTCACTGCTGTAATTACATCTTTGAATGCTGTGCAGGTAGAGTGAACTGCTCCCAGCATTTCAGGACCTGAGGCAGTCCTTTCCAGGGCCCAGGTATGTGCCTCCATGAGACATTACAGAACTGAAATCTGCATTCAGGTACAAGACTTTAAGAAGCTGTCTGGATTTCAGGCTTCATGCTAGTTGTTACAATTAAGGATGAAACCATGAGAACTGAGTGGAGAAACAGGAAAATGACGACTGAATAGAGCTGTGGTCATGCATGGTAGTGTAGTTGCAGTCATGCATGGTAATTGTTTGTTTCCTTGCTTTAGGTTGTTGGTACCCCTGGAAGATAGAATTTAACAACTCCAATTCGATAAGAATTCTCTACTTAAACAAGCTTGGCATTGTTCTGGGCAACAGGTGCGGGTGTTCTGATGACGTTGCTGAGTATCTAGGAAGGAGTCTCTTAGTTCCCATTTAGTTGAAGGGATTTTTCCAGAGAAGTTGAACTTCAGGACACTGAACACCGGGAGGGACTTACTTTCATAGATGTTTAAGACAGCCGTTGCCAAAGTCAAGACACTCACCCAGTTGCATGCCAGGTCCAGAATGCTTTGTCTTGTCACTCCTGGAAGTATGATGCCATCTAAAGGTGGGGTTGCCAGTTCATCTTCTGTCAAATGGAAGATACATAAAGCATAGATAAACAACAACAACAAAAAAACTAACAAGAAAATGGAGAGGTTAAATGATATCAGAAATGTTGCCTACTATGAGAGGCAAAATTCGTCAGACTTCTGCAAAATTGCACAAATTCAAATCCAATAAGATTTTGAGTATTTGGAACATTTTGTGTACACCAGAATGGACAAGGAGGAAATACATTTAATACATTAATAAATATACAGCTCAAACCTAGTAGTGGGTTTTATTCCCAAGTGTGTTATAGATTCACTGGCACAACTATCAGAAGAACAGGACGTAAAAACTCTCCATGAGCCACAGGTCCCACCTAGTTCTGAACGCTGAAAACCTGGTGTTCTGCATTTGCTAACTTTGGACCCCTTAGGCTCAGTCACATATGAGTGTTCCCCTTCTTTTAGCAGAAAACCTGAAATAATGCAGGTTTTAACACCAAAGCTTGTGGCAACACACTAGATAAAATTTCCTCTGGTGTATTTGCCACAGATGTTGGCCAGGACCTGTTTAAGCTCAGCAATATATATTAACTGCTTCAAGCTACTCTGAAAAGGTGCCAGGCCAGAGCAGCTGCCCAGCAGCACTAGAATTTTGTCAAATACACATATGATGTCTACCAGCCCGGGGCCACCTAAGGAACATCTGCTCTCCCTGGTACCTGCAGAGCTGATAACGCTTCCCAAGCCAGAAAGCTCATTCCCACTGCGCATGGATGCTACATGGCTCCGTGCAACACCACTGTACCCATCTCTAGGAAAGCAGTTCTGCGAGCTCACAGGCTCCACTGGCCTTCTGAGCTATTTTGATGGGCTAGAAGCCTTAGATTTACAGTAGCCAAGGACAGGAGGAAGCACTTGAAAGAAATTTTCAGGATTCTCTTCATTTGATTCCTTGTTATTATTTGTTAAGGCCCCTTCAATCTACTGCCCCACTGCACTAGGCACTGAACAGGCAGGTCCTAACAACCGGACACTCCCAGAAACTTTAAGGGGATCGTTAAAAGGAGGGTTTGCAATCTACTAAGCCCCTATTTTTGCACATGTCTATTTATTAACACATGGCAGATAATATTTCACCTGCGGGATGATTTCAGTTCTAGTCACATTATAATAATGCTGAGAAATTCACTAAAATATATTTTACCAAAATGTTAACAGACATAAGTAAATTTCAGGATCAAGGAGAACCCAGGAAACCCTGATTTCAGCACTACAAATATCTGATCTTCTCTCACAGATTGTTCTGCTCCTTTTTATTTCTTTTTCCTCCTTTCTTCACACCTTTCCCTCATGCAATCACTTACCTCTCTTCCAATTTACTTTCTTCAGTTAGTTTTCCCTCCTTTCTCTTCATTTATTTGCTGCTCTCCCCTCCATTCTCTTCCTTTCTACCATTTTCTATTATAATCATTATTTTACTTATAGTCTACCTGTACAACATGCTCCTATACCACAAGTTACTTAACTTAAGCTGCTTGGAAGTGGGCACCATTAATTCCCATTTTAATAAAAGCATGAAAACATTATATAATGCCCAAAGGCTATTCAAAATGCTGTAACCGTAAAGCAAGAAGTAGAGCCCAGATGGTTCCAAATCATTCTCAAGACACTGAATTTTTGGAAAACACACACAGATTTCATAGTTAACAACTTTCAGGTTGGCCATATGTTTAAAATTGAAGGCTTTCCTCAAAGTCAAGCCTATATTCTAGGCAGAAGAACAGACATTATTAAAGGAAACAAGGGTTTCAGTGTTAACAGCCTCTTGATTGTTAAGTGCTCTGAAGAGGCAGGTGGAAGGAAGTATAGGGTGATAAAATTTTTCACTTTGTGAACATAAACCATTCCTACCATTTGTCACTCTCCAGATTTGCACTATTGAAAATAGCATTTCATGAATGAAATATCACCCTCCCTTATTTATGCAACAGCAGTGATCCAGATTTGGCCATATCATAATTCTCAGCCAGAGTGCGGCAGCAGGCATACAAGCCCAGCATACAGCATGTCATATTAGTTAGAGACTGAGTAGTTTCCTCCACAACTCCCTCCCCAGTGCTAGAAACAAATTATTTTTCCAGGTTCCTTTGACTGCTCAAGGCAAAACACGACATGTTTAGTCGCCATGCTGCAGCTGAAGACATACAGGCTTGCAGGTGACATGTGCTGCTGTTGGAAGCATGGGGATCCGTTAGTCCAGACTTCCCTGAGCTGTGTCTCTGGTTTGTTGTAAACTGAGTGGAGAATGTTCACAGAGCACTATGCAGCGACCTCTGAACACACAAAGGACATTTTCCTTTTTATGATGTGCAGTTTCCGTCACACAATTTTTACATTAGATCACTCTCAGCTGCAGCATTTCCATAACAAAACAAATCAAAAGCCCAGTCTAAATGAGTATCCTTTGTGCAGTGGCAGAACATGATGGCAAGCACTTCCTAAATTCTATCGTAAAGCCATAGGTACCTACCTATGTGCTGGCACACGCGTAACCCTTTTGGCAGCAAGAGTGATTCTTAACCAAAGGGACCACAAATGAAGTGTTAACCGATACACTGGGAGATAACAAACTGCTCCAGTGATGCTAATGACCACGCCGTGTGAAAGGGCAGGTCTGCCAGTGTACAGTAGCTTGGGTGGCATGAATTATAAGCTGTTTGCCACAGCCCCCTCACAATAGTACTATTCACTGGCACACGGGTAACCCAGTGATTGGCAGATCTTTGGAACAGCACGGTGCTGCAGCTGGATAATTGCAGCATATTCCTGATTTAAGTACAATGAGAACATTGAATTCGAATCATGTCCCCGCTTCAATGTCCTTTCCCTGGGCAAAATGAGCCAAAATTTATTTTCACGTCTCTCTGGTGAAGTTACACAAGGGGTAAATTTGTTCATCTAGCCACCCTGACAAATCCACTGCTGCTATAAAAACCAATAACATCTTTCATATTTACAGTTTCATTCATGGGACTTCAAAGACTCCTTGAGCACTGAAGAGTCACCATCACTATTTTTACAGAAGCAGTAAAGATTTCACACAAAAACAAGAAATGCAACAGGAGTCAGGTATCTGGACTCACATTACCATGCCCTGAACATAAACACATCTGAAGCACACTGCTGTCCTCACCAAATGCTGCCACTGAACTGCAGCTAAACGCTGTCAGAAACATGTCAGCTTTCAAGAGTACCTATGGCACTATGATTAAATCATCAGTCTGAACTCTGCATCCTCTGCCATGCAAAAGTCCAACAGCCTTTAATTTTCACAGAGTGCTGCGTGGGGGCCCGTACTCGTGTAGGTCAGGAGACATCCTTCCACGACTTCCACATACATCAGCTCAATCCTGTAAGTAGGCAAACCTGTGTACTCACCTGAATCACTACTTATGTACAGCTATCAGTTCTTAAGAACGGAATATTTGCAGGCCCACAGGATGTTTTTGAGATGCTTACCTAGCTGGCAGCTCATTAACCAGACAGTTTCCTATGCAGTGTATATATTGAGCATCAGGTCAGTGTAAGCAATGTGGAAAGGTGACCAGTGTGTTCTCTCCCTCCATTGGACGGGACTTCAAACCCTTCAAAGAAAGAGCTGACTGCTTCATCAGTTGGATGCTGAAATACTTTTGGTCACGTTTCAGGAACATATGGCCTGCTGGAAAGTGATGATGGGAACCACCCATGCTCAAAGCCATGGAGTGTGAAGTTACACAGCATAAGGCGCCTCTAGGACTTCTGTGCTGTTCTGACTCAATGCCTCCTTTGAGATCAAGCCTGCTGCCAGAGTTGACAGCAAACATACAGTGTGAGCCCTTCTACAGCCGGACCCGACTGGCCTGAGCACGTGGACTGGCCCTGCAGATCAGCACGTTACTGGCAGGCAGCACTCACAGCTGCTCCACTCTCTCCTCTTTTAGGATGGCATGGCTAATAGTCACCTATTAGTTATCAGAAAGGAAGAGGCTTTCCCTTGGTTAAGTAACTGCCAGTAAAGTTTGCGATCAGCACCCTAATAATCATTTTGTGGATTACGGAAAGAAGTACCTATGGAGTATATGCCACTAACATGAAAAGGAAAAGCAATCCTAGTTGTCCTGCTTTGCACCAGACTGTAACTTCTAGAAGCCTTGTCCGTAAAATGTGAACACTTGCTTTGTTGCCCCAACTGGGCACTCTGTTAGTTTTCATGTTTTGTGTTTCTATACCTCCGTCTTCATTTATCCAGTAGAGAAACAGATTCATTGTTCCAACTTCAGTTATTTGATGATCTTCTCCATAGAGCCACAAAACCTGCTGGCAACCTAATTCCAGGGCTTCTCGCTGGGCATAAATGGAAGAACCATAATTCCTTCCAGAAACAAAAACAAAAAGCAAACAGATATGAGTATCTGGCAGGATATTTTACTTAGTGAACACATATCACACTTACATTTTCTCATTTCTGTGTAAGACGCAGTGCACAAATGCACCTCTACTTCATGGGCAAGTGCTCTGCATAGTCACTGCTTATTCCTGAGATACTGTGAGTGTATTTTACTAGATCATTTTGTATCTACTATCCTATAATTCTGACAGCTTAACCATATCCATCCAGACAGTCTTAAAAATACCTTCTGTCCCATTCTGTGGAGGTTCTAACTATTGCAATTGGACACTTAAGGAAAGCTTTTTTTAAAGTATATTTAGAAGTTGGAATCCTGGAGAGCATGCATCAACTCCCATCCGCCCATGGCTTTAAAAAAGCAAAGCAAAGGCATCAACCTCATACTATACGTTAGATGAAGAGATGGATAGTTAGACCTTTTGGAATAAAAAAATTACCAGAGATGAGCCATTACTTTTCTTGTAGGTGACATTCACAGAACTAGTAGCTCTCCAGTTGCCTATGGACCTCAATGAACTCCGTATTTTTGAGTAGCAACTATTTTCTTAAAATGTTGCCTAAAGGGTGAACATAACTAAATAATGTGTTTACCCTCTCTGGCCTCTCTGGGGGTAAAAAAAGGGTCCTCCTGCTCCTGATGTTCAACAGCTATCAAATTCCTAAATCAGTACATCCATTGCTGACCACTCTGTTATTAAGTTCTCACTTCTGGTGCACAAATAAAGTTTGTAGTGACCCCAAAGTATTCTCTTCTTCACTGCTGAAGTATGAAGCATGCACAGGAAACAATTACTGTATTTGAAAAACTAAACAATCCCACAAGCAGAGTGTAATAGTCTCAAAACACCAGACTCAGAGAAGAAAATTGGGTTTTTTTTTTCTTCCAATTTGTTATTCTAGTAGCTTAGCTGTGCAGCACCCGACAACCTGCTAACTTCAAGCCTACAAAAGAAACTCTTAGGTAGAAGCTTTGTTTAAACCACAGACTAGATATGCACAATCTACTTAGCCATATCAAAGCTGCTTGTTCCATTCAAATCCTAAGCAGCTGACAACACCTCAAGCACTTGGACATTAGCAATTGCGTTTCTAGCTAACCAAGGCCTCTGTCGCATTCAGCAGGATACCAACAGATCATGCTCAAGTCCATGCAGGTAACGGCCTAACGCTGGCCCTGTCCCTAAGCCATATTCCCCCGGACAGGCTGCCAAGAAAGGAGGGCAGTTGGCACGCCGCACTGCCCAGCTGGCACAGGCCCCAGCAGAGAACGCTGCGCCCAGAGAGAAGCGCTATCTATCTGCAGCGTCAGCTTCTGCAAGGGGAATGGCCGAAATGTCAGGCAGAAACTGCCCAGGTGCAGCTCCCTGGCTTGAGGCACCGCAGAATTCTCTCTCCAAAGAGCTCACTTGGCAGTGATCTCCAAACAAAAAGAGGCCTCTGAAATGTATGCATATTGACAAAGTGCAATTTTGAAATCTTCGTTGTACACTGTTTGCCCAACAGCTACATGCAATACCTTTACATCTGTTGCTGTATTACTGGATTAGACACTTCACTAAAGAAGAAGAAAAAAAAAAAAGGAGTGTCGCTGGTGAGCTCCACAGAAAATGCAGAATCATGTTTTCTTACCCTCCCAGTTTGCAGTCTCCCGTTCCTCCTTTCCAGGCTCTTACATATTTTGGATCAGCCCATAAGGATATGGGTTTAAAACTTCCACTTGCAAAGTAAGGGCCCACAGGACTCAGTATGACATAGAGTAGGGCTTTAGTTGGCTTCTTTACTCCAAGAGAAGGCTGAACAGAAGAAATAAAAACAAAAGTTACTGGTGTACTTCACTCCAACCATCAGATGCTGCACAACTATGTCCTGGGGAAAAAAAAAAAAAAAAAAAAAAAAAGTGCTGCAAAGAATGGGAAATATTTATATACCCGTTTTCCCTCTGTTGACCAAGCAACATAGAAACTCTAATTTTACATTTGGTTCATTCATCTGTGTTTTATTTTAACCTTCTCAAATAATTTCAAGCTTTAGAGAATTCAGAACTCAGCTTATAGACACACTGGATATGAAAAGTAACTATATTAATTACAGCAAAAGACTGCAAAGCACTTCTTTTCTTTCTCTTTTTTTATTTTTTTTTCCTTTATGCAAGCAGTAGTAATGGTGAGGAATCACTGTCAGCTCTACTGGAGGTTAGAATTAGCTAATGCCAATTGGCTTTTAAGAGAATCATATAGTGGCTCTGTGCGAGGCTACATGTCATTCTGAATGATCTACCTATTGCAAATTACTGTTACATATGACAGCATAGGAAATAAGCCGGAATGTATTGCTGTTTTCCTCTCTTCTTTGAGAGACACCTTCTCTTACTCCAAGTCATCACAAGCAACACATCAAGCAGGAGATGAAGTTTGCCACTGCTCAAAGGCTGAACTCTGGGTAAGTCTCTGCTTATCTGTATGATTCTTAGCAAAGCTCTAGAGTGAAAAATTATCTTAAAAAAACAGTTGCCAGGAGGCAGCTTTTATAATGAGACTTGGTGATAGCTGGAATCCTGTATAATGCTGCTGGCATCATGCAAACATGGGCAGCTGGAAGCCACAAACAGCAGAGTTTACCCCTCAGTTTGCCTGTGTATAAGCAGTTAGTCAGCGCAGCACTTCGATGTGCATGTTCCCTGCTTACGCACAACAGATCAGTGGCGAGGCAAAGGACTAGGGCTCCTTCTCCTGTGGCAAGGGAAGGAGAACTGCGCACCTGCTGTGTTTTAGGTCACACATCCTCTTAAGTGATTTCTGGTTTTCTAAGCAGATGACCTGACAGCCTCTGAGGGCTAATGCTGCTCCCAGGAGAAAGAGAGAGCTTGAAAGACTTTGCTAAACAGAGATTTCTGGCTAATGTCTTGACCATTTTCACCCAATAACTGGCAGCTTTTTACTCCAAGTTGAAAAATTCCTGCGAAGCTGAATGGAGCCTGTCTCTCTGGAGGTCACTGAAGCTTCACTCTTATTTGTGAAGAGACTGTTTTTGTGTCATTTAATATCTTTGAGCTTTTCTGTGAAAATCATGGTCTTTGCCATTATTACTAGTTCAAAAGAGCCCATGGGACTGCAGTTTCCCAGCTGCCACTGTGCCACATGAAGGGGAACTAACGACAGCTTGAATTGCACTTAATCAGGAGAAGCATTTCTCAGAAATCACTGGGTCATTTGAAGCATTAAGTTCCCAGAGAAGGACTAAAATAAGAGGAAGAAATCATATGAGGAATAGTCACAAGCTCTTAGCACTACAAATCTTTTTCTTTCACAGTGTTAAGAGTAAGAGAAACAAACAGTCCAAAAAAAGTATCCTAAGACTGGATCCTGCTTGGTTGTTAAAACACTATTTTGTTTAGGGTCAGTTCATCAGAAAGAATATATCATCCTTGAGATCTTATATGCAACTGAATGGGTTACTACTTTGTTTCCCCTCAGAGAAACCAGTCACCTAAACAGAACAAGCTCATGGTTGCTATCTAAGGTTATATTTTCACTAAAAAAAAAAATACAGTTTTTAATATTAGTACTTTGTGGAAATCCTTTCACCTGAAAATCTGCAACTAATTTAAACACATTAAATTAATGAAGTCTTAGAACACATGTGAAATAAATGAGTATTATGGTAAGCATTGATGGATATGGCTATTGCAAGAGAGTGATTTTGCTAGTTGGGAACCACACATTCTTTGGTTTCGTTATGCCATGCTCTGCCATTAAAACTTTCTCTCTCATCACTGCCCAAAAAGAGTTTTACTTAAAATAAAATCCCTATTCTAATTCACTTGGTAAATACCTTATGCTTGACTCATGCCCACATGCAACTCATGCTGTGAAATCGGGTTCATCCAGATTTGAGAATAAAGTAAAATAAGAATTGATTTTTAGAATTTGATATTTCTCTCTCAGCAGAGACATCTTAATTTACTGCCTAGAATCTTCCACAATCCTCTTACTTAGGCCAGGGTGGAGGTATGAAGTGAAATAAAACTATACAGTAAATTTTCGCCCATTTTTTCTCTGCATTATTAATATTTTAAAGAATTTAAAATCAGCAGGATTTAAAAAAAAAAGGAGCTAAAGGATGCAAAATAGAATATTTTAAGAGACTATCATGTTGCAAATATCTATCCTTTCAGTTTTCTTTATATTTACATGTATAATTATTGTAATCCCTTAGAAAATTAATTGCAACGCTTTACATTAAATGTTCTGAACAAATGTGTCCACTAGGTGGTGGTGTGGTCAACAAGTTTGTTAAGCAGACCCGCAGGTGACTACGAAAACGATTTAACCCTGAACTGTGACACTATCATTTACTGGCTGCTGCATATTTAACTTGATGAATTAATGGTCTCATGCTTAAACACACAAAAGCAAAGAGGAAACGTGTTGTTTCAAACCTCAGTTCCAATTAAAGTGGGACGGATATACAGGCTGGCAGCAGTCGAGTAGGGCACCCACTCCTTCTCCACTTCCACGAGCTTCCGGATGCACTCCAGCAGTTCATTCTCATCAAAACACTGCAGGAGCAAAGAAAGGGAGAAAAAAAGGAAATTTTTATTCCAGGGTTACGCAAAAGTAGCCATTTACAGTCTTAGCCTCCAAGATGGAAAGAACCCCGCGTGCAGCCAACACCTTGTCTTCCCAGGGCACCTGGAGGGCTAGAGCGCCACCTCTTTGGCAGAGGAGTGTTTTGGATGACAACTACAAGGGGATGGCCAAGTCTCCTAGTTTTAACAACAAGTTCTTACAGTAATAAAGCTAATAAATATTGGAGGAAATCATTTGGCCAATAAATGAGTTCTAGAAAGAGTATTATTAGTGCGAGATCAAAAATGAAGGCACTTGGATACTAAAGGGTTTAACTGAGGTGGAAAAAAAAAAAAGCAATAGAGCAATAGAGCTATTTATTCATCAGTCTGCAGGCGAAGACCTAAAGAGCAATGTGCCTCCCTCAGTAGCAGACCCTCTACATCAAAGGCAGCAGGAAGATACTGCAAAAAGCAAAACTCTGTTGGGATTTAAAAGACGAAAAAATTCAAGCCGTTTCCTTCACTGAGCAGGATCTCCAAGAAGATTTAACAGAACTATTCAAGAGTTACAGTATTTGGTAAATGCTACACTACAGTGCTGTTTCAGAGATTTACGCTCTGAAATGAAGATATTCTCCTTAGCTCAGGGAGGCAGACGTGCCTTGGCTACATACCGGCAGAGTTGCTCGTCGTGCCGATCGCGCCATCCTCTCCATGTTGAGGCTCGGTCTGAAGAGGCGGATTTTGCCATCCACGCCGCGGTAGGCCTTCATTCCTTCAAACAACTACCGGGCCAGAAAGCAAGAGGAAGGGGAGCAGAAAGGGAAAACAAATTGTAATTGAGGCAGGCTATCCCCTGGCGACCTGTGTAAAAGTATAACCTGCCCTTTGGAAATAAAGAACTTCACTTTCCTACCTTCCTTTCCTACCACTTTTTCCTAGCACCAACGGTACTCAAAACATTAATGTTAACTAGTCAATCCTTGCAGCACACTCCTGTGAGGTGGTATTTTCATGCTTTTATTATAAAGATGGCCTGTCTACACTTCAAAATACATCTTGTTCTGTCAAGGAACTTGCTGATAAGATTTTTTTCTCATAATTTGGTTACAACAATTAAAATTTGTAGCATGTGTTTGACTTAACTATTGCCTCATATCCTGACGGATACCTAAAGCTGCGCTGAAACAGTATTCTTCCTTATGAAAAAAGACCTATGGATTTTAATATATTAATTACTCCAATGGCTCAATTATTTTAAGGTCTAAAACATATTTTGGCAAGAAGCATAGAATAAGGTGTTAAGGGGAGGCTTAATTTGCAAGCAAATTCTTTACCATCTATTTTCCCATATGTCCCTAGGCTGGGGTAAGGGGTCTAGCTAGGATGCGAGACTAGCGCATCAGCCTATAGTAGAGGAAGAATGCATGAAAATGTTTTATCTGTACTTTATGGAAAGTCTAGATATTGGTCATAATTATCTGGTCTAACTGCAGAGTCTGGGTGACTGGTGCTGCTCTGCAGTTTACCAGAAATCCCTCTGGCCCCAGTGCCCTGCCAGCAGAGTATGTTATTGTCTCCTAATCGCAGAAAAATAACATACGCACATAAAATACCCATAGTAATTTTCAGCTATAGATAGACAATTTCTAATTACAGATAAACATACATGTAGTGTATAAGCCAACATTACATATACATATATTACTTAGATTAAGAACTACATAATTCTATTTATATCTACACAAAGAGTTCAGAATTTTAAAACGTATTTTCTAAAGTGTTTCACTGTACATTAAATTTCAGTATAAATTCCATAAATTTAGCTGCGTTGCTTCTGTCAGGCTCCTCAGAAATCTTTTGCTTATAAAAAAAAAAGCCGTAAATACATTCTGTGCGACTGGAAGACAACACAGGTAAGTGTTTGATTAAGGAAAAGGAATCCAGTATTTGTAAGTAATTTTATAAAATACTAAAGATTTCATTATTATTAAATTCTACATTTTCCCATAGTGATTAGTGAAATGCAAAGCTTAAAAAGCCTTCATACAGGCCAGTGACAGAGTTAGGTCCTTCCACACAACAAATTTTAATTGAGTTGTAACTGGGTTGCAGGAATCTAGGCAATTTTCCTTATGCTACATATTAGCTTCGCAGCAGAACCAGAGTTAAAACTCAGAACTTTTTGCCCTAAAATTGTTCTTACTTCTATGATAATGCCGACCTTATTAAAAGCTTTGTGCACAGTACTGAAAAGAGAAAAAAAAAAAAAAAAAAAAAAAAA
>VZSV01000089.1:3254505-3284266 GCA_013398735.1 Nothocercus julius
GATAGCTACATTGTAGCTATGAGGGGGAAAAAAAAAAAGATATTTTTAATAAGTGATGGCATAGCATATGATACAAATGGTATTTTGATATGATTTCTGTTGGGTCAGCTACTGAGCAATATTGCATTTTTGTAAATCTACTTGTTCTTCTCACAGAAATATTGTCCCCCCGCCCCTTCTCCCAACACATTTACAGAAGTGTTAATGAGAGGGAAGAGGAAGGAATGTTACTACTAAGATTTGACCAATGGTTCAACAAAAGCAAGAATCATATCATTACTGAAACACAAAGACTTCTCAAATCATTATTTTTTTCTCCCAAAATAAGTATTTTTAATGTTCAAGAGCTCAGTAAACCTTTCACTCTTTCAAGAGGGAGACAGTGATGTGTTCCAGAAATGCTCAACTTGAATAACAGCAACTGTTGTGGTTGCTTGATGGTTGGAGGCTACAGTCGTGTGCAAACAATATTATCTGACACTTATACATCACAGGAGCTGGATCTGGAGTTCAGCAGATCCAAGCTCTCACACTGCATCATGAAGGGCAAGGAAAAAGGGGAGGGAATGCCAAATTCATCATTTTTTTTTTATACCCACTGTGTATTCATTGAGCCACAGCATTGGCACCAGATTCTCCTCTGTCTGTCCTCTTGGCTAGAGGAAACGTGATGCAATAAGAGTAAAAGAATAAATAAATAAAAAAAAATGGAAAAAATAAGAGAATGTTTGTATTAGCAATGATCTCAGAGCGGGCCAGAGGCCGAGTGCTAAAGCAATATGCTACTATGAGTGCAATACAGGTTTGGGACTCCAGCGTGGTTTCTTGCTCCTTGGGCAGATCAAGAGCTGCAGCCTTAGCCACAGGGGCCTGTTGCTATTTACACAGGTCCCTTGGAGTTTAGATGACAAGACAGGGGGGAAAAAAGAGTGACAGCAAAAACGGTGCAGGCAGGAGCCCAGGGACAGCGGGTGGTAAAAAAAGAAAGAAATAAAATAAAATAAAAAAAAAAAACGAAGCACCAGCAGCTCCGCTGGAGTCAGTGGGCTCCAAGCTGCAGGACAGCGCAGACGTGAGCATTACCAACGCTGCTCGGGGACACAAAGGACAGCTTCAGGCAGCAAGCAGCTAAGCACAGAAACGGTTAACCACGCTGGTTTCCAACTTAACATTCCACTTCCCAAAGTCCCGTGCTGGATATTCCCTGCTCTATTACCCTTGTCCATGCTGAATGCCTCCTATTGCCTTTGGAGCTCTCCAGACTTGTTTGGAGGTGCAAACAAGCCTCTGTCTAGTCTGTCCTGCAATCCAAGCTGTAAACCTTTAAACAGATTCCAATAAATTCCACAAAGTGCATGTTCAGTCCCCAAATTAAAGCTATCCTTGGAGTCTCACACAGTCTCATCCAGTGCTTAATTAAGTTACATCTCTGACAGTAATTGGACATATCCACTGTCAGTGAACTACAATGTTTTTCTAAACCCATGAAAAAAGGGCTGTCCCTCACTGGGCTGTAAAGCAAAGTGTGCTGGAACCCACAGAGCAGAGCTGATTCTGATTACACCAACATAAGCATAACCGTAAAAGTCATTCTAGAATGACATCAGCAAAACGTAACTAATCCTAACAAAGTTAAGGTAGTATCAGTCCTTATATAATACACTATACTTTTAAGAGCTAATGACACAAAATAAACAATTTCCAAGTCTGTTTAGTACTCACTTCTACAGCATAATGCAGAGCAGAGGAGGCTGGATGCAACGAGAGGTTCTCAAGAGGCTTAATATAAGGTTTCTCCCATCCTGAAGCCAAGGACCATTCAATTGTCAGCATATTATCAGTGAACACTGTCCCAAATACCAAACCAGTGGGATCTGGTTTTTCCTTGAAAGTTGTTGCTGGAGTGATAATCAAGTCTGAAGCCTGAAGGAACATAAAGCCAAAAATGAAATGTATAAATATAATTAACTTAGATTGAATTGATAACGGTTCTACGTCAGTGAACATAGAAAAATACAGTATTTTATCTGCTGGGATACTTACTGACAGACTGGTTAAAATTAGCTATGTCTAATTAGCAGGCAAAGTGTTTATCTTTCTGTGTATGCACCTGTACATGCAGTTTCTCAGAGCACAAGTGTTTTGCATATTTTGAAATGCTGCTAAGTGGGAGAAGAAGTACAAAGCAAGAAAACAGCAAGTTAGCTGTTGAAAATTGCTAGGATATTTAGATTACAGCAAATGTTTACACCTGCACAAGTTCCATAAACTTCTGATAGCTGTAATTCATAAATTGATCAACATAAATTGATCATCAGGTAGGATAGGATAAGGAATGAATTCCCCCCCTCACAACTAAGTAGGTACGTTACGCTGATTTTCTTTTAATGGATCTTGATAGGACAAGGGAGGGTAAAAAAATCATTCCTTACAGGACAAACTGTGCCATGCAAAGGCTTTCTCACACAAGCCATACCCAACTGGCTGCAGCAAAGCATCACAGGCTTTCATAGGTGAACCATGGTACAGAAGAGCAGGGGTGGGCAGGCAGGAAGGGTCCACTCTGGGCTTCATCCCCTTTCCTAGCTGGAGCCAGGAAGCACTGCCTGTTACTGCGGGGGGAGTCTGGCTCTCCCACCTTGGGTACACACAGCATTGACTGCGACGCGGCTACTTTGCCCTCCCCACTTCAAACAATTTGCATGTGTCCTCAAGAAGGAAGTTCTGCAAGAGCTATCACCAACTTTGACTCTTCATACTCAGCACACACTTTGCAGAAAATTCATCTCAAGCTTTTTAAAATTTACCACCCTCCATCTCTGTAAACAATCTGATTTTCGAGAAGTCTTTAATGAACAGTGGCCTATTTTTTACTTTTTTTCTGCTTAATGGCTTAGATGTGAAATTAACTGAGAGCTGGAGCACATGAACAGCTGAAAGCTTGTTTTAAACAAACTCCAATTACAGGGCTTGTCAAGATACTCCAGTGCATTAGCCTGCTTGTGCTAATACATAAGCTGATGAAAATACAATTACTCTCCTTAACTCTTTAGAGCACCCTTCCTGCTGTGGGCAGTGAATGCTCCAGTGGGAAAAGCACTATTAATGATGTACTGAAAATAAAAATGAGTTTTACCTGACAGCCCCTTATCATGTACTTTGAAAAACAACAGAACACAGAAGAGCAGGCATGAAAATAAAAGCCAGGAAACAGTGCTCGCAATTACCCCCACTCTACCACTTAGTGCGGGAAAACACTTAGGCGGGAGCAGGGTGCCAGTGGGACTTGCAAGGATGCACAACAGGGTTATATGTGGCTTTACCTCAGCACAGAGATGTTTGAATCAGAATTCTTATTGCCAGTGATATTATCAGCCCTCTCCGAAGCCAAAGCTGCTGTATCACCTCAGGCCATTTTCATTAAGAGAATTATCTTTACAATCAAGTGGTTTGGACACCAGAAATACCTTAGGGTGTCTCGCCCTGCACGGCTCCCGTCATTCCTGCCCGTGTCGGCCGCTTCCTCGGCTGTGGCAGCACAGCTGGTTCAAGGCCCGGGGAGAATTATGAGCACCAGAACTAGAGAACTGGGGTTCGGGCTGAGACAGCTGGAGGCAGAGCGGCTAGGAGAGGTAGCTGTGATGGTTTCCTGAAAGGAAACGGCCTTTCCTGAGCACAGAGCTTCCTGGAGCTGCGCGCTCCGAGCAGGGAGCCTCTCTGCAGTTTCTCCCTTCCCTCAGCCTGCAGGAAAATTGGCTTTTGGTCAAGGCGTTTGGAAAACACCTGACCTGCCAACATCAGCTGCGAAATTGCACTCGGAACTCTTCCTTCAAACAACTCTAGGGATGCCCTGCAACCTCAAATACTGGTTAAACTGTATAGACGGAGCAAGAGTCATTAAGCAGGCAAGTTTTCCTGTTCCCTGTAATTCTGACAAATCCTGTCAAACTTGCATCTAAAACATGTTTTATTTGACCATTAGTGTTGCCCTTTTTCTTGGGTATCTTTCTCTTTATTCATCCTAGAGTTCTTCTCCCTGTCTTTACCAACCAGCAGGTACAACAAGTTGACACCACCCACAATCTGCTGCATCTTTCAGAATCCCAACAAGCACATTCTAAGGCAAAACACCACCAAGTGCTGTGGTACATTCAATATTTTTGACGGGAGGTAGTGGGGTCTTGGAAAACCCATCCTTTGCATCCTCCCTGTCACGACATGGTCTGCAGCACAAGATACGGCCCGCACCCTCAGCCTCTTCTACATGTCTGAGTGACTAGGCCCCCAGCACAAGCCTCTCCTCCACTTAGCCTGCCGGCAAATTCTCGTTGTGCTGCTCGAGCAACACTGGGAGGGAGAGCAGAGACGCAGCAGGACCTGCAACAAGAGCGCGGAGCGAGGCCAGCTGACTAACACCAGAAGCACTCATTACCTATCAGTGCCTATTACTTCTAGCATCACTCACACTGAAAAATTATTGCGGTAATGCCATGCTACCACCTATGACCTTTATAAATGGCAATCTATTTCTTTGCCTTGTCTACATTGCTCCAATCCTGGAAGCAGCATTAAGGACGCATTAGCATTAACACCGCTGTTCACACGGACAGTACAAAGGGCAGTTTTCTATGAGGTTTGCCTGCTTTGTTTACGAATGCACTCTCTAGCACTCTCTGCCACTGCTGCCTAATGGAGCCCTTAAACTGAAAACAGAACTGGGAAACAAAAGCCAAAAAGGAAGGTGAAGAAACAAACACCCATGGCACACAGCCTAAGCAATAATCAGATGCAGTTACTTGGCCCATGTTACCCAAAGTAGAACAGCAAAGACTTGTCGCCGGCCTGGCAAACTTTCCTGTCCCACAGCAGTGCCGTAGGTCCAAGTGGATGTGCCTAAGTTCCAGCCCTGGGAACCCTTGCAAGAAAAAGAAAGAAAGAGATTGCCCTGCCAGAGAGGGGTAACAGGGATTGACAGGGCATTTGATAGCACTACACCTGCGAGCAGCTACTGTCTCAACCACACACACTTTCCAATAGCCCCTTATCTGAAAGGGGCCTGCTGGTTGCAGCACCACTTCCTCCAGATTGAAGACTCACCACTGCCGAGCGCAAAGGACACAATGGGACTTCCTGGGACTAAAATTCATCCCTTGATCAAAACAGATCTTGCAAATTATAAACCAAGTCAAATACAAAATGATGTGCTGATAAGTATAGCTTCTAGCCAAAGCTGCAGCAAGACCTTTTGGTGCCTACAGCCAGGATGTCGGTTTAGTGCTTAGCCTACCCTCCCCTTGCAAAATGCCTAAGCAGATCTGGAGTTGGCAGCAGCCTCAGCCCAGAGCTGCTGCCCTCGTTGCTGCCCTCCTGCTGCTCATTTGATGTTTACCCTAGAGAGCTGTTCAGGGCGAGTGCAAATGGGGAATGTGCATCTTCCCTGCTCTTTCCCTCACATTTTGCTGATGCCTTCCCAGCTGATCCTTGCCTACTAGGTTATTTGTCTACAAGGTTATTTCCCCAATGAATAAGCAGTAGACTGAGTAGCTGTAACAAGTGTAAATCATCTGACATACCCAGACTTCTCTGAACATTGCACTGGGCCAAGCTCTTCTACCACAGATACCACAGAACTGGCAGCCTCAGCTGTACAACAGCTTACAAATTGCACAACCATAACAACAAGTTTCAGCAGGGATCCTCAAAACATTAGCATACAGCGAGTGAGACTATCTGTGATCTATGATGATGAAATACTTAAACTCCCTGACTTCTTGCCTAGGTGATTCATTCAAGATCACAAAGCAGCCAACAGCAATTATTCTTTTTTTTATTACTTATGCTGAATTTTCAAGCATATCCTAGGAAAGATCAGCATCTCCTGATGCAATAACAGGCATGGAAGTGTAGACAAAGTGACAACCAGTTTTGCCCTTGTGCTTGTGAACAGCATAGTGTGATTGCTGCAGCAAAGTAAATGCCGTAGTGTGGGACTTGGCTGGAGAGGAATGCTTGCTAACTCACCTTCGGAAGCAGAAGTCTCTTGGATGAGTTTATGGGGCCCTGCAGCTCCCACTTTGTGGGCAGCAGTACAGCAGGAGCAATGAGCAAAACAACACCTTTCTCCTGCAGCCTCATCAGCCCCTTCCCTTCCCAGCCCCTTGCAGGGGGCAAGGAACATCCCTCTTTCCCTGCTGACCTGAAAAGTGCTCCCAGATGGCTGGGAAGGGCATCCATTACATATCCTGGGCCAGCGGCCACACGATGGTAGAGTTCAGGCCACCACTTGCTGCCTGCAATTGCTCCTGGAGAGCAGCTGCTGTGAAGAGCCCACAGGGATGTGCTGCCTCCTCCTGCAAGAGCCTCCACCACGTGCTCCTGCTTTCCGTAGGCTGCTGTGGTGCATCACGCTTAGCCACAGCCGCCGCCAAGCTCCTGGCGCGCTCGGAGCGGTGTCGGGGCAACGCACAAGCTGCGCCGCCACTGGCACCGCGGCGGGAAGCAGCAGCCGCGCTTGCAGCTGCGCAGCAGGAAGGGCAACTGGTCCTTTTCTCCTCGCCTGGGGCACGACAAGCAGTTGCCTGCTCTGCCTATTCATAAATCCCACCTTGGAAAAAGAAATATTGAATATTGCTCCACTGGATGCAACCGAATTCTGCCTTTTCTAACAGGGTTTATTTTCGTCGGGTTTGCTCACTAACCTCTCAACTCTATACTCTAATCACTCGTTCACACCATGGCTGCATGAACTGCTTGAGCGAGGAGAGCTGTCCGGCCTCTGACTGAGGGCAGACAATTCCTCCGGGCTCTTGTATCTTTCTCCCATCTTCTTCTTTTTTGGAACAGACTGCAAGAGGCCGTCACTTTCTGTATAAGACTAAGCCCAAAATGGCTCTGTTGACAATAATGTCTACAGTAGAAATAATAAAACAGTAAGATTTGTATAAGGATTGTATCTATTCAAAATGGGTTTATAAGAGGTGCTACAACAAATTCTTATGAATTTATTACTAGCTTGTAAGGAGAAAAAAAGAATGTTAAATTTAGCTAGCCTATAATCCCTTTATAGTCATCACTATTTTAAATTCACAACACAGCCTGAGGCTTGAGAATGGAAAGCATGCCAAGATATAATAAGATTTGAGCAGGAAGAAAATTCTATAAAAATTGAGAAAGAAAAGGTAACAAAGCGTCTTCTGCTACCCCAGGGAGAACAGCCAGAGATTTTTCAACATAAAGCTTCCCCAGGATCTGCTCTGGTAATACTTGTTCGCCCGAGTGTTTGGAGTGGTGCCTGGAAAGGGCACCAGGTTGTCTGCACGGTGGGTGCTGAAACACAGAGCAGATGACAGAGCCGAGGGGTGTCAGGGCTCTGAATGAGCCGTGAATCCATCCTGAGGGCAGAGCAGACAGGCCCGGGAGGACTTTGTCTAGCCCTTTCTCTGCAACACATTTACCTAAATGCTTCGGAACAGACAGTCAGCCAACACATTAAGAAAACATTGGTCAAATCAAAGGAGGAGCTTCTACCACCACCCTCCTCTCCACCCCACAAGGTAATGGGAAGAAAAGGAGCAGGGAACAGCATTAGGTCGATCTATTCTCCAAAATAACTACCAATAGGACAAGAGGAAATGGCCTCAAGTTGCACCAGGTTAGACATTAGGAAGAATTTCTACATGGCAGGAGTAGTCAAGCACTGGAACAGGCTGCCCAGGGAAGTGGTGGAGTTACCGTCCCTGGCAGTGTTCAAGAACCGTGTAGATGAGGCATTCAGGGACACGGTTTAGCAGGCAGGGTGTTCAGGGGCTTGCAGTTGGACTCGATGTCTTATTGGTCTTTTCCAACCATAATGATTCTGTGATTCTATGATTTCCTCTGGCTTCTTAACCCTTTCCCCTGGCTCCGCTCTGACCAGGTAATGTTTGATTTGGAGAGGCAGGCAGGGCAGTAAAGCTAATGCCTAGCAAGGGTGCAGAAAATTGTTTGGAAGTGATGTACATTTTTTTCCTTTGAGGCTGAATGGGGCACCTACAGAAGCAGCCCAGCTCAAAACGCAACCAGAGGATGCCAAAAAGCAGCAGAAGGGAAAATCAGGATGTGAGAAAGCTGCAGGCTGGCCCATCAGTAGAATAAGCATCAAATAGACTGGTCTTACCCTACAAAATGCTCAAGTGTATGGGTAATACATAATGTCCTTGATTGCAATGACACTAACAGAACTTCAAAAGTTCTGCATGTATTCAAATGATGCCCTGCACCAACTCCCACTGATTCAACCCAAGGCTCACTTAAGATAGTAGAGATGCCTTCTTCCACCTTTGAGGAAATTCAGATTATAAAGAAGGCAAAACTCCCAGAATCTCTACAGCCTCACCTACATTTACTGCTGCAGGAAACCTAAATGAACTAACAGCCCCTTTATCATTATTCTCTTTCTCCACTGATAAAAATTTCAAACAATTTTTTCTTTTTTAAGTTAAGGAACACAAGGGAATGGAATTCCCATGGATTAGAAAGAAGCAATTCCCCACAGAACGATTAAGAGACACCACAAACCACAATTGTTTAATGGCCTCATACAGAAAATCTTCTCATAGACTCATATTCAAATATTTCCATAAATACAAGATGGTGGCTCGTCTTCGCTAATGGGACACATTAACTAATTACACTACTCATATTATTCATTACTAATATCTGCTGCTGCTTCTCAAAAGACCTGACATCTTGCTTAACACAATTTGTAACACCGTACTGCTCTTTGCCTCACAACTGCTGTATTTCTGCGCTGCAGCACAAATATAACAGTCCATTTTTAGAAAGAGTTTGCCTAGAAGAAGGTTTGAATCTAACATAGGTTGAAGGCGCACACTGGCCTGTGACGCAAGACTAAAATATAAAGATCTGTCACATTTCACTGATATCGTTTTTCTATTTTTTTTTTTTTTTTTAAGAGTCACAGTATTTTAGGTAGATCTTCAAATAATGCTTTATAAACACAAAACTTAAAAAATGGTGTACAAAGACTTAAGACACTACTGCCTCAGGGCTCTGAAAACTATCATTTCTACTTGGCACAAAGAAACTGAAACACAGAAATGAGATACTTACAACGGCACTTTTAATAAAAATAGCTATATTGATGGAAGAAATGAATTGAAAACCTAAATTTTCAATAAACAAGTAAGAAATATTTGGCCTAAGTAGCCTGTCCAGTAAAAAACACCTTGTGTGGAATAGCCAAGAATAGAGTCATAATCCTAAGTGTCTGAGTCCTGTGCAGTCACAGTTAAATCTTCTTAACCTGATTTTAATAAGCTTGCAGACAAGCAGGGGAGGGGATTTATGGAATGATGGTCCCCTGAATTTATCATTTCCAGTGGAATTTCAAAAAGGTCTTTTAGGAAAATTTTATCGCTTGATCTGCTGCAGAAATTGTCATATTTTGGTGACTGAGCATACTCGAGACTTTCTTATGAACAGGTAAGAAGTGTGAATTAAGATAAAACTTTTTGAGCTCTCTAAGCAATTGCTTCGGATGGATACATGGATTATCTCAGAAGCAAACAGAAAGTACAACAGAATCATGTGAAAAAAAACCTAAACTATCTTTCTTAACTGTAGCCCTCGTTCCTATATATTGAAAAAAACAATCCATTTAATATCAATTCTGAGGACTCCATACGACAGTGCCATTTAGGAAAAAATAAGAATTCTTGAAAGCATGGACTTCTTAAGTTTTCGGGGAGGGTCAGATAGTTTCCCTTGTGAATCACTGGCTGGTGCTAAAGACTTTCCTTTTAAAAGCAATCCTTCACTTTTGGAAAAAAATAAAAAGATATGATCCAAATATAATTTCCAGAATTCTAGTACAACCTCTGTGCTTTTACAGAAACCTTATCTTAAGCTCCCAGTTAACAAAGAAGATAAAGCATCACTTTCCTTGTGCTCCAAGTTAAGTCCACAAAACTGCTCCCTGGCTATTCTCCAAGCATCTCCCTTTCATCTTGGCTAAAAGCTCCTGTTGTTTGTTGAGGACAATTAGTTTTATTTACAAATTCAAGAACTCCAGATAACAAGACAGTCAGTTTCTCTGCTACAGCTAAAACCCTGTAACTATTTGAGGGACATTATTTCTTTCAAAAGAAACACAGCTAGAACTACTTCTTGCCATAGGCTTTACACTGAACAGTGACCCTGGATCTCAAACGCCACAAGATGGACAGGTTCCCAAGGGCACTAAAAATGCACTTGCAGTCTGTTGGGAAATCATCCCTTAGCCTAGCACAGGAGAATCATGGAGAATTATTTCCACAGCTGTAAGAACCTGTTCTCGCGTAGCAGCATTTCTGGGCTACCACAGTTCTGAAGGAAGAATCAGTGATGCTTCTCTACTGCCAACCACTCTGTGCTCACGGCCTCGAGCTGGAAGCAGGACCTGCAGAGAGAGCCATGCCCGGCCCTGCTGAGCTGCGCTGCTGCTCTACCTGCGCAGGCAACTGGCACTGAGCTTTAACCACGCTTTTCTGAGAGCTGGAGAGAAAGCAGCAGATGCCTAAGTCAATCTTGCCCAGCCTGTATTAGTCTTCTTTAATAAACTCCTGGGTTTATACCTTTATTAATGGCACTCTGTTTGTTTCTAGCATATTTTTGTAATATGCTAGAAACAAACAGAGTGCCATTAATAGAGAGCTGTATCCACAGGATGAATTCCAGCCATTATTAGTAACATTCAAATAGCTGTGTGCAAAGCCTGTGTGGATGCATGTTTGCCAGGAAAGTGAAATAAGGCAGAGAAGCAGAATCAGCACTCTGTGTTTTGAGCAAAGTTCATGGTAATCTGACGCCGAGGCTGCATGTTTTAAAATACGCAACTAAAAGCCCTATTCCCGGGAAGAGCAACATCTGTGTAACAGGACTTGCAAGAACAAAATCAACATCCTTAATATTTTTTATTGGAATTGTCTCAACTTGAAGCACAAAAACTTGCCTTGGAAATACATTTTCAGTTTCTGCTTGCCTCACCCAAAGCAGAAAAATATTAGAGCTATCAATCACTGTGAAGGGATGTTGGCTGTTTATTTGTAGCTTACAGCCATGGCGCAGATATAATCCTTTTTTTCTAGTTTGCGCAGTTCCTAGCGGGACGGCAGGCAGCTCAGAGCATAGATCACTTTATGCTCCGGGACATTATGGCTCTGCAAAACAGGCCGTGGAGCAGAGAGCGTTACAGAAACCTCCGGCGCCCAGCTCAACAGGAGCCAGTTCCAGACTGGGGCCGCGCAAACGCCTTGGAGCGGCCCGCGTTCCGTGCAGCAGGCCCAGGAGCTCAGCGGGGATTGCGAGACTGCACTAACCCACCTGCTGAGCTTCCAGGCTGCCCAGGCTCCCATCCCGCTGGCCTGGGCCCGGGAAGGCTGCGTTTGTCTGAGGGAGACTGGGCGGGAGAAAGCACTGCCGCTTCGGAGCCATTCAGGTATGGGAACTGCGCTTACATGTTATCCCTTCCACTATCACAGCTCCTCATAGCAGCAAACCAGCACAGATTAAACTGTAAACTATAGCTATTTTATAACTAATTCTATATAGCTTCAAAACAGTAAAATAGAGAGAAACAATAGAAATGGAAAATACTTAAAAGAGTACTTAAAGGAGGTATCTCATGTACTAGTCTCTCCCTGAAGAGAAAATAAATTATATGACAAAAAGTTACACAGAGACAAAACACAGATTTTTTCAAATTTATCAAAACACACAAATTAAGTGCCTTCATCATATGTTATTTCATGATACTATTATATGAGAAAAGGCACATCCAAGAGCAAAACCGAGTATGTGCCTTTTCTGATTCAACATTCAATTACACAGAGAACGGCTGCGGTTTCCACCTTTGGTTTCATATGCCCTTCCTAGAAATCTGATGCTCACAATACACCAAAATTACAAGTATAATTTCTTAGGTAACGGTCACAAGCCACAGCCAATTCTTTAAAAATACATATACCTAAGCTATAGTTAGGGATAAAAAAAAGATTCACTCTGGTGGAAGGATCTGGGTAGGTAAATCCTGGAGATCTGACATCTTCTACAATACAGGAAACCTAACCATAAACATTGTTCCTCCTGATGTTCCTCATCCGCTCCAAGATTACTTGTGATGTCTAAGCGCAACACATTAGGTACCTTGTAAATCACAGAGCAGTCAGGGTTAGCTTTTTAACTGGAGAAGTGAATCAAAAGTAATTGAGTAGCAACTGGTATCAACAAAGTTCTGATTCTGATTTGAGAGAAGTCCACGAGAATTAAGAACAGTGAACAGCTAGCCGAGGAGCTCACAGTGCCCTAGTATCTACATGTAACAGTCCTTCCTCCCCAGAATATGGGGGAAAAACTCTTCAAGTTCCCTGTTAAACAGAAATTTCTGTGAAATTCATATAATCTACCTAAAAAGCACAACATCGCATTCTAAAAAGAAGTGTTTTCAGAGAGGGAATCTGGTATTCAAATATTGGCATCATTCACTTTAAATAATCTTTTATGCAACCATAAAAATAAACCATTCCTCATTTTCTGTATTTCTATTCCCACAATCCTGGATTACTTAGGTTACTTGCACATAAATAGCAGCTTTCTTTGAAATATCGTTACTAATAGTTTCTGAAGTTGTAGCCATATTTTTTTTTTCATAGAAGCAATTGTGAAGCCCTCAAATGAATCCAGCTTTATTTTATTTGTCATTGCCTAATGTAATTTTTCCTTCATTTTTATATATATTTTTTTTGAGAGAGAGAGAAAATGAAGTTACAGAAAACGCAAATTATTATTATATTGCATAATGTGACAAAGAATACATATCTCCCAACCAAATATATACCACAGTCTTCAGTCTGAGCCAGCTGTTTTTTCTAACATTTTTCCCTTTATGACGCATGTGTCCCACCTGCTAATATATTTTCCGCTCACACAGATTCTCCACTCATGATTTGCCATTCTGACTGACACACAAGAATAAAAGGAAACTGGCTCAAAGTCACCCAATATTTGGAGCTTTGGTAAGGGAGATGCTTGACAGCCAGTTAGAGAATCCTTAAGGCTGCTCTAATTTATGGCCTGTTCACCTATGGCTCAAAAACTACCAGAGCACTTGTCACTCTGTCTGTCCATCCTTCATGTGGACTGTGCAGGAGGAAACAGTGCAGGCAGTTACATAAGTGAGAACAGCTCC
This sequence comes from Nothocercus julius, assembly GCA_013398735.1. Classification (NCBI taxonomy): domain Eukaryota; kingdom Metazoa; phylum Chordata; class Aves; order Tinamiformes; family Tinamidae; genus Nothocercus; species Nothocercus julius. The sequence goes on from VZSV01000089.1 coordinate 3,267,731, forward strand.
TTTTTCTGAAGAAATTGTTTTTGTTTTCAAATACTTACTCTAGTAATCGATACCAAAAAATATACATATATTGGGATATATCTTGCCTACTTATTAGAAGTAGATTTACAAAACAATTCTGCACTCCATATATGTCAGATGTTGAAGTTTCATAACTGGCTACACGCTTACGTCAACATTTCACAAAGCAGACCTTCTGGCTGAAAAGTCATCCTAAATCAGCCTTCTCTGACAGAACTGCCAGAGATGTTCAGTGCAAAGGAACAAAGAAGAGAAGGACTCAAAAGGGCCAAGAAAGGTGAAAATGAAATCAAGTGGCATGTTGCTACAAGACCAAATCCTGCAGTCATGGGATCTCTTTCTGTTTGCTGTCCTTGGCAAGGCTTTTATTAGAATACATCTTACCACGGAGACCAACACAGCATTTATTTTCTATTATTATTCTGCAGCATTTATTTTCTATATCTAATAACGCTGGAGAAGCTAAAAGGGAAGTAGCTACTTAAGCATAATTCAGAAGATTGCACAGGACCGGACACTGCCCAAAGTGTCAGGAAGAACGTGACAGTTACAGAGCATATCACTGAAATTTCATCTCATGTACTGCTGACAGCAAGTCAGCAATAACAGGAAAGGAACTGCTGAAAAAGCACAAATGAGGTCAACTTTTTGGAGTAATATTTTTGAACATCTGCAAAAGATAGATGAGGCTTTTAAAGGTTATATGTAAGGTAAGGAAAGAGAGGGGGAGAAAGAGAATTATAGATGCGTAACAAAGGCCAGAGAAATAGAAAACAGAGAGGCAGAAAATGGGAGTGGGGACAGAAGGCAGAAGTCAAAAGCCGCACATGTTGATGGGCTCTGAGTTCCCAGCAGAAGATTAATTAACAACTGTGTCCACACATTGTCAAAAAAATTCTCCTAGTTACTAGTGGAGTTGCTGAGCGCTGAGAATAAGCCAGAGCTGCGGTGCGAAGCCCTTCTGAGACCCTTATCTTTGCAATTTTGAAACCAGATAGAAAAAAAAAAGTTTTGAACACCACACCAAAATTACACAAATAATAAAGCATAAATACAGATCATTGCATAGCCTTTGTCTGGAGAACTTATGGGGGTAATCAATCTACAGAAATCTGCTTTTAAGCAGATAAGAGTTAAGAAACATTCAGGAATATCATGTTAATTTTTGCTTAATGTCTATTAAGCTTTTAGCTGGCACCTGAGACTAGAATTATTTTTCAAATATTTTTAATTTCTTAAAGGGTTAATAAATATTGAAAATAATTTCAGAAAATGCAACTCCTGCTGACAAAACTATGCTTGAACGTGTCAGCAGTTACAAAGTCTTGCTCCAGAATCCCCACCACATTGCAGGTGATGGCTGGCTCTATCCAATGAAATGCTCCAAACACTCACATTTTCTCAAACAACTTACCTTGAAAGACTCAGTCACGTGTTTCGTAGCGTCCCCTGCACATCCTCCAGCCACGCACTCGTTCTGACAGCCCTACATGGAATAAAAATAGAGAAAATCAGATTCAATGCATGTTGTAGAAAGATTGCTGTATGTCATTTTTTTCTAGGGACGATTATATTTAACAATTGTTCAGACTTCATTGTCAGCAAGAATATTCACAAGTTTTTTTTTGTATTTTCTTAGCATAATTTTAAACCTTTTAGATTGTTTTACTTTAGTTGAATTACTTTGTGCACCTGAATTTTGACACTTTAGTAGGAGCGAAAACATCTCATATTAGCCTTATACGCTTCACAATACTCCATGGACAATATTCTCGAGTCTTTAATTTAAAACTAAATATACTGAGTTTTTATACAACTCCATCGAATCATGGATTCTCTACTAAAAGCATCTACCCCAGCAGAATTGCTTATTTTGGCCTTTTCTCAAGGAGGTCTGGCTAGGCAGATCAGAAGAGTGGGGCAGAATCGTTTTCCCCAAGCACATCAAATGATCAAATGAAGGCCCCGACAAGCAACACTCGCCTACATAAATATATAAGCGGAATGTTTTGATTTACTTGCTGGGTTTCTGCTACTGATCATGGGGCTAAAGGAAAGAGTGAGGGAAAAGGAGCAATAGCTCTAGATATCCTTCCATTCGGTGGCAGTGAGAGGAGGCAGGCAGGTGCAAGTCATCGACGTGGATGCAGGACTTGCAGTCCTGCAGCATCGGGAAAGCCTCTCCAGGACACTCCTGTGCCGGTGAGACCTCCAGGGCATGCAGCCACCTCCAGGGCAGCCTCTTGAAGGCAGGTCTGGAAGGGCAAAGCGGCGCCAGGGAATCGGGGAGCGACAGCGGGATCAGGAGCAGGACGGGCCGGGGCTGGGCAGCGGAGGGCACGGCTGGAGGGCTGGCTGGGGAGATGGGCGGGCGATGGAGAGCAAGCAGCCGCGCTGGTCAAGGGAAGGACAGGGGTCTGAGGGAAGTCACTGCCACGGCTGACAGGAAAGGGCTACAGGGGTCCCTGCACCGGCCACCAGAGCCTTACAGCGTTCAGCATGTCCTGCTGGGGCTCGGACTGGGGCCAACGGGTCACGGGTTGTGAAGCTCAAGGCATGCCAAGCAGATCCTTTCCCCTTGGCAGATCTCATGTCTTGGCAGATCCCATGTCTTTCCCCTTGGCACATCTCAGAGATGCGTGGCGAGGGTGGTATCTCCGCAGAGCCCTCAAGGGAGGGCAGACTTGCACGGAGCAGCACAAGGCGAGTTCGCAGCCAGCGCGGATCTCACTTCCTCTCCTGTCCCCCAGCAGTGTCCCGGTGCGGGAGGGCACAACACCCCCTCCCGCCTTTCCTCACCACCCCCAGCTTTCACCCTGCTCTTCCTCTTTTTCCTATTCTCTGCAGTGCAACACGCAATTTTGGCTAAATGCTCCTCACCACCAGTGAAAGAAGGATCTGCTAAGAGAGATCACAAACCCCTTCTCAATTTACTGACACACAACGATTTTTTTTCTTGAAAGCTTTTTAAAAAGAAATTTCTTTTACCTTTAAGCTTAGCTATTATCACTGTTTCTCCAGGAAGACAAATTCTTTTGCTAGAGTATGTTGAACGGAATTCAGTGTTTGAGACCATAGCAGGACCTAAGTGTTATCCAAACTGGTGGCAGCCTGAACCTAAGCACAGTATAAGAGATCCTTGCTTTCCCTGTAATTCTTCAAATATTCCCAAATTCGGTGGTAAAACCCAAGGAGGCTTTCATGAGATCATCAGCTTTCAACAGGCAAATACGCTGCCCGTGAATTAAACCAACTGCTTCTCCTTGGCACGGCAGTGAATCAGGGTGCAGAACATCGCGGTTCCCAGCTGACGGGATGGAAACTGCCAGCTGTGAAAACAACAATCTCCCAAGCAGCTCCAGCTCCATTGCAGGCTTTTGTCTAGTATCTGATACGTGCAGCTGCATTTTCTAACAGCAATTGCTGGCAATAGCAAATACTGACAAGTGCTAGGTCGTTATTCCTCAATCTCTTCGCTCCTCTGCTTTGTGAAGTTACTCTAAAGGCAGGTGTTGGTATCATACAGAAAGGACAGAATTTGGATGTGGTTTAATCTTCTCGTTCATGATCTTTAAACAGATACAAAATTTGCAAGTGAATTTGAAGTGTGAACCACTTACAGGAAGAAGCATTAGGGGCTCATCATGTTTTCATTCAATTCAGGGTCCATTTTTGGAGCGTAGGTCACTGGGCCAGTCCTGTTCTCAATGAAATCATTATGTTTTATAGATCTAATTCATACTTAAAGCAGTAGCTAACTGCCTTTGTTCATCACCCTGAGATCAGATTGAGTTAATCCCTCAGCACTAGGAAGACATATCACAATTACCTTTTAATTGGCAGAGTCATATTTTAATGGCTTATAAATCTGAGACATGCTGTTAAATACAATAAGGCAATTACTCCCTGGTTTAGCATCCACATTGCCAAGGGAGACATGCCAAGGCCAGACTTGCCCTTTTTATTTTTATGGCATGGTAGATTTTAAACTGCAGCCATTACCATACTGACGTTATCCTGAAGATACATTTCAAATACTGTGTCAGAGCCTCCTTAAAAGCCACTCAGGTTTGCAGAACCAGTTCTAGACCAAAATATTATGATGCTATGCAACTATTTTGGCATGACAGTATTTTCTAAATTGGAGTGAAGTGGCAAAAGTCATTCTTTTACAGTCTATGGACCTGCTCTTTCTAAACTTGAAATATCACAGTATTTCACCATTTTTCTTCAAAAAAGGGTAATCTTGAATTTGCACACTGATGTTAGCAAATATAAAGCTTACGTGAGCAAAAAGTGCAAAGCATACACCTTAGAGTTAATTAGTTACCTTAAAAATGAATTTTACAAGTCTTTATACTACTGAAGAACACTATCAAAATAAAGATCTGGTAACATTTTTTTTTTTTATGTATTGTTATATTGCAAGTAATTTCTATAGAGTCTGCACTACCAGGTAGGAAATTATATTTACTGTTTTTAAAATCAACTCAAGATCTGCAGTTTCACAAATTCCTTAGTCATCTTCTTGGTTTCTCATCCCTACTGAGTTGAGGCAGCTGATCTTTGTGAATGCTCCTGCCTATCTTTAGCAGTGTCCTCAAGGTTGCTACCCCCCCAAAACTTCGGATAATCTGTATCTTTCATTAAGGTATTCAGACCACAGTGCAGCTTTCTTGAGAATAAGACTGTGAACATCTAATCTGAAATTCTGTGTAAATATGAATTTAATGACCTAAATATGATGAAATATGAAAGAAATGTCCCAGTGTGTCCTTAACTAGTCAGTCCAAAGACATCTCTGATGTCTCCACTGTGACTCAGAATTTCATCAACACCACCGTACCCTCTTTAGAGTAGTGCCAGTGACAGGGAACACCAGCAAAAACAATTTTGTGCTGTTGCTGTTACTGCTGCTGCTGCTGCCTAGGAAGGCTAGATTTGTAGGCAGTGCTTTGTTGGCAGTTCTTGGCTATTCATAGGGGAGGAGAACCTCAAGAAACAAATAAGCCAGAGATGCACAGCTGTGGTGGCTTATAGTTCCTTCTGCTCAGACATCCCTGTCTCCTGCTACACAGAAAATAATAAAGATTTCATGCCCTACTTTGCTTTGGAAGGATAATGAAATTGGAATATTTACATGTGATTTCTGTGACTTATATGAAGGTGCTGCCTACAGGGAAACCAAATGAAATTTGTGACAACAGGTACTCACACATTCACACCGATAAAATCCCAGTTGCCCTCCTATTTCAGGTATAAAATAGGAGTCCAGTGTGCACAAATGCCACCAGTCCTGTGTTTCTCCTTTCATATAAAGCATTTCCATGATTTGAAAATGGCATTTATTTCTCTGCAAGAAATGCTAATGTGATCTGACAGCTACACCACATAAAATATGAATTTGCAGAAAAAGGGCTACCGAAAGGACTGCAGAATGACATTCACTCCTTAAAAAATAATTTTTAAAAAATCAATCAATTGTCAGATTGAGGGACAAAATCTGAATTTTGCTGTAGGCCTGAGTCATGAAATACTATTTTTAACATAAAATTAAAAGACTTTTAGTTAATGACCTTTATGGAAGACTTCTAGGGCTTGAGAAGCTCATTTATGTTATTCAACAGCCAGGCCTTCTTACCTTCACCTGTCATGCCAGTTGCTGTACCTTATACAAATAATGTTTTCAAAGCGTCTGTATACTCTATGGGTATAAATGTGAACATACCCATGTGTCACCGTGTGAATGCCACCAGGTGAGTACATCAGGCTGCGTTGCTGCGTTGTTGAGCACGCCTTATCGCACACTAGCATGGGAAGATCTCATCCACGTGACTTCTTTTAAATATTGTCTTTTCAAAACCAACAAGAAAGAAGCAGTAAGCAAGTTTAGATTGTATTTCTAACCCCTTATCAGGCCAAACAGAGATCCCTGAGATTCCGTTGTTTGTTAGCTTGACACACACCGTAGGTATTGGCTTGATAGGCTTAAACACTCAACAGAAGAGGTGCAGCACAAATCCCACAGCAGCTCCAATGACAGGACTCAACGTATATACATAGCTCAGAACACACACACACAAACAGGGGGCAATTCACCACAGGCCACCTCGGTGCTGAGCCTTATACTCAGTTCCTCAAGAATTCCTGCTTGGCTTGACTTCTGTACTTCCCATCTATTTCTGCCTAAGGCTGCTCCTGCCTTACATGTATCTGCAGTGGTGCCTTGGCTGCTGGGCATTGTCCCTTCACCACAGCTTCTTGTTCAAGCCCTTGCCTTGCCCAGGTACTAACGCTGGTTACACGCATAGAAAGTGTAATAATGGCATAGAGTAAGGGAAAACACAAGGCACCTAGCAGAGAAAAAAAAAAAAAAAAAAAAAAAAAAAGCAGGTTTCCTGATGATTTAATGATGACCTTGGCATGAAAGCCCCTGAGCTCAGAACATGCAGAAATTTCTTCATTCAAGAAAGCTGTATTGTAAAACATTAAGGTTGAATTAAAAAAAAAAATCATTAAATTAGTCCAAAGAATGTGCAGGTGCCTAGCTTCTGACTTGAGTAGTTTCTTTGGTTTAGTTTAAAGCAATTTTAAAAGTAAATAAAATTGAAATATGCTCCTCTTTAGAACAAGCACCTCTACTGTATTTACATAAAAAACAATTCAGATTATACTAGCAAAACTCATTGGATAGAAAAACTTCAAAATGGAGAACATAAAGCAGCTGAAATATTCAGTTATTCTATCCAAGATTCATATTTAGTAACATTAATAGCTATATCCCAACTCTAAAAGCAAAACAAGTTGGTTTCAAGAAGATTAGACAAAAGCAGGACAGTGTTGCCAAAGGAGAACCACTGCAGTCAGCAGTCTGGTGAGAAACTTCTTTAGGAAAGGAGGCCACTTTTTTGATGCCGTACTTCAATGAAATGTTGAGCTCAGTCACAGGCTTTCTTGCTCAACAGGTCAGGCACATCAGCTCACCTGAAAGGTGTATAGCAAGGCTAGGCAAGGTGAAGGATGACGACTTTTAACCCCCAAAAGAATGAGTGCTTCATAAACTGCATCACAAAGAGGGCTAGAGGGGAGAAAAAAGAGCATGCTAGAAATATAAAATTAATTAAATCTGGTGTGACTAACACTAAGAAGAAGCTGACAGGATTCTATTTGCTTTCAAGCTACAACTATTCTGCCAGGTATTTTGGAAAATCTGCAACATAAACTGTGAACCTAGAGCATAAGATACGATTGTTCTCAATTCAAAGGTGCAGAAAACCTACCACCAGCCCCATCCAATACATGGCACAGGGCAGCTCTGTTTGCTGTGGCTCTATTTGGTGACCCTTCAGTCCCTTATTAGCCCTGCCTTGACATATTCCCTGCACAATCATACAGTGCTACTTCCCATTTCCTTTACATAACTAGATAAGCACTGTAGGGAGACCTTCTTCCCACATGACCTCTGAACGTAATCTGCTTTAACCTTATTTTCAAACGTGCTGCTCACACTATTCTTACTTTTGTTTCCCTTTCTATGAACCTTCTGTTATTGCGGCACCCCCCAGTGCCATTTTCTCTGCCTTCACTCTTCTCTTCTGCTCAGCTCACTGACTCTTCCCTTCTCATTGGAGAAAACAGTCTTGTTTTATTAGGAGAATAGGGGGGATGACCTAATGGATCCCTTCCATGCCTAACTCCTATGAGCAGTGCCTGTAAGCGCTTCTTTTGTTGGTTTGTTTGTCTGCTCTAGCATTAATTAGGTTTTTAACAAGTGCTTTGTTTGCTAGAATGGCATAAAGAAAAACATATTAAAGCAGCCAACTGGATCTGGTTGACCTATAAATTCATCTGCCTGTTTGCTAAACAGATAGTGTTTTATGGCCATGCGATACAGTTATTGCTCAAACAAAATAAAACAAAATCCATGGGCATGATGAGTTTATTGCTTGGGCCCAAGTCTTGTTGATAGGAAATCTTTTACATCACACTGGCAACAAGAAAGAACATAAATGTTTTATCTATCCTTCCCTACCAAAGTAAAACAGCTTTACTAATAAACACAACGCAGCTTCTGCTGATTAACCTTTCTAACATTTCACTTTGCTGATACACTCCATAAAGCCAGGTACTAAATTAGCATCTTAAGATTTTATGGTAATGTTACCCAGAGTTATGAGATGCAATTTTAATTGCATTGTTCTGCCAGCAACACAATAAAGTGTAAGCACAATTAAAAAAAAAAAAAAATCTGCTTATTTTTCTGAGGGATCTAGCACAGGTTACACTGCCAGTATCTTGTCTACTGACACAGTTATGCATGTCTAGTACGGATATGGTCTAAAGATGCATAAAATAAAGAGTTTATTTGTGAAATTCCCTGATTTTCCCTGAAAATACCCACAGACACCACAGCTGATGACCAAGCAAGTGGTTTGACGTAATGTAATTAGCAAATGATAATGCTACCAGCACAAACGTGCACGTAGCAGAGACAAACAAAATCTTTGTCTAAGGAGTAACTGAAGGCTTAGAACTGGAAACAGATAATTTAGTGGGGGAGAGTACAGCTTCTGTGGTTTGCAAATTAATCATTGCGGACTTCTAGGGGGGAAAAAAAGGCAAACCACAGCACATGCAGTGATGTGTTCCAAAAAGAGAACCGACACTCTTAAAGAGCTCCTAGATGAAAACTTGTATTTAAGGGCATCCTCCTGTGCCCAGTCTCTCATGGCGACAGTAGTACGAGAAGGAATACAGGGTCAGACCTTAATCACTGGCCTGTACTCCGCGGTCATTTGTAACTATTCTCAGAGTGCTCAGAGCGTGTCCCATTTAAGTCCATTTTGCACCGGAATAAAGGTTTTACATAAGACGCTGAGCAATGATGAATCACACACTGAAAACAAAAGCTCAGGGGAAAAAAAAAAAAGCTTTTGAAGGGGAAAAAAGGCTACATTTTTCCTTTTCCCACCAGTTTTGCATACACTCCCACTGGAGATAATAAAGTAGTACCTTATAGCCTGCTCTCCAGCAACATCAAGTACAACAAAATGTTCAGCAATTGTGCATGGTTGCTGGTCTGTGAAGGGCAGACATAAATTGCCTTGGTACCACATCTGGCCCTGATAACTTTGCATGGCCTATTTAATTCATCATGGAGTATCAAAAGCCACAGGTGCAAAAGGGTTGACCGGGTTAGGCTGTTGGGGCAGTCACTGCCTGTTCCTGCTCCCAAGGAGTGCCTTTAGCTGTTAGGCGTGCAGCAGATAGAGCTGATAAAGCATGGCAGCAGCTCTCTGACCCCGGACCTGAATGGGCTCAATACTGTGTTCTCTCTTGTATTCTGGCAGCAGAATAGTTCCTATGGTTCCTGCAGTTATTTTGCAAATGTTTGTTCTGGATAAAGAACTGGAACCTTCATTATTTAAAAGCTTTAAATTAGGTTTCCCTACTGAAACACCTGGAATTCTTAAAAAGTAGCACTGCCTCTGTAGTCACAACACCCAAGTGAAGGAGAGTAGAAGTATCCGTCTCTTTTACGGGCAGGAAATCCCGGCACAGATTGTCCCACCCACTCACTCTCCACACACACACGGGCTGTTGCTCTAGGGCAGCCTGACACGCACGGGAATAGGCTGTGCAAGCTCCTGCCGATCTCAACCTACAGCTCCTCACAGAGCCAAGGACATCACATCCATTGCAGCTGAGGTCATTCCCAAGGAGGAAGAACAAGTGTAACCGACTGATGTGGTTTTGGCTCTGCACTCTGTTTGCATGTGGCTTTGCCCCACGCAGGCTCCTTTCTTAACAGCATGCAGGTGGCGACTGCTCGAGTCCTGTCTATACTAGTGCCAGTCATTTTTAAACTTAGCATCAGTGGGGTGACGTAGTGGGAGATCCCTCCCTGGATTTTAACAAAGCCTGGATTATATCCTTGTGGTGTGATCTTTGGTATGTGTTCAAACACTGCCTAAACCTGAATTAATCTTACACAATTCAGCAAAGCATAAAGGAAGCTGAAGCCTTTTTTTTTTTTTTTTCCTTACCCTGAAGTAAAAGAGCTATTCTGCAGGGAATATGGTTGAAGACCATGTTTGGTCCCTTGTTTAAGCTAACAACAAGCTACAGCGAGGAAGCATGTTTGCATGACACTCAGCCAGCTGTGAACACGAGAGCAACCTCTCTTGTTCTGCAGCCTTTATGAGGGTCTGTGAGTGCAGCCATGGGTGGCAAGCACAACCCACAGCACCAAGGTGAACAGCAGTAGCACATGGAAACACCAAGAAAAGCAAAACACTGCCACAATGTCACACCTCGCTTCCTTGCACGTGGAAAAAGCCAGAAGGAGCTGCTTTGTTTGATGAAGGTGATTTTTTTGAGACTAATGACAAATACTAGATTAATCCAGCTGCTAAGCATACATTTGACAACATATAACAACCTTAACCTACGTCAAAAACCGTGCATCCTAGCACTCCAGAATTTTGGATGTTTCAGAACTAAAGTTATCCCTATGTGTCATTTCTAAATTCCTCGTGAGCAAGCACTTCATCTGAAATCACCTACCATGTTTGTTGACAGTGCTCTGAGCAAACTGGATTGTGCCCAGTAAAGTCCAGAGCAAAATATCACTCAGTACATTAAGAGCGACCTTGAAAAAGTTATGGGCACAGATGAGGTATTTATAGGTATGCCAGCATGAAACACAAGCAAGCAGAGGCTCTTTGCCAAAATTACTGCATGGTAAAAGGTCATCACAAGAGTGATACAATTTCTGTTAGAAAAGAGTTAACTCTGAAATATCTTAGGACTATTACTGAGGATAATAAATAGACTTATTACAAGTAAATACAGTTCAACATCCCTATGAAAGCTTATTTAGCTCAGGAAGTCTAGTTTGGTAAGACTTCTTTATAATACTCCATGATTCGAGGGTTTTGTCCAGCTTAGTACCACAGGAATATCAAGACTCTTGAGTAGAAGGTCTCGTATTTATGGACTTATGAAGCTAGTGATCTTTTTAATATGATTTAGAACCTGGTCTGATATATCTTATATTGGAATTCAGTTCACCTGGAAGTGGCATATTCGGTTCATGGATACATCACAATAAATATTTTGGCTAACTGATATGACAAAAACGTTGCTGGCTGCAACAGAACTCCTTAAAATAAAATGTAAGGTACGCAAGTGGAAATGTAGCATTCTCACTTCAATGAAGAACCAGAAATGAATGCTGATGTGACTGAACTTCTCTCTCTGAGTGCCAAGGAGACCAGCCAACCTGTAAATGTTTGAATCGGCTCTCAAAAGGTGTGAAAGGCAAAGAATAATATTCAACACTGGGGCTATGCTCATGGTACAGACACTTCTCAACACAGAGAAAGCAGAGATTACAGAACTTGTCTCTGTATTCATCAGAGCACTGTATAACACTGAGGAACACGCTAGGGCAATGGATCAGCTTGCAGCACAGTCAGTTTATGAAAAAAGCACCACTGTGATAGAAGGATATGAGAAGCAGAACTGAACCCAACACAGTCAACTAAATGAACTTCTCTCATGGTTTCACAAGCAAAATGCTTTCTGGCATTGGAAACTGTCTTTCATTTGTCTCCCCAGCTACACTTCTGTTTCTAAAGATGGTTGATGGAGTTAAAGGCAGAGTCTGTAATTTAGCTCCCATGCACATCACATAAGCAGAGTACTTGCATATCTAACCATATTACTTAGAAAGCAGATGTTATATACATGAGAGCAAAGTATAAATAAGGCAATAAGGATAAATGCATTAAATATATAAGCATGAGCACAATGTGATTTTATATTCTGCATGCCTGCATGTATGCAATGCAGCAGTGCAGCCATGCCAGGGGCCTCTGTGGCTACACAACCACTGCATGCTGTAACATCCGATGCTGTTACTCCTACTACCTAGGATTGTACATGCACGTTACTTTTTTATACCATTAGGCAACCTCTAACACCGGCACTGAATGTGATATTGATAACTTTCCTAAGGAACATAAAAGCCTGTTCTCAAAAAAGGTTACGACAGTTCTAAATATTTTACAATTACAGAGCCTATTCCCCCAAAATGTGCTGTGATTTTACTTGAACAAAAACCTAATCTTTCCATCTGTTTCTCAAACTTTAAAATCAGAGAAATAAATATGCATCATGCATCTATTAAGATACTTGACAATTAGCTTGCAAAACATGTTGGGAATGCAGAGGGTTAAAACTTGTTATATTGTTTTGACCAGAAATTTCTTTCTCATGCTGAAGGATGCAAACTCCATGCATCAACATGAATTATACTATTGCTACTGCTTTTAAGTGAACTATATGTAATGTTTTCATAAATTGAATGATAATGGGCACTTGTGTAAAACTTTAGGAATAAATCTTTCCTGGGAAAATTCCTGGGGGGAATTCCTCCTGCCATCTGTGGCCCATTCCTTCTGGTAAAAAATGGCACTTGTCTAGAGAATTAGGCAGTAGGCATAAACAAGAGCATCTAGCAAGAACACAGGGCCTAGCTTGGCTCCCCAGTGCTGATGGCAGAAGTAAAGTATGATACTTTCAGGGAAGGTGTTGAGAGCATAGCTGGAGGTGCAGTCCTCTTTCTTGGCACAGCAGTACACAGACCATGAATATTGATAAACCTTGCCATAGATACTAATGTGGTATTTAAAGAATCAGGACTCCTGGAGAAAAAGCATCTGTAAAAAACAGTATCCTTGTGAAAATGCTTTCCAGCACCACTGTTCAACCCCTACTGTTAAGTGCTTTGCGTTCCTCAGGGTAGAAGTTTCTAGAGAAGAGCGAAGTATTATTGTTATACTGACATGACAAAGAAATTACTTTTAACAAATAAATCTGTATGCACTGGTGACGTTGAAGACCATCTTTGAACAGAGCTCTTTGCAGACTGTTAAAAGGCTCTGGGCTACCAAGCAGAGCGCTGCAGAAGCACAGGCTGACCTGCACCACCCGAGCAGAACCAGGCCTGGAGGAAGAATCTGAGTTCAGAAGCTCTTCTGCTGGGGAGCTATTTTCAGAGTCCAGGGCCACAGTGTGAATTAGGTTGGAAGGAAGGTCAGCAAGTCTCTAGCCCAATGTCTTGCTCAAGGCAAGGTCAGTGCTGAGATCAGGCTGGTTACTCAGGGCTTTAACCGGTTAGGACTTGCAGACCTTCAAGGATGGAGGCTGCACAACACTGGGCAATCTGCCCTACTCACTGATCGTTCTCACGTAGGAAAAACATTCCAGTGTGAACCTCTCTTGTTTCAATTTATGTCCATTGTCTGTTGTCCTCCCACTACACATCACTGTGGAGCCTGGCTTCATCTCCTTGATAACTCCTGTAGCGTTTGGAAAGTTGAAGTGCTATCTTATCCAGACTGAACAAACCCACTTCCCTCAGCCTCTCAACATGAAAGCTTAAAAATAAAGAAAGATATCTCTGGAAGGACAATGCAAGTTCAAGCATTTAATAGAAAAGTGATTACCATTCTACACAAATTTTAACAAACTGATGGGACATGCATGGCACTGATCTTTCTGAGCGCTAATGGAAATTAATAAAGTCAGCACCTTGCAGAATTAAACCCTACTCCTATACCATGAAAAATGTATGTTTTCTATGCTTGCAATGAGTGTCTTTATCAAGATCTGTAGGAAATGCTCTAACAGGCAAATCAAACTAGCATGAGCCGTGTACCTACTAAGAAGTCCTATGGTGTACTTCATTAATGTATTAGGTATGCTCTGAAATAAAACTTGGAACAAACAGCCGACCTCAAGGGAAGAAAAGTAAATGAGTAACTCTGTTGCAAGGGTGTTATGACATTAGCTTGTAAAAACAATAATAAACCATGTGCCAAGATAATAATATGTAGACAGCTAAAACTTCTTGACTATTTTAAGATATTTAATTATTATGCTAATATAGCTCAATTATTTAATTTATGTTTACTCTTTTGGGTCATTTGATATACACACCAAAGGGCAACACGAGGCCTTAACATAAGCCTAGGACTGGATCTTCATTTGCAACAGCATATGGTAACATTTGCTAAACTGGTGCACTATTTTATGAGGTACTACTACCCATCCCTTTAATGGGTATAGTCATAGGGCAATAAAGTTGTTTCCAAGGTAAATGGGACCACTCATTGACTTATTTGTATTGTAAAAAATGGAGGTATCGAGTTGCTAGCATATGGGTTATGGTCATGTATTCCTTTAATTTATACCCAATATCACAGAGTAACCAAGGTGAAGGCCATGCATTTAATCTCTGCATGTAGCCACCACGGCAGCCAGATAGCCACAATTTATTAGCAAATAACCCACTCAATACCGAGTGGCTTGAGCTCATCCACACTTCTGACTAGCTGATCTAGCGCTGTGGAGAACATAATGTGTCACTGCAATGACATATGAAGATATAAGTCCCCGTGTGCTTGGCTTAGGGAGCCTAAAGTCTGCTAACAGAATTAACTCTTTGTTCTGCCAAGAATGCCAAGCTCTAGAGTAACCTGCACTTTGCTACACCTTTGGCTACAATTATTCACTTAAGCAAATGGAATAACACAAGGAAGAAACAGAGACAATATCTGCTTTGATTCTTCAGCCGCATGTCTACCCTGAATAAAGCATTTTAAAATGGCTGGACAAATTCAGCTTAAACCAAGTGCTTACACAGTCAATAAAGTAATATACCTCCTTTCCTAACATGGCCCTCCTCGGGACAAATTAATTGCTGGAGTATTCCACTTGAATTATTCTCATCTCTGGAATTAAAACAAGGATATATATGCCCTGTGGGCTGGCTTAGCAAGATATCAACTGCATTAAAACCACCCCATGATTTTGTAATCTTCCATTTTGCCTATGAGCAGATTTCAATACTCTGCTTCTATGGTGGGAATAATCAGAACATCCCCCTGAACACAGGATGCTGGGAGTGCTAGACCTGTCAGGAGCGATCAGTGCAATAGGTGGACAAGGCAGGATTGCAGAAACCAGAGGCACAGTTCCTTTGCTACATTTAATATTCCTTTAAAGAGACCCAGGAAGAGATGGCTGAGGGCAAGCTGGAAATCTTTCAAAGGGAAATGGAGAGTTTGGACTAAAAGGAGGAAATGGTGGAGAGGGAGATGAAGGAACAAGGAGCTGTAATAACACTGTTGTTTACTGACAGCTTTATATATTTTTTATTTTTACATAAGTATCTTAATAATCAAATGGCATGTGGTCTTCCCCTTTGATATAACACACAGTGACAGCCATAACCCTGAAGAGCTTAGAGGCTGAACAGATAAGGCAAATAAAGAGGAAAGGGCCTAGACAGCCCCGACTTGCCCACGGCTACACCGCTTGCCATTGGCAAGAATGTGCAGATCTTCTAGTGTTGCAGCTATTGCTTCACGTTGTCTTCTCTGCAAAAAAAGACACTAAGCAAAGTCAGGTTTTGTGCGTGTGTGAGGAATCCGATAAGATGCCACTGAGGCAAACAGACAGGTCTATGGCTTGTTTGCTACTTGTTTTTCTGCATGGGCATGCACAGCATTGCTGTCAGGTGCTGGATGATGCCCCAGGAGACTGAAGAACAGCCCTCTTTCCTGGTCACCCAAAAGGTACAACAAAAATGGTATAAACCATGACAGCCTGCCTCACTGCTCGACACCCATGCATTACAGCCTCGAGGTTTTTGACTAGGGGAAATGGCTCAGGTATTTTCCATGAGCAGTTTTAGATCTTCTGCAATGATTGGTCTGACACTCTCTGTTGCAGACCGTGCAAATGACACTGATCAAAGCATCCTGAGGTCTGACACTCACCTCTTCCAGACCCGCTGTCAGCAGCGGCACCACTGCTAGACACTCAAGACAAGAAAGCAAAGCAGATAACACAGGGTGTGACGAAAGGAACACTCCAGTCAGTGACTGAGAGGAGCCAGGGTAACACCTGCTAGTTAAGGACCTGTTGTGCTCATATTGCATCTGTTACACTTGCTGAAGGAGAGCAAATAACTGAGTCTTGGTTGATTCAGCTGTAAACTCAGGGTCACACTGCAGCTGAGAAATTCACAGCCAGCCCAGCACAGACGCTCTTTAAAACCCATGAATTCCTTCTTGCACAGCTGCTCCGCTGGGTATGAAGTTGCTAGGAAGTTCCCCCAGTCCAACCGCAAAGCGCCCTGCGCCCTTTGCGTGCAGGAGCTGGGCTTCTTTTAATCCCCAGGTCAGCCTCGCTGAGCACAGGAGTATCTCCAGCACGGCACCCGCAGGAGGATGCTCCGCTTTCACGCTGGCATTCGTCACCGAAAACTGCCTTTCCATTTACCAAGCCTGCTTCTGAGATTACTCAGCACCGCAGAGCACATACCGCTGGGCTCTACCCAGAGCTATTTCAGTGCAGCGGAACACACAAAACCCATAATGACAGACCCGGTCTGGCTGCAAAAGACCTCCCGGACCATGGCGCCCAACCGTGAGCCCGGGC
>VZSV01000089.1:3296113-3330202 GCA_013398735.1 Nothocercus julius
ATACAAAACAAAATAAGCCCAGTCATTAGACCTGTAAGACAATGTAGCTACTTGAGAAACTATCATTGCATTTCAAGATACCTTTAGCATATATTTGAGGGAAAGGGAAAAAGTTTAAAACAACAAAAAAGTCAATGGCTACACAAATCCCATTTGCTTACTGATCATTTCTTGTTAGGTGAAGACATATGTATCTAAGTCTATTGAAAGTGCTTGATGTTCAGTATTCTAACAAAAGCAAAAGTGGGACCTTTGAACGAGTAGCAGGACATTTAATTTAGGTTTGTACCTTATTCAGGTTAGCCAAGAACCTCTGTAACAGCAAAGGTGATGATAAAAGTTATGACCAACAGAAGCAGTAAGTTATTTGAAAATAACCCAAGGAACAAGTTATAAACCAAGAGTTAACCACTTCAGTTAACCATTTAGACCAATCTTCTTCCCAGAGACTCACATACACAGAATTTTATGCTTTCATTTTATTACTGTAAAAAATAAAACCTTCAATTTGTAGTTCCAGGGTAAACAAGGAAACCTTAGCTCTAAACGATTAAAAACAAAAGTTCATATTTTGATGAGATATATTTCACAGGGTCCATGTCAGCACCTTAGCCAAATGCATTTTTTTGTGAACTAAACATATTTCACAAAGTTTTCCTGTTAGTGAAAAGGGCTACGTTCTCATCAGGATGTTCATGTGTAACATGACTCGGGGAGAACAAACTGGAAGGAGTGTAAGTCAGTCTCTAGAGCTCCTTGTTGCACTCTGCATGTTCAGAACCAGCATTTAAGATTGACATTATGCAGATTCCAGATGGAAAGCAAATACAATCAACTTACATTTGGCTTTGAAACATTAAGATAACAATGTTTTATTTCAGCCTCATATTTACAAAAACTGTTTACAACAGAACCATGTGGGATTTCCTTTTTTGTTATAATATGATTAAAGATCAACAGTCATCTTAACTTTCATGCAAAGACGCATCTCTTGTTACACAAGAAGTTTTTCGCTTTTTTTTGTATGTTGTACTCTGAGGGTAGCAAGCAGAGGGTTGGATAAGTTGGGGTCACCCTTAAGAAGGGCAGGCCTGTTTGTTCTACCGCACCTTCAAAATAAGGAGGAAAACTACAGGCACCATTAATTCCACAAGGGCTCCTTGCATTTAGCGTGTTCTCCAAAAAACACAAAAATAGTCTTGAACAGTTGTAACATGGGTTATTCCATGACCTTCACCTCTTCAGTTTATTTCCTGAATTGTGGAGTCACTTTTCCTAGAAGCACACTTGCTGAGCTTCTTTTCTAATGTATATTGTCAACTATACATTTTAAATTAAACTGTTATGTAAAGAATGTTACAAGCTTTTCCTTTGTACACAACTTAATTTTTGTGTCGAGTATTCTTCAAAAGGATTTTTATAAATAATACAATAAGTTTAGAATCAGTCTTCTGCGCTCTTGTCATTATACCATGTTGTTGCTTTCTCCAACTTTGTCTACGAGCTGTAGAAAAGGAGAGAAAAAGTTCAAAGTTGCATGACACGTACAGTGAAATCACTCTCAAATATAGCTTGCTACTTGTGCACAGTTAGTATGTGGCTGAAAATGGAAATCAAGTAGTACTCACCGAAGTCTCATGAAATTTAAGTTTGTGAAAATTAAATATCTTACATTGCAACCGTGTTTCTGCATGATATGTTTTCTCATATAGACATTAACAGTGCAACATGGAAATGCAACAGAATGGAAAAGGAAATAGAAGAATGCCAGGAACACTGCTAGCTTAATGATCAAAACAAAACGATACAGTATCAGCCACACATGCATTAGTAGACCAAGTAAGATATTTCAACTGACCATTACTGTGGATTCTCTTCTGAGCCTACGTAGGCTTTGAATAAAACATTAACAATTATCTTTTTAAAGCAAGATTTAACCCCATTATGGTCAAATTAAATGTGTGTAGATAAGATCAATTGACAAGCAAAACATTCAATTGATCAGGATTTGTAAGCCAGAACATGGCTCAAACTGTAAGACTGGAACAGATCATCTTGAACACTAATTAAAAAAAAAAAACAAAGCAAACTGTATACAAAGTCGGTTGTACCCTCCAGTAATTTTCATGTAATAGTTATTAATCTGTAGCTTACAAGATCAAGGGTAAAAACTCTTGTGTTAAAGTACATACAGAAATTAGCACAGTAAAAGTAGTTGACCACAGATCCTAGATTACCATCTTCCTAGCACCATTAAATTTTCTTCAATTTCCTGGCTATTTGATTAAGTGGAAAACCGCATTTGAAAAATTACAGAGCTTAATAAATAGCAAAACCTAGTTTAGTGCAGTGGACCTGAACAAATATTGCACTTCATAACAGATTATGCATCATGAAAATTTCTGGGTTCCCCATACAGCCTGCAACACTTAATTCTTTGCTCTTCCAGGCCATTTTTTCAAAATACATCAAAGCATTCCACAAAGGAGATCAGTGTCCTTCTCCTTTTACAGACAGGAGAAGAACAGAAAGGTGGCAAGAATCTTTTAAGGCCAACAGCGAAGCAAGAAGCAGACATCCAGCTTTCCAAATCATTGTGCAGGGCCCTTCGGCTTGACAGCACTGAAGCAGCGGCAGCTTCTGCAAGGGTTGCCTTTAGGGGCTTTTACATTCAATCTCCCAAATGGAATTAACAAGAACCAAACGGTGCAAGAACTCTGCAAGAATGCATTCAGTGTCACTGCTCTAAAGCTGCATTTGTGTTATTTCTGAATTATTTATACAACTGCACCCATTAGAATGGACTAAAACACAGTGACAGTTTCAAATTCGGCATTAAGTACCAAACACTTACCGAGCTTATACCAGGTAAATTCAAGAGATAGCCAAGGACTGGAACTCTTCTAATAAAGCCAACCACCACAGGAAAGAATCCCCTGGCAGAAAGATAGCAGAAGACTGTGTAAGTTTAGAATTAAACAATTCTCATGTTAATAAGAGTTAAAGAGATTTTTAAAACCAAGATTACACTAAAAATCCTGAAGCTTACCAGCAACAAATTATTTTTACCAAATATATGAATAAACATTCAGCAAAGAAGAACAGAAGACAGAATATTTTCAAGTAGACCTGTTTTTTTTTTTTTTCATATTTCGCAACCTTAGAGGAAGGCTGACCACTAAGGAATTAATATTCAACCTAGTCAACAGAATTAACATTTCCAAACTCATTTTCCAGTATTCCCATGGATACTGAGTTTATTAAAAAAAAAAAAAAAAAAAAAAATCTTTTCCTGCTCAAACACTGATTTAATTATCTATCATGGGCACCTGGGACATGGATATTCAAGCTCCTTTGATTCTGTGTTATGGGAAGGACAATATTACAATATCCAATGTAAAAATCACTGAAAAGAATTGCAATTAATTCTCTCTGAAGTCAAGTAATTGCTGTGCTTCATTTTGTTTACTTAATTTGAAAAGTAGCTATTAACTTATTTGACAAGTTCACAGAAAGTGAAAAGCCTGAATCATGAACCACCGGACATTTCCTGGGACAATTGGGGTCTAGGCCCCCAGCATTGTCTACCTCATTTCTGCAGTAGAACTAAAAATTCACTATGGAAGCATCTCAGCCGTCTGCAACGAACCACAGCAGTTCAGCTGGCGCTGGCACTTGGCGCTACCTCTTGTGGAGCTACAGATCCCCTGCTTAGGATAAGGATTAACGTGCAAGAGAACCACAGCCCCATGTGAACACTGAAACTGCACAATTCACCAATTTCCCACCTGCACTGAGAGATGATGACTATTTGCCACATAACATCAAAACAATCCTTTTTCCCCCAGAGTTTTTCTTAAAGACTGGATCATTTTAGTTGTCCAGTAAATTGTGATGCAGGATAGACAAGCCACTTGTATCCAAGTAAAACAATTTATGTGGACAAAAATTCAGAACAGTCATAATAGGTGGGACAATATTTTCAGCCTTAACTTCAGATCCTTGTAATCTGAATGAGGCTCCAAAAGCATTTTGGAGTATAGCAAGATATATTGTCTCAAAACAGTGTTCCTCAGTAAATGCAATCTGGGCATGTGAAAGTATCACAAAGGAGAGAACCTCCGACGAGACAGATGTTTCTCCCGACAGACATTTCGGACGTCTCAGATGTTTCTCCCGATAGGGAGAAACCTGTTCCTACACAGAACGTAGGTAATAAGTGTTTCGCCTCATTTACTAAAGAGCAGCTCTTTATGAACAAAGCATACTAAGCATTTAAGCTGCTTTTCTGTAGGGTAAAATTTAAACTTTGCACTGCTAACAGTTTGGATTCCCAAATATTTTGAAGTTTTACAGTTATTTTGGTTAGATGTACACAATATGATCAAAAAAATCAGTTTTCTACCTGCCTGACATACTGCAGCAGATTTGAGTCTTAAGCAATAATTAAAGGTTTCCACCTCTTGCAAATGTAAATCTATAGTTTTATATAAACGCTATTAAACTGAACATTCATCATTTTCTATTTTGTCAGCTGTGATGTTGCAAAACTAGACAAATACAATTATTCCTAAATACACCAATACAAAAACCTGCTTTGAAAAGTCTTACCTGAATAATAGGAAGAACCCATAAATTTCAAGGATCATTCCTATCAAAGGCCAACCAATGAGAACTATGAGCACACCACCCAGGAAAAAGCCCGTTGCTTTCATTTTGTGTTTTTGGAAGAAGAATCTAAATGTTCTTTCTAAACCGATAACAAAAGCCAAGCCAGCCACAAATAAAACCTAGAAGAGACAAAAAGCAACCAAAGAAAATAACTAATTATATTCCTAAATTTAGGATGTAAAGCATAAATATATATTTATAGCCATTCTTCAATATCAGACTTTATTTCTTGCATAGCTTCTTTTAATACCAAGACTGATGGCAAGGAAGAATTTAGTAGTGATTTTCTTTTATAGTGGCCATCTTAGAACATTTGTAGCTAATATTCAAAAACCTCCTCACATCTGCTTTGAAAACAGAACCCGTAAGTGTAGGCTGTTGCCTGACAAGTACAGGCATGCCTGAAGGCCTGGTGACAACGCTCATCTGTCCTGGAATATAAACATCGCCACTATTTCCAGGCAGAGCTGAAGCTTAGTACCAACAAGTTAAGACCTATGGGAATGGAAAAACAGATTTGTCATGCATATTACTCTGTAGCATGGAAATCTACATAGTTTGTACTGATCTAGTTCACAATGTTTAAGAATAACTGGGGGAAAAAAAGAAAAAGCCTCAAGAACATTATGAGTTCATTGTCCTTGTATATATATATATATATATATATATATTTTTTTTTTTTTAATCTGTGTAGCAACATTTCTAGTTACAGTGATCACTAGTTCCGCTAGAGGCTAAACACAGTGGGTCATCAACTGAACATCAAGCTGGCGCACACTAGTTGAAACTACTTCAAGTATCTTTCAGCTATAGGAATTGTAATCACTCCTCCCTCTAGGCACACAACCAGGCAACATTTCTGGTAAAAAGGGAAAGGATTTCATATGTGATTTAGAATTAACACATAAAACTTCTGTTATTTAATAATAAACTGCTTTAGTTTCTGTAAGGACATAGTATCTTTCCCTGATTATCCTTGGTTACAGGGTAGCCTTTCATTGCTCCCCCCTGCAATTACATTCTGCTTTCTTTGCACTCCCCGAAGTGCATCACTCTCCTCCTTTCCTTCACTTTCTCTATAGATTTTATTGATGGCTCAGAGCACTGCTTCAAGCCGCGCACCCAGATTCAAATATCCTTTTGGGATTTTCCTTCAGCAACTCTCAGTATCACATTCTGCTGCCAAAGAATGAAATTCACCTCTGCCCACAGATATTTTGTTGGCAGCAACGCAGCTGCAAACCTCTAGCAGGCTCTGCTCTTTGGCTGGCTGGTGAAGCGGAGAACAACAGAGGTGCAAAGTTGCCAAATTTAGAGAGAAAAACAAAAACAAACAAACAGTTTTACATTTATTTTCCTTAGAGAATTTTGTGTACCAGAACTAAGATTTATTTTTATCCTGCTCTGAGTGAGGATTTAATTTGGTAAACACTGAAGATACTGAAGTTGTCTATTACGAAGAACAAATGAATCTTCTAAAACCTTGATTACGAAGAATTCATGCTTCTTTCTTCATAAAGAGTATGACTACATTTAAGAGTGTACAGAGAGCTTTAGTGCTCTTACCAAATAGACACAGGTACTCAAATTATCTGATTTATCATACAAGAGGAGAGGAAAAAAAAGCATCACTAATGACAATCAATCTTAAGATCTTATTTGCAGCAGTGTAACAACTGCAGAACAGCTGTTCCTTCAGGCTTGACCTAGAGCTATTATATTCATCTTGATGTGAACTGCTCCAACTTTCATCAGGAAAAATGATTCACTCAAATCACTAAGCTCTTCCTTTACACCAAACTGCTACAGGATTTTCTGTGACACAGCTTAAATTTGCTAATATATTTTTCTACTTTCTTTTTTAAATATATCATATACTTCATCCTAAACAATCTAGAATCTAAAACTGAACAGCAGGTACTTACATTTCCAATAGCCAAAAGAGCTTTGTCAAAGAAGAGGATCATTCCAAAGAAAAGAAAAAACACTCCAAAGCCTGTCAATCCCATTCCAATCTCTGCAAAAGAAAGAAAAAAAAAAAAAGGTACAATTTGGTATTTAATTAAGCGTAGTACCACAAAAAACTCATGTAACTAACTATGGGGAAAAAAACAGAATATGCAATCTATAGGACTTTTAAATTTGCAGAAGAACTTGACAGCATATTTTACAAATACTTAAAATCATCCAATTACACAATTCAA
The DNA here is from genome assembly GCA_013398735.1 of Nothocercus julius. Classification (NCBI taxonomy): domain Eukaryota; kingdom Metazoa; phylum Chordata; class Aves; order Tinamiformes; family Tinamidae; genus Nothocercus; species Nothocercus julius. The sequence goes on from VZSV01000089.1 coordinate 3,302,989, forward strand.
ACAGGTGTTAATAGACTCCAATTATCTCAAGAACAGAGAGAGACACGAGTGTGCCAGCAACAAAAGCTTGTATCAAGTACACTTACAGCCAACATTCCTTAACATAAGAGAATTCTGAGAACAGATAATGGAATTTTGCTTTCCCTTTTTATCTCCTATCCCTTCATGAGCACTGCAGTAACCCCATGAGGCTGGAAACGACAGGGGCACATTCTGCCTCACATAACCAGAATAATCACATTTTCTGCAGCTTCTGGATTAGACAAGACCGATGTTAACGCTGTAGGCACCAAGTTGCACACATGCTGATAGCTCATGCACACTAGCAAAAAACTCTTCTTGCTTCCAGCCAGTTACCACTTCCCACCAAACTTGTGGATGCCAAGTATCTTTGAGACTTCCGCCCATCTGTAAAAGTCTCTCAGGAACTGTTAAGAAAGGACAAGTAGGATGAAAGATTTGCTTATCTAGGAAACTAGACATTTGAAGCTAAGAAAAAAGCCATCCATGACAAAAGCCATGAGACATCTCAAGGATCAAGTTTTCAAATACACACTACTCAAAACTAAACCTCTAAGGGCAGCCTTTGACCCTTAAAATATTTGGCATCACAGGAATAACAACAGAGTTGCAAAAATCTTTTTTCCATGTACTCAGGGCAAAATTACTCTATTTTTGTAGTTGGAATGTTTCACAACCTACAGCATGTATAAATACAGCTGGCATAAGTAGCAATAATACTATATAGTACTATAGTAGGCCAAACATCAGAGTATTGCAATGCCAGTAGTTTTGTATAGTCTAAACTTGGAGGAAAAAAAAAATCCACACACAAAGACAAACACTGTTTTACCTTCACTGCCAGCCAGATGAAAGCTAGAACAAACACACCTAGATGTATTTCAGTTGCAATTTTGACTGCAACATAGGTATACTTCATCATTTAATCTTGTTTGAAGAGCTCAGGAATAAAAGGATTCTGTTCCGCCTATTCCTGAACTTCCATTTAGTTAGAAGAAAAATTTTCAAAAACATGGTAAAGGGACTGGTTAAAGCAACATTCAAACTCCCCTAACTTCTGTAAGGGCTCACATTTCAGAAAGGCTGCAGACCATATGCTGCTGATTCTGTAATTCTATGAGATCACCTGCTGCATTAAAGCTTTGCTACACATCTTCTAACAACTCTGTTTTAACAATAAAAGAAGCAATCTGCATTCTGAAAGGAGAATGCCTGTAGGCAGCACTCCAGAGGAATGACCAGCTGCCAATAAGATAAATACACAGTCGTGAGAACCGAAAATTCACTCCTCCCTCAGACATAGCACAGAGTGGGGATATCACACAAGCAGCAGCAAAGGCCAACTCTCAACAGCTGCTACAATTTCTGCTCTAGCAGTTCTCCTGTGTTCACTTGCAACATATTTACAGAAAGCTCCTACTACAAAAGATTCAGGCTACAAGTCAACAACACTTTCTGGAGGAGCAGTGGGGAAGGTGCTATTGTTCTCATCATCCCCCAAACTGCTCCTAACAGAGACTGAGACCTAGAACAGATCCAGAACTACTGTTGCTGTTCTACAGCAGAGAATTCCTACTATTCTCAGTAGGATAAAAACATTACAGGCCTGGTTCATATTAGGATTCTGAAAAACACTAGAAATGCAGGTTACTGAAATGACCAAGTTTTGTGATGTAAGAACAATATTTGATCAGCATTATTAGGGAAAAAACACACACACAGTCATTTATACACCATCTTTGCAAATAAGCTAATTTAATTTTGAAAGGGGAGAGCTGTTTTAAAATGACTTCTCTGGCACCAGAAGAGCTTCCCTATTTATCACATAAAAACAACTTTCTTCAAGGTCTAAAAAAATGCAGAAATATGTACTACCCATGTGACTTTAAAAAAAAAAAAAAATCATTACGATTTACTGAGAGGAGAGAGACATGCTTTCCTCAGCGCTTCTGTGGTAACTCAGTAAGTTGTGTAGGAGTATTGCAGCACTAGATAGAAAATGTTCAAAAAACTTAAAGAATGCTCCTCTGTCCCAAATCATCTCTATCTTCTCTACTGTCAGAAAACAGCAAATACTTCAATTCTTAAAATATGGGGGGTACTTTTTATGCTCAGTGAAAACAACTGCACACTTGACCTTTTCTGCAAAGGGTGAGGGAAATTACATATGACAACCTTTCAGAAATCAAAATTTAACACAGCTTATATGTTTTCAAAAATGTTTTTTTTCTCCTAAGCACAAAGGCAACATTTCAGAAGTTGTACTTAACAGAACCTGAAAAATCAATTTGCAAACTGTCTTCTTTTGCACTTCCTGGTGATTTACTGCTCTATCCAACAAATCATTACAAGAATTTCTAGACTATACACTTGCAAATTAAGCCTTCCAAATGTCCACTACTGCAGCAATCCTCTCTGGGTATTTATCATGCCAGTTCAAAGAATGAATGTATAGCCAAACCTGCACTTTTTCTAGACAGAAATTTATCAGAGAAAGTGATGATTTATCTCCAGAGTTTTTTTTTGGAAAAAAACAAACAAACAAACAAAAAAATAAAGAAAAACCCCAGACTATTTTAATTACTACTCTTTGCTCTGAAAGTTAAAATGAATGGAGGCAGCAGAGGATTTTGCAGGAGTTGACAAGGCACTAAAGAAATGGAAAAATAGCAGTCAGATCTTTCTGAAGAAATTTTTCTTTTTCCCTTGACTAGTCCAGACAGGGCGAGAGGGGAATGGGCAAAAACAAAGCCCACAATGACTTATCAATCAGAAATCTACAGAGAACCCTAAAGGTTCTTGCTCATCTAAATCACAGGGGATTTCACCCCCCTGGATTCCTCAGCAAGTCATTTCGATTAGATGCTGTGAGTCTGCTCATACTCTTGTCTCCATCCTTTGCCATAGCTGGTCTCTCTGATACCTCTGTTCCCAGTGTTCTGCTACCAAGATGAGCACAAACCTTCCTTTCTACGGCTTTTGCAGTTACCTTCCTTCACAGCTGATAGTACGGTGCTTACCGAGCAGACTTGCTTGTCTTCATGCCAACCTGGGCATTAAAGATCCAACATTTTCTTTTCTTTTGCAACTGAAAACTCTTTTAAGTTCCCTTACATTGATGTCTTTACATTTTCCCCTTCATCATCTCTAATTCTGAGTACTTCCACTTAAAGCAAACAATATTTTTGTTATTTAAATCAGCTTCAAGTTCTTTTACTACTTGGAAATGCTTGGGCCTCTCTTTAAAAGCCTTTCAATGGACCTGTTCTATTAGCTTTCACAGTGTTCTCTGCCTGTTTGGGAGGAAGCCTTAACTATCCATTCTACCCTTTCTTTACAAGGGCAGAACCCCTTTTTGTACTATCCGAGCACGGCATCTCCCTGTGCTACCTGTGGAGCTCCCAGAACAAACGCTGAGAAGGTTCAGCGTGGTAACAGCGATCCCGGAGCAGGGCACCGAAACCACTGGTGCCCAACCGACCAGCACGGACCCTCCATGCCCACAGGAGGGCACGCTGGAGAAAGACGAAGGCGGCCTGGATACCCTCCCGAACCGTCGGCCCAACGGCTCTAACCGACACGGCGGGAGGCCCCAGACCCCACCGAGGGCTACCGGGGCGCAGCGGGCAGCGCTTACTCTGTGTGTCCGTGAGGGAGATCATGGCGGCGGCAGGGCCGGGAGCGGGACCAGGGAAAGAGAAAGAGGGGACCGTGGGGAGGGGGTAACGGCTTCGGCGGCGGCAACGGCCACGTCTTCCGGAAACACGCAGCCCCCTTCGCCTCGCCGCCGCGTGAAAGGTGCGCGCCGATTCGCGGCGCCGCGACCAATCAGTGCGCAGCTTGTTCGCGTGGCGGGGCCTCCCTTTCCTGCCTCTCCACGGTCGGAGCGGCCGACGGGAGCCGTACGAGGTCAGAACTAGCTGAGCGGGAGGGGGGGCGCGGGCTTTGCGCGCCTTCCTCCGTGGCGATTGGCTGAGAGGAGCCGGAAGCGGCTGCGCCGGGGAGGCGGCCGGGGAGGTGGGTGAGCACGTTGGGGGCAGCCGTTGGCGAGGCGGGAGAAACCGTTGCCTGGAGGCATCGGGCGGTGGGAAGAGGGCAGCTAAAACTGCCTCACTGGCCAGGATGCTTCTCCGTGCCGTTTGCCGCCTCGCGGTGCGTGAGTTTGTCTCTGCAGTCTCTCCGGAGATCAGTTTTGGAGGAATCAAGTAATTGGGGTCTCCGCCAGCAGTAGCAGTGCTAATGCGGGATCAGTCTTTAGGGTTGCTGAACTACCGCTTGCGGGGGCAGTAGCCAAGTTAAAGGCTTGTGGAGCCTTAACAGACTATACAGAGGCTTTTCTTTTGCCTTCTTTTCCCAGTCTTTGGATAAAGAAAAGAATGGCTTCTGTTTTTCCAGCTATCTTGGCAGGTGGCATGAGAGCGGGAGTCCTGTGCATGTAGAATGAACATTGTGGGCAGCGTGAAGGTTGTGCACCATTGAATTATCCTTTAGCACAGTCAGCTTCTCTCTGAAGCGTGGCCTTTTCCCTCATTTTATACCTACAACTTTTTCTGACAAATTCAGTGTTTTACATGCACTTTTGTGTGTATACATATGTGTGTATTTATATGTATTTATTTATAGGAACGTTTCTTTTTATGTCGGGATCAGTTTCTAGTGAGAGCCTGCTGGTTTTGTTCTCTTTCATGTGGCCTAAAACTTAAATAGTGCTAATGCACTAGCATCTGTTCAGAACTATGCAAGAGTGGGAGAGGATATCAAACTCTGGGGTTTTGTGTTATTAACACATGATGTCATGAAGGGTGAAGTTCAAAAATTAACCCGATAAATAGATGTCTAAGATCTTTTTGCTGATTATCTAATCAAAAGCAGTCTCCTAAATTAACTTTCCTGTTCTTCCCAGAAGATCCTCTAGGTGTTATGGTAGCTATTTCTCTAACAGGCACAATATAACTTCTCATTACTTTTCTATAAAATAGTCTTTAGAAAAAAATACAGGCCTATTGTAGGAGGATGACTGGTCTATAGCAAACCTTGTTTCTGCTAGAAAGGAAGGGAAAGACTTGGTAAAATGTAAGTCTTGGTCTAAATTCATATGGTTTCATTTGGAAGGCTTTGGAATCTTCTGTTTATATGGGCAGGTTAAATGAACCGGTACTTAACATGTTAAATTAATACCTAAAGTAGTAGTACTGAAAAGTCTGTTATGTGTTCTGAGTTCAGCAGGATTATTAATGAAAACTGTTATTTTTATATTTTAGTGAGAATTGCCTGGTTAATTCAAGGATCAATATCAACTGAGGATAGGATTCTCCAGTCTTCAAAAATGGCAGCTGTTGCAGGTAATCCAAAATTAGTATTCAGTGTGTGTGTTTGTTTTTTGTATACCAGTCATCTAGGTAACAGACAAAAACATCCTATGTTATCGATACTTACCTGTATTTAGCCTATACAGAAAAGGGATCTTTTACAATACTTGAAACTTGTTATATTTTGAAAAAGTACTTCATATTTTAAAACGCTTTCAGCTTTTTCCTTTGGTGTAACAGTGGGCACTTTGAATGATAAGAGTCCCTATATTTTATAATTTCTAATGTGTATATCCTTTTGGATACAATATGTTTTTGCTGCCATTTGTGAGAATTTGTGTATCTGCTATGTTTGGACCAAACTTTCTTTATTTTGAAATAATTTCTTCTTATACTCATGTCAATGGGCTTTGAAATAGTGGTATGCATGTGGCATTGTGTGACATGTATTAATTACACTTTTAAACCATGGCATTCATTTCTGCTGAATTCTATACAATCTGTAATTCACACAGATGCATGTAAGGATGGAAAGGGACAAATTTCTGACATAGATTCACCTAGACAACTTTAACTTCTTGGGAGTATTTGCTTCTGCTGTTTCAGATCGGAAGAAAAGCTTTGGTGAACACAAGCTAGTCTGAGTGTGGCTTTTTTTTGAGGGGGGAAGGGGAGGAGGGTTGTAGCTCCCAAATACATGTGTTTGTTTTCATCTCTATTTGTATCAGCTGATTCAGGTAAAAATCCTGCCTTTCTGCCTGCATCTGAAGAGCTGTAACTTTTGACTTCTGTGTCCAAGCCTTGACACTACACAGGTCCTCTGGTCTTGCACAGAAGGAAGAGCTAGTGTCATGACGGACATGAAGTGTATTTTTTAGCTAATGCCCCTTCTTCTATCTTTAAAAGATCATTATTTGTTGAGATTGATGTTGCTTCACATGTAAATACTTTCTGCTAAATATTGGCTAGGGTTGTGCTCGCCGTGGAACTGACAAGTACTGTCTTGTGTTCATTTGACCTCTTTCAGCTTAAATGTAGTACTGAAGATGAGAGGCTTTTCATAGCTCTGTATACATCTACAGGAAAAATACTTGCAAGTGTTTCAGAGGAGGGATAATGCTTTGGGGAGATCTAGACTATGATGTGATTTTTATTTATTTTATTTTATTTTTACCCCTACCCTGTACTAACTATTACAGTCATTTATCATTAGTGTTGCATCTCTCTCATACGCTACAGCACAGATGACAATTTACAGTATATATGACTTCCTAATCTAACAAATAAGCCTTATTATAGGTGTGCTTACAGGTAAATACAGAGATTAGATGCTGTAGTCTTACCAATATACGTATCAATTTTTTTTTCTAGATACTTTTGCCGTTTGTTTAATTTGGATTGCTCTCAGTCAGCAGATATAAAATATGATACCGCTTAAAACTGTAATTAACAGGTTACTATAGTCTCTCCCTGTTCTATCTTGCTTCTCCCTTCAGTACTGGAGGAGGAACTGGTTTCCATTGAAAATGAGCTGCAGGCAGTGGAGATGCAGATTCAGGAGCTTCTGGACAAGCAGCAGGAACTCATCCATAAGAAGATGGTGCTGAAGAGGCTGATAAAGCAGTCGTCAGAAGATGCGGAGGCTGGGGGAAGTGAAGGCACTGAAAACTCAGCTGAGACTTGGAACAAAAAAGGTTTGCAGAGTCAGATTCAAGTATTGTAGCATGGAGGTAATCTAATTCAGTACACCAAACGTTTTCATTCAGAATCTATTTGGAGAAAGATATTATTGTCCCATTTCATTTTTTCAGTTGAGGAACAGCTGGTTTACCATCTTACCTACCCAGTGTAATGTTTGTGCTTGCCTCCTTGGACATTCTTGAAGGCTAATCTGAGTTCTTCCAGACAGAGTTACAAGAAGAATGGCTTCTTATAACCACTTCTACACTCTTCTGGTTGCAGTGTCACAATTGGATTGGATTTGCTGGAAGAAACACAGAGTAAATCTAGCTATCATGCAATAGCTACCTATCTTTTTAATGTCTTTATGGTTCTTCCTGTGTGAATGAATAGGACACTGGTGTGCTGTAGCTCTGATGTTTTATTCAGTGAGGCATATTAGGTGAATGCTGATTGCCAAAAACAACGTAGGGTGAAGCGAATTTGTGCCAAGCTGAAAAAGTGCCTTGTGGTCATGTGAGGGCTGCTGTTCTTTTGCAAGTGCTGCCTTTCAAAGGAAATATAGCTGAAGCCATGGATGGCTGGTGATTCTTTGCCGTGTTGTCTGTAGCCAAATTCAGTTCAGATTTTTTCTCTTTTTACCCTCTTCTCTTTCACATTATTTGCATTTCCGAAGTGCTGCTTTAATTTCTGTCTGTAACTATTGTATGTATCTCCTCCCTTCCCCCACTTTTTTGGGGAAATGAAATTTGTAGTCTAACTCATATTTGTCTGTGTTTGAAAAAGAAAAAGTATTATGCGTGTGTAAGAATACTGCTACTTAGTACTTGCACATTTGTGATACTGAACATACTGATTTGGGAGGAGTGACTTCATGCCTAACTCTGTTTTTCTGTGCCTAGAGAACCATGAGCTTTTCAATCAGATTGTGCATGTGCATGTATTAAAGAAGCACAGTAGTTAAATTTGGCCCTGCTCTAAGCTTATTGAAGTCAGTTGGAGGCTTTCCTTGACCTCAAAGGACTTTTGGATCTCGGTTATGATCCTTGTAAATGAGGAAGCAATATTACCTCAAACCTACATTGCATGCAGGATGGTATGGAATTCCCACAGTCTTTCTGTATTTTTATTCTATTGATATGAAAAATGGCTAATAAACTTCCTGATGAATCTGACATTCAAGTTTTCCTGGTATTTTCTCTTAAAATGATGAAGAGTGTTTAAATCTTCCTTGGGGGGAAAAAAAAAAAGATTTGTTTCAGTGTGGGTTTCTCCCTTCCCTTCCATTTAAGATTAACCAAGTTTCTTGAAAGTGAGCAGTTTCAAGTCCTCAAGTCCTCCATCTACACATGAGTTTAATTTTTAGCGTGACTTCACACTTAAATGAAAGTCTTTAGAAAAGAGGAGTGTGTGCACGTTTTGATTTGTTTTTCAATGGTACATCTTACAGAAGTTAATTTATAGAGGCTTAGTGTATGTGTGTAGATTTTTTTTTTTTTGTGCCTTTATTCAACCTTTGAACACTTTCCCTGACTGTAAAATTGCACTACTTTCAGAAGTAGCTATGGTATATGTAAGTTACTTTTGTTTCCTATATTTTAACATAATAAATTCTGTAATTTATTTCTTTTTCTTTAACAGATTTTCCCTGGTATGAGAAGATCAAAACAGCACTGCAGAGCAAGTTTAACCTCCAGAAGTTTAGGTCACTGCAACTTGAAACAGTAAATGCTGCAATGGCAGGAAAGGATATATTTCTTGTCATGCCTACAGGTGGTGGAAAGAGTCTTTGCTATCAGTTACCTGCTGTCTGTTCTGATGGTATGTTGGGAGAGGGATGAAGTTGAATACAAACAATTCTCTTTCATTTACCCCTTTTATACTTCTTTGGAGAATGAACATTATGTTAGTGTTTCATATGAACAGCTTGGATGAGACAAATAATTGATTGTTACAGGTTTCACACTTGTGATATGTCCTTTGATATCACTTATGGAAGATCAGCTCATGGTTTTGGAGCAACTTGGCATTTCTGCAACTTTGTTAAATGCCTCAAGCAGTAAGGTATGTTTAATTGCCAAGTTCTGATGTCATTTTATGGAGTTCTCTCATGCATGTTGCCTAAATCCATGTTATTTATGAATACCGAAGGAACTTGACTATTGTGAATACTAACTTAACAGTTCTATCAGCTAATGTCACAGCTCCCTGCTGTGATATGGATAAGGTGAATGAGTTTCTTGCATTCTTATTTTTTTAAAAGAAAATCAACATCTCATGAAATAGGGATTATTTTAAGGCTGGGAAGTACCTTTTGCCTATACATGCCTGTGTCTTTCTACTTTATTTCTGAGTTTCAAAGAGATGATCTTGTACACTAGTGGCATGTTAAGCAGTGCAGACTCGTACCACTGTTTCTCTTACTTTAGAGTGGTAAGCTGTTTGCTCCAGAGACCCAGAAGCAACTGATTTCCCACTCTGTTCTTAACCAACTGCTTTTTACAGTGAAACAATTTTTATTTAGTAACTGCCAAGAGATCATGGTTATTAACTTGCCTGTGGCACTGGTTTTAATGCCTTAGTGACTTGTTGCAATATGACAAATTTTAAGCCTGCTTTCAGGTAGAGCACTTCGAAAACTCAGTAGTAAAGATTACAATTGGGACTAGTTGGTGTACATAAGAAATTATTTTGTAGCACCATGTTTAGTATGTGATAGTTTATGGGGCAAATAGTGATACCCCATGACGAAGCAAAGATCAGTGTTCAACAGCTGTCCTATTAGAAGATCTGTGATAGAATTTGCAGGCATTAGAATGAATATGTATCTGCTGCAAAGACTTTAGTAGAGGTAAATAATATGTAATGCTGTCAGCCCCTGTTACTTGCTCCCTAAATTGTTAATAGTCTCTTAAGTAGTCTAGCCCTTAGCAACTTCTTTATCTCATCCTGATTTGTTAGCCTCTGATTTCTCCTTTTGTTTTGAACAGGAACATGTGAAGTGGGTTCATGCTGAAATGCTGAACAAAAATTCGCAACTGAAGCTCATTTATGTGACCCCGGAGAAGATTGCAAAAAGCAAAATGTTCATGTCAAAACTAGAGAAAGCTTATCAAGCAGGGCGCCTCGCTCGTGTTGCTGTAGATGAGGTCCACTGCTGTAGTCAGTGGGGCCATGACTTCAGGCCTGGTATGCTCATTAGGAGTTGAGTTTGCAGTATTATTCAAGCATCAATAAATGATGAGCTAGGCCTGAAATAAAGCCAAGCGTGTTCTTCATGCATTAAGTAAATATTTCCATTTTTAGGTATGCAAAGTACTTATCTCAAAGACTTTAAATTTTATTTCCAACTGACTATATCCTTGTCCAAGAGCCAAGTACATGCAAATAAGGACAATTTCAATGCAGATCTCATTGTCAGTCCTCTGACAAGCTGCCTATTTTAATTGGAGTATAATAAAGTGGAACAGTTTTTGGCTGCCATCTTTAATATGCACATTAAAGTCATCTTTATTGCCACAGGAAAGGAGTACATCAATTTATATAGTGTTCCCTAACACTCTGAATGACTGAGGCAGAGAATTTCATCCTAGGATGCTAAATTTGATGATCCTTTAAAATATCTGTCATTGAGTTAGTGCTGTTCTGCACTTTGGAAATTCATGAAATAAATTTTAGTTGCTTTTTAAGTAACTTGCAGCAAATGCTCTGGGCTTTCAGGGAAAGAAAAATTGTGCTTCATTTTATTTCTATTTTGTCAGCTTATTAGTTACTGTTTTTCTTCCTATGAAAGATAAACTGTGATTTAAAACAATGATTACTGTGAAGACAACATTTGCAGTTTTAGTTTAAAAATGGTATGTAAGTAGTCATGTTGGAGAAAAAGGCAATGTGGAATTTGGATATATATCACCTGTACAAAGGTAGCAAGTGATTGACAGCCCTGAACCTTTAAAATCCTTCCTTAGCACAATTTGATGTATGTATCCAAATTGCACATTGATTGTTAATCAGCAAAGCTGTCTTAACTGAAAAAAGGGTGTTAATCACAGACCTGCAGTCTAATCTGTGCATTGGTTAATGCAATGCCCCTTTCTTCTAATTCTTTTGAGAAGTTTCTGTCTTAGGTGTTTTACCTCCTGAATTGGGGCTGCTCTTAAAAAATTCAATTACAAAGGGAAACACTTTTTTGAAGAATGCAACGTTCTTGCTGCTTCATTTGGATGTATAAATTAGTTCGTTACTTATTAACTTGTTATAGACTTACTGCAGTATTACTTCACTGAATAATAGGTGGATGTATTACTTCTGAAGCCTGGATCTATGGTACAAGAAATCTTTTCTCCTTTCTGTATTCGTTTAGACTACAAGTCTCTTGGTATTTTGAAACGACAGTTTCCCAACGCTCCATTGATTGGGTTGACTGCAACTGCTACCAATCATGTTTTAAAGGATGCCCAGAAAATTCTGTGCGTTAAGAAATGCATAACCTTTACTGCATCTTTCAACCGGCCCAATCTTTACTATGAGGTATGTCTTTCTGCCTGTTTGTAGACTGCATTGCAGTAGTGCTATATTTTATGGAATTTAATAGTTGGATAATTTTAGGAGAGGTTTTCAATTCTATATTTTAATAATGTGTAGCGTCTGAATTGAACCATGGTGGTCTTTAATGATCTCATCTTCCTGCATTTCATCTCCTGTCATCTGCAGAGGAACTCGGGCTATTCTGTTCTTTATGTGAACAAGGCTTAGTAGTTAGGCTTGTGTAACATGGAGAGAGAAGTATCAGTCTCAGGTTCCTGCAACCCATTAGAAAATATAGCATTTAATATTGAAAATAGCTAGAAATTACTGTAGTGTGGTGCATCTGTCTGACCATGCCTAATTTCATTGTTCTTCAGAGAAAGCTTGTTTCTTTTTTGGAAGGCTTCTGAAATGTAATTGAGCTTTACATGCAGAATATACAGCGCTTCTGGTTTAAGTGGCAGAATAGATGGGTTCATTATACTGGAAGAAGCAGGATAATAAGATTGTTTGATGGATTGCTTTCCCAAATGAAGAATGCTCTGGCACGTATATGTTGTTTTTGAGGTTCGACATAAACCATCAAATAATGAGGACTTCATTGAGGACATTGTTAAGCTCATCAATGGAAGGTACAAAGGACTCTCAGGTAAATAGTATAAAAAAAAAAAAAAGCATTGTTATCTTTGACATTATGGGGATGTTTTGAAGTGGTCATGAAATATTTAGAGAAATTCCACTTTCACTACCCATTAAACAGCCAAAATTAAAAGAAATTAAATTTCATTCCTTACTGTTTAAATGTCTTGACAATTCACTTGCGTCTTATAAAGTATTAAAATGTAGTCAGAGGTGCTCATATATGTAGGATAGCAGCAATTTTTAACATTGTTAAAATGAGGCTCAGATAAGACTACTTTTGTGCTCTTAGTTTATTCATCTGCCGTTTAGTATCTGTATGTCAGAATACCATCTTCACCACTTCTTAATCATGTTTGATTCCAAGATTCATGTCTCATTCAAAGTCCAGGGTGGATATGAAGTGACATGAAGTATGTTTATGCAGTTGAGGGTGGAAGTGTAAGAGCTGGACTTTGCATACTGGACTGCAAGTAAAGAGAGCCCTATTCCAAAGACAACAGAACCAAATTTTCCAAACAGAACCAGTCTATGCCTGTCTTTGCTGCTCTGCTGGGGCAGCTCCCTGGATACAAATCTCTGCACAGCTAATCACAAACTGCCTATTACTTCTATCTACATTGGGATTCTAGGGTTACATATAGAGTTGCTAAAGCATTCATAGCAGAGATGATGTTGATGGAAGCTTATCTTAAATGCAATTGTGCTATGTCACTAAATACTCTTGAAAATGTGATTCCAGGCATCTCGGAATGGTCATCCAAATTTAGTGAATGCCACTGACCATAGCTGGTTCCTTAGCTGAAAAAAGGAGCTGCAGTATCAATATGAAAAATTATGAATGTAAGTTAGTGCTTGCAGAGCATTTGTTATGGAGGATGAGGGCCATAGAATTATAAGTGACATAAGGGGCTTTACTATATTCTAAACAGATTTTAATAGTGCAGTAAATGAAATCTAGAGCGAAGAGTTAAGTATAAAATAGTCAGCTACTGAGGACTAAGAACATCTGTGCATGGTGTGAGCAGAAACAATCACATTTTGAGGGAGAAAAGTGCATCAGAAAATAGTGTACATTAAATTTTGTGTTGTCAGAGTGGCTTCTTTAGCGTTTTGCTGTATATGAGCTCAGAATAATGGTGCTCTGCAATGTTTAATGAGTGAGATGTTTAATGAGACGTTTAATGAGTGGAAAAACACCACTTCACTATGAAATGATGAAGATATCCATTAATCATTGTTCTGTCAAAGAAACAGTGCTCCAAATTCATGGTTTTGTGTGAAATCCTTGACCTAGTCCAGTGTGACTAATGACAAAAAGTAGTTACCTGAAATCTCAGGTGAGATATTATAGATGTCATACATACACACACACACACGCACACACACACGCGCACACACACACACATATATATATGTATGTATGTATGTTTATATAAAAAGGAACAGCACTGTCCTTCTTTGATTATACTAATTGGCACCCCTATTTTCTCTGTAGCCTACAAGGCAAAATCAGATTGAACCATTTCTCTGCACTAGAAAAAAAAAAAAAGAAAACTGTAGATTAGGTCACTTTTTCCCCTAATTTAAGAGAAGCATTTTAAGTTAGAGAGTAATGCAAGAGTCATCTTCTTATGTCTTTTTATATTCATCATTAAAATTTCATTCAAGAAGTATCCACTGACATGCCTACCAATATCTCATCTTGAATAGGAACAAAGGTCACAATGTTTTTCTCTTTTAATTATTCTTGTTTTTTTTATTCCTTTTTAATTTCCTGAAACCTAAAGAAAAGTTGTCTTCACTTTCCTGCAGGAATTGTTTACTGCTTTTCTCAGAAGGACTCAGAGCAAGTTACTGTGAGTTTGCAGAAACTGGGAATCAAAGCTGGGACTTACCATGCAAACATGGATGCAAAATATAAGACCAGAGTTCATAAAGGATGGGCAACAAATGAAATCCAGGTGAAGTAGACAGATATTTTCATAGGTTTTTGTTTCATTTAAACAAGTGCTGTCTTGATACCTTGATGGTTCATTACCTTTATTTTAGGTTGTAGTGGCAACTGTTGCTTTTGGCATGGGAATTGATAAACCGGACGTGAGGTTTGTAATTCATCATACTATGAGCAAATCTATGGAGAACTACTACCAAGAGAGTGGACGTGCAGGTATCGTAAGAACCAGTTTTTGCTAAGTATCCATTGACATTCTTAAGCCAGTAAACTTAGGCTTTTATTTCAGCCATTTCTGCAAAATGTCTTTACTTTGAGACAGGTACCATTCTGCCTTTGTAAAAAGCCTTTAAAGCAAATATAAATTACATTCATGATCTCAGGCCTCTATATTGCAGTTTAGCAAAAATCCCTCAGAATTTACACCTTTGCCCAGTGTTTTCTGAATAGCTTGATTTTTGTGACATCTGTGATTTAACGGATTTCATAATGTGACACTGACTAATCATATGTGTAAAATAATTTTTTTTTTTTTTTTTTTTTTTTAAAGAGCAAGTGGGATGAACAGTCTTTTCAAAAGACTGTAAATACTGTTTAACCACAGAATGAATTTCACTGGCCACAGAAATGCAAGTAGGATAGGGAATCTGAGGCAGGAAATTTCAAGGATTGATGATTGTATAACAGCACTAGATACACTTTGTGGCAAAAAAAGCACTATTTTGCTTTGGAAATAGGAATAATGCACAAGCTTGAATAGATTTGAATGTACATGGAAGAAAGCTTTCTAAGGACCCTGGTGGGCAATTGGCTGAAATTTTAATGCTGCTTGTACAGTAGAACTTGACCTTAATGTTGACCTACAAAAGATGCAATACCAATTAAAGTTTATGGGTATTACAGCAGAGCTGGTTTCTTCCAGAAGGTGCTGGGATAAGAGGAAGTAAAAAGGATTAAGTGGTGAGGTGGGGGTCTTACATAGGTACTGAAATCAGTCTTTTGCTGTGTGTTTAACGTTTGGGGTGAATGCTTCTTATTTGGCACTTTACAGCAATCTTGTGTGTTTTGTTGTACATAACTCTAGTTATTTGATATTCTTCTAGTATGCTTTCATTAACCACCACTACCAGTTTACCTGAGCACAGTGTTTAGCTTGGGAAACCTTTCTTTTTCCCCATCCACCAATCCAAGTGAAATTATTATGTCTGTTTCCAGTGGTGAACAGAAGGTTAACTTTTTTAGCCCTCTGGGTCTTGCAGAAAAGGAGGAGGACACCCCTCAAGTACATTATCATCATCTTGGTGTGGGGGAAAGAGAGCTCAAGGAGAGGAAAAGATGATCCAAGTACAGCTATAGAAGGCACAGTTGGTTTTAAATACAATATTTTATTAACTCGTTTTCTATAAGATGACAGCAACATGCCGAGTTTCCCTTTATACAGCAGCAGAGAGCAATGATCAAACAGCTGCTTTCTGTCTGTTTCTTTACTAGTTGTCATGAATCCCTAATAAGGTAGTTGAAGCTTATCCGAGTCTTGTAATACAAATTAGACTTTAATGTGCATTTGGATAGGACCTTGCAAGAGGTGTTGGGGTGGGTAAATACTGCTTCCATCAACTTTGTGCATCACATTGATAACGTTTTAATTATTAAAGAGTCACAAACTTCTTTTTGTAGTATTTTCAGTTTGCTTGATTCTGTAATTATATAAGTCTACTCTAAATCTTCTTGCTAGTGTGTATTGTGCTGTTTTCTGTTGGCTGATAAGCTCTGCCTCGTCAGGTTACAGTGACGCCGTCTCTTTATAGAGGGGCTCTAGGAGCACATGCACGTAAGAGTCGAATTTGTACTAGGAAAAAAACTGCTGAAAGTAAATGTCTTGTGAAGTTTAAATTTTGTTTGTTTAAATGCATTGTAGGTAGAGATGACCAAAAAGCTGACTGCATTTTATATTATGGTTTTGGAGATATATTCAGAATCAGCTCAATGGTAGTGATGGAAAATGTAGGGCAAGAGAAGCTATATGATATGGTGTCTTACTGCCAGAATATGAACAAGTAAGTTCCTGTAGTGGCTGGGTTGCTTAGCTTTTTAATAACTAGCTTTTTTTTTTTTTTTTTTCTTCTTGCTTTTACAAAGGCTTTTAAAAAAGGGACATAAACAGCTACTACTGTAACTGAGTCTTGATTTCTGGGGTTTGTGCTTTGGCTGCTCAGTATGTGTACTGCTGCACATAAAATAACAGAGCTTTTTTTATGCTAATCTCATGGTAAAGTTCTGGAAGTGTTTATTTTGAGGTAAAAAAAAATCTGACAATTTAAAGTATTTGAATTTCAAATCCCATTAAGTGCAAATACTGAGATGCCTTGCCTTTTTAGTCTCATGTCGGTGTTTAATGGCCATGCAGGACTCCAGATATTTTTAATGTTTCGCTTATTGCACTGAATTATATTGAATGCTTTATGGAAAACACTTTTGTCAGTGTTGTGGACAGTTCGTGAAATCTATATAGCCTTTGTTGTCCTGAGTGTATATTTTTACAATTTGCATTGTTCCAGAATTGCAGATTGTATTTACTCCTGTGCTTTAACCAAGCTGTTCCCCTAGCAATATTTAATATCACTGAAAGCTGTTAGCTCCTCTAGTCAGTATATCTGACAGGAAATAGTATGCTACTGTGTTTGTCTTCTGATTTTCCTGAGCCAATTCTTCAGAATTTTTTTTTTTTGAGATACAAGCTGACTTTTTTTAGCATTTACTTTATTTATCAAATAGATATGTACATCTACATTCTGCAGCCCCTCCTTTGCTTTCCTGTGCTTTCAGGTGTCGCCGGGTCCTCATAGCTCATCATTTTGATGAAGTATGGGATTCTGCAAACTGCAACAGAATGTGTGATAACTGCTGTAGAGAAAACTGTAAGTAGATTATTCTTTGAATGTCAAGCAAGTTCCTGTAAAATGTAAAAAAATGCCATCTACTTGCCTCATATACCTCTGACAAAGCATTGAGAAAATGCAGTGATGAACAAACAATTCTGTGCTCAAAGCTATTCTGATAATTAGACTTTATTCCTTCCCTGAATATTTTGAGTAGATAGGGAAATAAAAGATATTTGGTCTCTTTTTGCATTATACAGTTATTTCTAGCCATATATTAAAGATACTTTGCAAAAGGATGCAAGTTATAATATCTTGTTACTCACTAGCTGGAAGTGAGGCTTAAGTTTGTAAGTTTATACTGGCATAAGAGAATAAGAATAGTACGAAGTTTTGGCTTGTACACAAAACTTAGAGGAGTCACATATTGAAGTGTAGTTAAGAAATGTCCCATCTGATATATGAGGGATGTCTGGGGAAACTTAGCAGTAGTTTTGGCTTCTCCATATTCAAATCTTAGTATTAGAGGAGGCAGTTTGGGTAATTTTGGGCTGTGATTGGCTGTGCAGTAGAGGCATGATAGTTATGCGCTACTTGGTTGTATTTTTGCTCTGGAATGACACTTCATGATGAAGCTATTTTGTGTAACAAAATGCACGTGTTTTCTCCTCTTACTTTGTCTGATAGGTATTTGGAAAGAAGAAATGCTGTGCTCATATTCATCAATTCCTCTTTGCTTTCTAGCATTTTTGTAATGACTGCTATTGGTGAGAAAGTGAATCCAGGATTAGAGAGTAGCTGGCTTACAAATATTATATTTTGCAAAAGCTTCCTTGAAATAATTTCAATGGTTTGTCAAGTTAAATACATGTATAAAAGTTGGCAGGATTGAAGTTTTAATAACCAGAAAATAAATGTAAAATTAACTATGAATATATTCTAATTTGATAGAGCAAAGGTTTCGGCTCTTCTATGACATTTGTTGACTTAGTTTACAAAAATACGCTGCCATAAATAACCTATTATTTAAATACTACTTCATTTGCACTTGTAGCCTTTCAGGAAATGGATATAACAGGATACTGCCGGGACCTCATCAAGATACTTGAGCAAGCTGACAACATGAGTGAGAAACTCACCCCGCTGAAATTAGTTGATGCGTGGATGGGGAAAGGGGCCTCGAAGCTGAGGGTGGCTGAAGTTACCCCGCCAAAACACACTCGAGAGGAGCTGGAGAGAATGATTGCCCATTTACTGCTGCAGCAGTATCTGAAGTATGTGTAACAACGTATATTACTGCTTCTCCTTTCGTTTAAAATCTGTCAATCGTGTTGCTTTCTAATAATACTAATAGATACATCTTTAGCTTGTATTTGAGAAGCATTTGATATATTACAGAACACAGAAAAGATTTTTTTTTTAATTCTATTTATAAAGTGCTAACATAGAGGCTGATGGAACACTTGAAGTACTTTTCTGTGCATCCTTGCAATTTTAGAAAGTTGGGATCTTCTGTGGTTACACAAGTGGAACCTTTAAATCTGCAGCAAGCTTCATTTTAGATGAGTCATTTTTATATTGAGTCTTACTAACATCTCATGGATAAGCAGAGTGAATGGGATTGCCAAGTCAGGACAGGGTGGCAAGTATGGAAAGTGGTGCTCAGAAAATTTTAAGAGACCATGAAATACTAGCAGTGCTTTTGTGTGGTGTTTTGTCTCTTATAGTTTTATAAATTATAGTGATACGCAAAATCAAGTGCTTCAATCTCTTTGTTTGTGACCTATTCCTTGGCATTTGTTTGCACAGCTGGCTTTTTATACTTCTAAGAGGGTGAGCTGATGAATGATTAGGTATTTTTTTTCTTCACCTTTCTCTGATGTATTCAAACAGATTCAGAAGCACAGATGTCTGTGCCGTCACGCTCTACGCCCACAAACTGAATTGCCAAGTATAGGGAGCCCCTCTAAACTAAGTAACTCTTTGCTTGAATAAGTAAAGCAGAATCAAGCTTCTATTTGCAACATCTGTCAGAAGGGTTACTAAATATGTTTTATATGTTCTTTTTTTTTTTTTTTTTAAATCTCCATGTGGTCTATTTTGTTTGTCTGCAACCATCCCTTATAACGATGTGATTTTATTTGTGCAGGGAAGACTTCAGCTTCACGGCATTCGCTACAATATCCTACCTGAAGAAAGGACCAAAGGCTGATCTGCTAAGAAACAAGGCACATATCATCACAATACAATGGACAACAAATGAGAAAAGCATTTACAGGGTATTTATATCTGACTGACTTAGTATATGGATATGTTTTCCAATAATTTTAATAGGTTGGCATCTTTACAATTCATCTTCCATAGTAATTCAATCAACAAGATTTTAAACAGACCTCTGTGTTTTCTCTTGCACGGGTACATTGAAAAAGAATTTTGAAATTTTAATAAGCTGTTTCTCATTTACAGAACAAACCATCTCAGTCTGCAAATTTGAAAGGAAGTGGAGAAAACCCTCCGAATATTTCAAAGAATATCCAAGGTTCAGCAGTGAAGAAGTCACAAGAACATAAGCGGCCTAACTGTGGAACCAACTTAAAAGCAAAGAAGATTAAGCTTGAGGCAGGTGGAAATGAAAAAGCAATAGTTCTTGACTGAGTCTTAGAGGCTACATCTAGGACTAACGATGTTTGCTTCTCTATGACAATTGTAAGTTCAGCTTGTATTTTAGTAATAGTATTTTCTGTTAAAAGGATCTGTGTTCTTTCCAAAAAAAAAAAAAAAGGTCAAGGGAAGACAAATATTATTGAAACCGGGCTATACAGAGAAGATTAAACCCTTTGCTCTACCTCAAATCTAGCACCACTTGAATAAATAGCAAAGGGGCAAGTGCTTGATATCAAAGTAACTGGTACTTACCTTGTGATAGAGCAATGACTGCAAAATATAAATAACTGTTATGCTGCCTTTCATAATCTTCTTTTTTGAAAGTGCACACTATAAAAACACTTCATCAGAGAGTGAAACATGTTGGAAGGCAACTCCAGAGATCATCTATTTCTGAAAGCTGGTCTGATTAAAGCAAATTACTGGGAGTTGTTGCTGAGTTTTGACTCTCCCAAGGATGGACACCACCGCTTCTCTGAGGGTAGTTTTTGGCTGTCCCTCCTTTGCAGTACAGAGCCTGGATGGTTCTTGGTGGCCTTAAATGTAGACTGTTTTTAAATTTAATCTTTGGGACATTTCTGGATTTTATTCTCTTAACCAACTTGAGAAATATACCTATATATTTGCTTATGCAGTTCCTGCTGTGGTTATGGAAATGGCGAGATAAGACAACTAACTATAGGTGCACATATCTGCTCGGCCATGGCTTAGAGAGTGACATGTTTCCACTTAAAGTGCAGCTCATCTCTTGTGACTCCCAGTTCTCTTCATGTGTCATTTTGGTTTTGTCGAGGCAAGAGAGAACCAGCACTTTCTGCTGCAAATGTTGAGGCGCCTTCCCCCATCTCAAGGAGCTGAAAAACTGCCAACAACTGTTGTCAGCAGTGACTACTGACATCATGTATAGTTTTATCTGTATTTATTACAGCTGTGCAGTTAACAGATTGAGCATCATATATAGTTTCATCTGTATTTATTACAGCTATGCAGGTAACAGTACTGTTCTTGATGGCATGTAAGGATAGATTTTATAGAGTGATGCTTCTGTGCATTAAAATTGTGGGTATAGAATTGTATGCTATAGACCTGGAGTCTGAGTGAAATTCAAATCTCAGCTTACAACTTGATGTGCTTTAAACTGTTGTTTTTATTACATACCAGCCAATGCACCTTGCTACCTGAATTTTTTATCCTAGCAATCTAAATAAAAAATACTGAATGTGGAAATCTTGATCTGAAGAAGTACAGGTCACTTGAGGATACCTGTTAAAGAACTTGGTGCAAACAGCTGCTATGGTAGAAGGAAGCTGTGTGGCTTTGTCCTGTGTACTTTTACTGTGTGAAGTTTTGGAATACTTCTCTGTAATATTTAATGCACTTTTAGTGAAAATAATCATTGTTGACAGAAGAAAGTTGATAAAAATCATATAAAATTATAAAGTAAGGGTAGAAGAGAGAGGTTGTATTCTAAAGCATTTCACAAGCAGTAGAGATTTGATATTAGAGAAGTTGCTATAAAATGTAATGAAATTGAGATTTAAAATTAGATCAAAACTGACTGATTGGCTTTATTTATTTTTTTTTTTTTTGCCAGAGATACGTAAAAGAGAAAATGTGTTCCAAGTTGAGCATGGACAGGGCCTGAGATGGAACACTGAGAGATGTTAGCATACCAAGTACTTGGGGATAGAAGATAAGGAATTTTCAAGCTATTACCAACATGAGTCTGGGGAAAGAGCAGCTGCTTCAGAAAGAAGTGTTTGGTCACTGGCCAAGTCTTCTGCTGGAACTGCCTTGGGAACTGTGTCGCGGGAACCACCCAGTTCCACGGGGACCTGTCAGAGCTGGGAGCAAGAACAGCAGGGCCGGGAGCGTGGGTGCAAAGAGCAGCTCTGTTCTTGCTGGGCCAGCCTGTTGGTGGTACCAAGTGTGGAGCTTTCAGTGCTCGAAGCTGAGCGTTTCCGCAGTGTTTAATCTCAGAGGCACGAAGGTCCTGATTACCCTGTTTTTTAAATGAATAACGTGAAAGCTGCAAGTAAGAGCCAGTAGATTAAATGCACTCTGAAATCTTAGTTGCATTTAACTATTTGATACAAATGACTGTATTGAATTTTGTACTCTTAAACATATTGTTAATGAGCAATTAACAATGGCAAGGGGGGAGCATACTACTTTGTTTCAAAAAAAATTTAACAGTTTTAGTAAATTATATTTACTTGAGTTGTAATTTAATCTTCTGTATTTGATATATGTATATGAGAATGACTACAGTAGTAGAAGTAAAGGCCAGGCGCTCAGCTATGGAGTTCTGGTGCTCCTGATACTTCTCTCTTTTTTTTTTCTTTTCTTTCAACTGAAGATTCAGTCCTTTCCTTGTCCTCCACCTCCCATGTCCTTTCTAAGCTTGCTTGTATGATCCCCTAATAACAGGGCTATAAAATAAAGAACTTCTTTCCTGTGAGGGTGCCAGAGCCCTGGCACAGGCTGCCCAGAGAGGCTGTGCAGGCTCCTTCTCTGGAGATCTCCCAAACCCACCTGAATGCCACCCTGTGCCCCGTGCTCTGGGTGTCCCTGCTGGAGCAGGGGGGCTGGACTGGATGATCTCTAGAGCGCCCTTCCAACCTGAACCATTTTGTGATTCTGTGAAACGGTGTTAGATTAATTCAATAATCATGAAACTACCCTTTCTATCAACACTTCCTCTCCACAGCTTGTGATGAAGAAAACAGAAGAAGCAAAACTAGAATGCTGAATACAGGGAGATGGCAGCATGGTGAAGGAGACTGATCTCGCCTTGGAAATGTCAACTCCTGTCTCTCACCTGAGCTCAAGAGAGCCCTAACCCTGCAGGAGAGAGAACCTTTCGTAAACTGATCTGCCTGGAGCAGAGCTGCACACGCAGCTTGGATCAGTAACTTTTTACTTGGATCAGTAAGCTTTTATAGTGGTCTTACATGTGTTTAAAGCACTTGTATGGGTGTGCTGCTAGGACACACCAAGAAAGTTAGCTAGTTTAAAAGTACATAAGGTCCAGCTGAACTTGAAGTAGCTTTAGAGTTTTGGTCACAAAGTTTTGTGGTCAAGTTTTGGTTTAGAGTGTGGTCAGTCCTTAATGCTAGAGTAACATTTGCAGCTTCTCTTACAAAATAAGCCTAGAATAAGCCTAGAACTGTTAATAAGTGAAGCTTTACCATTTGCTCAGTAAAATGAGCCAAAACTATTGGTTGCCTTTTTTTTTTTTTTTTTTTCAAATGTTTTAAATCTACTTCATGGAAGCTTTATTTAGAAGTTGTTATTCAAAAAAGAACATTTTTACCACCTTAATGTTTGCATTGTAAAAGCTCCTCAAAGACTTTCAAATGTAGGGAATACAGAGTAGTGCTTGAAGAACCGAGAAGAGCTCATATATTCCAGTAGTCAGATGAAAGGGCCTCTTAGGAGCTTCAGCTCTTCTGCAATAAAGGGCTTAGCATAAGAGGTTGTTTTACATCTCCAGTACTGCTTACACTCCTGCGATTACCATATGAAGTGCATTGCTCAGACTGTGTCAGCACTATTTTTTCAGCCCAAGCACCTGTACGAGGTTCGTGCATGTTCTCTGCTGTGTAACCCTCACCCCTAACAGAACAGTGCCCTTCAGCGGGCTGCACCAGCCGCCTCGATCCATCATCATCCTCATACTTGCACTCACTCTCCCCAGCAGTCTCCAGGAGCTGAGGACAGTCTGCATTCACTACAGTGTTTTTTTGCTTCCCCTTCCAGAGCTGGCTTTAGATTGCAGGAATATACCTTAAGGGTATGTGTAATAGACATACATAACAATATCTCAGTGGTTCAGGAAAATATGATGCCATAGCACTATCAAGTGCACAGACTTTGAGAGCTGCTAAGGCTCAAAGGAGTGTAACTGCTACACTCTCACTTTTTGAGGGTCTTAGCACAGCCTGTCTCAGCACGATAGGTGAGTTTGTTTAAACTCAGCTTATAAACTTATGTTCTGATAAGTTTCATTTTAAAATACATTTCCCCACACTTGAGCAGTTAGATATATATTTAAATATAAACAAACTAAAAGATTAAAAAACACATTCATCTTTATTTTTCTGGTAGCATCCTAAGGAGGACTAAAGCATAGAATTTTACCCATCATTTAACTTAAACTTTTCATCAAGTGGAATTCATTAATTTATTTAAACAATCATTCACTTAAAAATTAGACTAGAGTTATTTTCTAGTGGAAGTCCCACACTGTACTTCCAATCTTGTATTTAGGATAGTATCAACTATTCCCAGTTTTATCCTTAAAAAAAAAAAAATTCCAGTAGCAACTGTAGATTTGAAACCAGTAATATCAAATATGAAACTACTTAATGTCCTTGGATGGCACCATGCCACAGGGAGAAGACAGGTAGGAATACATTAAACTGCCAAGTTCCTCCTGTAGGAAACTGGGCATTAAGTTATTGGTAGCAACTGAGAAAGAAAAATGCCTATTTAAGCAAGTTTGTACACACACATGTACAGAAATGGCATCACCATTGTTAAAGTGCATCTTACATAGCTCTAAACATACATCCAGGGAGTGTTACGATTTGAACAAGCAACCTCAGTCCCACTTTGCAACTTAGGTTCCTTTCTGGAACTCCTCTCTGGCACAGCCATATAAGTAATAACAGAGGAGAGAAAGCGTTTTCTTTCTAGTGGGGTGGCACATGCTGCGTAACTGCCTTGCACCCCTCCACCTGAGCAAGGGGGACACCCCTGCCCAAGCTACTACCCTGCCCTGCGCAGTTCCAGGCACTACAGTCTGCTCAGAGCTTCCTGCTGCCAGGGCTCTTGCTCTTTGAAATGACAACACACATAAGCAGTAAGTCATAGGGAACAGGCCATAGGCACACAGGAATCACAGCCAGGTGAAATATGCCTGGTTTGGGGAAGAAGCGCGGGGAGCGTTCTGAGGGAGGCACTGGATGCAAAACATTTAAATATCAAAGGTGAGCGCAGTGCCGTCTAAACAGCACAGCCACATCTAGTTTGTAAGAGTGTTATACCCCTCAGCAAGTTTTCACGTAGTCTAGCCCCAGACACACACCAACTCATTGCTCCTGTTGCTGAATTTCTACACCAATTTCGCTATTCTAATGTGCCTTTCAGTATTTGACAATATCAACACAAAATCTTATTAAGGAATTGCATTTATCCCTGATTCCTGCTAATCCTGAGTGAACTGTTTTATAAAAAGTTTTATACAAAACAGAAAAGGAATTCAGTTCAATCGAAATAATCTTCTATATCAATATTTGGATTCAGGAGATCTTCCCCATAGGCTGAAAGATCCATCCGGTTTAAAATCAAGTTTTCAAAGGTTTCTTCCAAGTCTGTTTCACCAATCAGTACAGCTCCCATCATTCTTCCATTCTGCATCACCACTTTAACATACTCTTGTCCCTTGGTACATCTCAGCATTAGTTCGTGGTTTAAACCCAAGCCTTGAGCATTGTATTTTCCCAAAACCACCACCTGACAGAAAGAAAAAGAAAAAGCCCTCATGAGAACATTACAGTGGCTTTTAATGTTTTTGCAGACGACAGCTGTCGGCTTGAGAAGACCAATGTAAACAAGGAGATATTTTCCCACATGAAAAAAAACACGTATATTTATGTATATATATAAGTATATAAATATTATATATATTATAATTATATATAAGTATATAAACACACAAATATTATGTGTGCATAAATGTATATGCATATGTACACATCCAATTGCCATTGGTTTTCATGGCCAAAGTATTTTAAAAATATTCACCCTGAAACATGATACAGAATATAAAAGACAGAACCATGCTGAACTGTATTGAATTTATCCATGAACAGCCTCTTAAAGAAGTGGAATTGAATGTGTGTTGAGATGCAAAAATTAAAATGTATAATGTGTCTGTAAAGATCTTTGCCCTCTTCAGTTTCAGCATTCACAGTCTGAATGGAGAAATCTGAACTGATATTATTATGTGGCTGTTCTAATATTGACTGTTTTGTCAATATTAAAGCATATGTTCAGCATATGTGAATGAATATAAACAGTGTGTGTTGTTCAGTGGTTTGAGCTATTGGCATGTAATTACCTTACCTTGTAATTGAAAAATTTTGTCACGTGAGCAAACAGTTCAAAGCAGAAATCCATATCAATAGCTTCCCCGAGGGTATCTGCTGCCATGCACTTTGCTGCGTACCATCCCATCTGCCTCGCCTGAGTCCAGAGCCTCATCTGAAATCCAAGGCATGTAGATACATGTTGTTGTGCGCTGAACAGCACCACTGTTCTCATCAGTGCATACTAAGTACCTTCATTATGCTCAGGCTAATTAACCAACTTGGCTTTCAACCACAGGATTAAATCATCTGACATAACACGCTCAGGATTATCTCCTTATTCAATGCTTTTCTGCTAACTGAACCTGGTTTCCACACGCCTAAAGTCTGTAAGAGATTTACTTTGAGGATGGGGTTGCTGCCAAGAGCACACTCCTATGATTGGACTTACCTGATGCCACACGGGACTGGGTTCCCACGAAGCTGTGCAGATATCCCCAGCTGCATATATGTCTGGTATGGACGTGTGCATGTGTTCATCCACTTTCAGTCCTCCATCTTCACCTAGAGCAAACTAAGTATTTGCAGTGATCAGCACCGAAGAAAAATATGCACTTTAATTGAGTAATTCAGGTTAGTCTTTGTTAAGTGGCCACCTCAGTAATTATTTCTTATGGCAGGAATCTCTACAGTGTTTCAGCAAATCCACTGATCCTCTTACTCAAAATATCTGAATATTTAAAACTACATGACTAAATACTAACTGAACCCAGCAAGGCATTGCTGGCTGCCCTCGAGCAACATAACAAGGTCAGAAAAAGGTCGTTTATTTTCAACAGTTTATGCCTGTTCATTCGCCCATCTAATCTGACTCAGCTATAGAAGATCGATAATCATAGGAAAACATATTACATAAAGATCCCAATCTTAAGAAAAAACTGCATCATTTTTAAGAGCAGAAAACTGATTCCCCCAAGAGTATCATAATGAAGTAAATTTGTTAATTGTTTACCTATTTTTCAGATAGCTTTACCCGATAGAGTATTACTTCTTTATATTATAGTGCAATAAAGCCCAGGATTTATTTTGGAATCTTACTATTCAAACCTAGAATCCTCTAAGTAGAGAAAAAATAGCTTAGAAATGTATTTCCTACCAATCTGTGTGTTCTTTTCTCATCATTCTTTTATTCTTTTACTTTGTTCAAGTTTACATTAACTCTAGCAGCAATCCAATTTATTAAATTCCAGTATTTATCAGGGGACATTTAAACTTCAGCTCCTTTTACAGCACTATTAATATATAGCTTTTGCATTTACATAAAAACTATTCAAACACAAAGTTTAAGAAGCAATCAATGTTGCATTTTACAAGTGACCTTCACACAGCTTTTAAAATAACTAACAACCCAGAAAGCCACGCAGTAAAAAAAAAAAAAAAAAAAAA
>VZSV01000089.1:3330653-3354714 GCA_013398735.1 Nothocercus julius
AAAAAAAAAACAGCTTAAACTTCAAGGTAAATCACCATACTTACATTATTGCCATCGAGAAATGGTTTAACATTTGGCACAACTCCAGTTGCACTGACAATGAAATTGCATCCATAAATTTTTCCGTTAGTTAATTCCACATATATAGGCCATAGAACTGTAAAAGGGGAAAATTTTGCCCTGAGAATGTAACCAACAGAAGATATTTTTATATATTATGTCTCAATATAAGTTGAGAAATAAACAAAAATCAGAAAACACAATCTTTTGAGGTATCTAGCTGATGAGGTAAGAAAAAAATTCAGATTGTGTATAACATTTCTTACTTAGTTTAGATCTAGAAAATGAGATTTGAAAGCTTAGTTCCCAGTTTCACTGTTTGTTTCGTCTGGAATATTCCTGAATCAAATCCCTCATTGGCAAGAAGGAAGTGTTAGGTCTTGACACTGCACAAAACCAACATGGTGTTCTGGGGCTAAGTCTCATAAAAGCTCTGAAGTATCATGTAATTGCCGATTATTCTTTCATATATAGAATTACTGATGCATAGGAAATGCCTCAGAAGCAACGAGAATGCCAGAGACTTAACTTACTAGATACTTATACTGCTATTTAACCGGCTATTAAACAAATATTTTAAATATTAACTCTTGATTCAATGAACTTTAAAGATAGGATCTCATGAAGTAAGTTATGTTTTCTACCATATTCTTTTGAGACATGATTTCAGAGTTTGACAGTCAAGGGTAAAATATTTGGTTCTGTTTAACTGCACTATTAATACATGACTTTTTTAGACTGCCACAAAGGGGCATACTCTGTATACAGTATCTAGATGACTGTGGAAAAAGTCTGACAAATAGCATTTTGTAATTTAATTGGAGCACGTAAATCAAACCCTTAACCACTGCAAATTGTTTTAGCTCCACTGAACTTATAGAAACAAAGTATTTGTTTTCCAAAACAAATCTATTTAAAACAACAAACATTCATCAGCTGTGCTTTATTTTCAATTTGAATTCTATAATTTTCTTCTTTTTTTTTTCTTTTTTACTGCACCTACCATCATCTGCTTCTACATTTTTCTCTTCCTTAGGAAAAGTCAGCGAAGTCCGTTTCAGCTGTAGAAATTCTTGCTGTAGGAGTGTTTGCTTTACTTCACATAATATTTCAATATGTACTTTATGAGAAAACTAAAGACAGATTAAGCAAATTGTAAAAATAATCATTAGTATTAACAATATTTTAGTAGCAAATACACTTTTTCCTAAACTGAAGTGTCTAGTAAACTGAACGGAAGAATAAGCACACATCGTACCTCACAGTATGACACATTAGCTGATTTTTCACACTTTCATTTTGGCACAGGAAAAGAAAACACAACTTTTCAGAACTGAAAAAGCTAAACTCCATTATGTGTCTTTCAGGATTTCAAATCCTACATATTTATCATGAATTAAATTCTGACAATATTACATTAATTCATATTGATATTAGATAATAATCTGGTTCCATGAGCCCACGTTTCAACCACATACTCCTGTTCTCAGCTCAAGACATAAGGTGGAAAGGTGTCAACTTCTTTAAATTATTTTGTGGATTGAAACTATGAACAGCTTTAATTCTTTGTTTTTGATCAAAAACACATTTCCACAGTCTATACCTGCTATAACTATATTCATTAGTGTGCTGAACATCTTCAATATCCTTTACTTGGTATTGCAAGTTCTGTAGTCATTTCTCATCTTTGACAGGCTTTTTTATGTAAAAAACATTTAATAGATGCAAACACTGAACACTTAAGAAATTGATAAAAAAAGTCACAAAAAACTATGAGGATTTTTATTTGATTTTAAATGTAAAAACATTATCACAACCTCCTTGTCCACTATTTATTTTGCATTTCATTATCTGCTGCAACAGGAGACTAATGTTCTCTGAATACGTTTTACAGTCCTATATTTCACATAGTAAAATGCAGCTAAAAATAACTGAAATTAAGATATTACAAGTACCGCTGCTTCTGCTTAAAGCTAGCATACAAGAAAAAGTCCTATAGAAACGTGCAAAGCAACATTTATATGTTTCAGTCTAAGACCATGTGTGGATCAAAATTGCCACCTTCTTCAGGAAGCAGAAGCAATTGCAGAAAATAGCAAAAAATAATGGCATTCATGATCATTTATTTTCCAATATAATCTAGTAAACAGTAGTTCAAGCACATTTTCTTTTCCCTTTTCTAAAAATCTTCAACATTATTTTTCACTTTCTGCAATCCTTATATACCTCAAGCGACACCAAGCGTGAGCAGGAACATTATGGCCGTACCTCTTTAGTGCCTTTGAGGCGTAAACCCTCGTGCCAATCAGGGCCTAAGGCACTGCCCAGTTTGTCAGATTCTGCTATGGGTCTTTCTTTTTTCGCTTTTCCTGAAGGAAAGAGTTGGAGGATATCAGAGTTAGCATAGATATATATACTTCTCTGCCTGTAGAATTCAGAGCAAGGACTCAGAGTTAAGAGAAGGACGATCTGATTGCTAGAAGGGAAGACAAAACCACCAAGGTAAGCTGAAACTTACTATTTCACTGTTATTTCGTATATCAGACATCAAATTAGTATTTTTAACAATACCTTTCAACTTTATCCCTTTCATACTTGACTTACCTTAAGAACAACCACTACATGTAATCAATGATATTACCACTGAAGAGAGGAACTGTGAATTCTGAGCACCGTTGAGTGCCTGTGTGGACCCTTAGCAGACAACCCTCAGGAGATTCTGGGGCACCAAGGTTCTGAAGGCCCATGGGAGACTTTGTTGCTTAATATCAATGCTGATATTTACGTTTGTTTGCTAGCAAACATGCACTACATGCCCTCCATTGCCTGAAAGTGCAAATGCAAATTCTAATATATAAAACATCTGAAAAGAATTGTGACTGTCAGGATGAACCTTTCATGATCTACTCTTTCAATCTCAACCCTACTCTTATTTTTGTTAATTTTTACCTATATGTAAATTTTTACCTGTATGTACATATAGTTTTACAAGAATAGAGTTTAATTGAATCTGTAATAATATTCTGTAAGGTGTCATCTGGCTCTCCAATAGTTCATTATGGGAGAGCTCCCTCCTCCATGATGCTGACATAACTCAGGGGAACACTGAAATCTAACAGAAAATATACAGCAGTACTTCTGCAGATTGAACACAGAAAGCCAAATTCAAATTTGGCACAGATATAAAGTTAAGCACATTTACAATCTTTAGATAACCATATTTTACAGTCTCACATATGTATATGCATATTGAAGAGGTTTTTGTATTTTTTTTAAAAAAGGACATGTAACAGATAACTCTGAAAATGATCTCAAGGCTGTTAATTTCACTGATCTCAGGATTCCCTTTAACAGAAGATGGAAGCACCATACCTTCCATTGTATACTTGGTTCTTTTACATGCTATTGCAGTCTCTCGTTTTTCGGCAGTTAGCTTTGGAATGAGGAATTCAGCTGCTCCTGCATCAAAAAAAGTATTCCCAATGGCTTTGTCTTTGATAGCCCAGATTACTTCACAGCCTTCAATTTCATACCTTAATGGACATTTAAACAACGGATAAAACAAGAGATTGTCACATAAAGAGCAGCAAAAATAAAGGTCTTTCCAGAAGCTAGAAACAATATATTCCAGATAAACTTCACACCCACTACGTCTCCCAGGTATTCATATAAGTAATGAAGTGCTCACGCTCCTGTAGCGCAAAACAAGACTATATAATCATATAATACAGAAGTTACTGCCATGTATTAGAACCATATGACTCCATGCCCTCCTACTTGTGACAAAGGTTGTATCAGATCCTTCATGAGACTATCAATCCAAATTAGGTTGGTGCAAGATAAACTGCTTTTCTCTAACCTTTACATCTTTTTTTTCTAAAGTCAGACAAGTTTTATTACTTATTACCCTTAGTAGCAATCTTTGTTGATTACAAATCAGAACAACTCTGCATATTCTTGATGTCTGTACATCAAAAATTCTTTTGAAGCATGCTGAATTTTCTGTAACAGTAAGTTCCATTATGTCATGAAAAAACGACAATTTTTCACAGATTTTGCTACTAAATACCTTAAGATTTATAATTTGACCTTCTTTTCCCCAAACTCATGCGCACTAGATTTAATGTCTAATTGTTAAAGGTTTTATGTGCATACATTTCTTTTTAACTTAAATAGTTTACTTACACTAATTCAAGTGCAATGCCACCATTTCCTACTACTACTATTCTCTCAGCTTGAGCCAAATTCTTCTGAAAAGCCTGTATTGATAAAAAAAAAAAAAAAAAAAAGTGAACTACAACTTAGATCATGTTTCCCTCACACGGTTCAAATATATCCTTTTCAGTACCACTATACATTTATTTATGTTAAAAATTTGTTGAAGAAGGTCATAAAATCTGTGAAGTTCTATCATGTAAGGGGATGAAGGTTTTCCACAGCCGTTTAAGTCTCAAACTGATCCAGAAGCTGTTAAATAGTTACATTTAAGCCAAATAGGCACAGCTTGTAACAGAATCCAGGAGCCCTTTCTCTGTCTTGGAGACTAGGAGCACTGTTGACATCTATTAAACCAGTTTTGTCATAACTTGTGTAACTTCACCATAACTTGTACAAATAACACAAGTACAAAGCAAATTAAGTTTTCTTCATCAATTTATAAAATAGGTTGTAGCAAACCTGAGATCTGATTTGCCTGTAAAACTTTCAGAAAGAAACAAGTGTACAAATTATGTCTTAGCAGTGAGACAAGTAAAATGTCCAACCTAGACAGTATTTTTCTCTGGATTGTATAGCATCACTTCATATTTTATTTCAAACTAATCAAGAATCATTTTTTACTACTGAAAATGCTCCTACTTAAGGGCATAAAATAACCAACATGAGCTGATGTTTCTCCTTTTCACTCAGCCACCATATTTACCATTTTCACCAGAAACAAGAATCCGTTACAGATGTTTAAGTCCAGGACACATTTACCTCTGCACTGTCAGTATCCCGGATGCCTATTACATATGGGTTTCCTTCAAAAATTAATTTGGGTTTTGCTCCAGCACATAGGCAAAGTTTTTCATATATATACTCCTTCCCATCTTCGGTCAAAATTTTCTGTTAAGAATCAAGAGGAGAGAAAAAAAGAATTGGAGACATCTAAGAAACCTCAGCATTACATTTAACATTACAGCATTTGCAGATATTAAAAGCTGTATCTGGCTTCTTTTAAAAACAAAAAAAAGACCCTAGCATGCCTTCAGTCATATGATAAGACCAGTAAAACAGAGAGTGCACATGCTGCACTCAAGTAGAGATAAAATATGAAGTTTTCCTCTTGGTGGCACCCTGTGCTCAATTTCTGTGTTCAAAGAAGGACTAGTTTTCGGAGTGGCAGTTCCCTGCTAAACTTGTACGACATAACAAAACATGCAGTGTTGTTAGCCCGAGTGGTGTTTTATCTCAGGGACGACTTTCACTTCTGTGCTCAGAAGATGGATACTTTTACATATAGACTGTGTTTCTTGTTTGCATGGAACACTGATGGATTATTTCAGAGGTCAAACAGTTTCTTTATAAGGTCTGATTTCAAAATAAAGTTGTACCTACAAGTTTACAAAAAACAAACAAAAAAAACAGTAGTAGGTGCAGACCTATGCACCATTAAATATTAGCAACTAAGAATCTCATTTGATATTTATTTAAATAATTAAAGACTTGTAGCACTTGTACCTTAATTAGGCATTGGCTAGATGGAACAGTTTAAAGAGGCTCTGCAAATTCTGTTTTTTGATAATGGAAAAGTGTAGGTGATACAAAAGCTACACCATTCTGCAATTGGAAGCATTTAAAAATGTAACATTTTGTGAATTTGATGGTGTTTTCCTAACCGGAAGGTAAATAACCTGCAGTGCTTCTGCACAAAGAGAATTTTCAAAGTTATGTGATAACAGAGGCAAAAGATCCTTCAACTCTGTGATCGTGAAATACTGGTGTGCATAGAGACATAGATTAACTTAAAAGAATGATAATAATTAAACCACAAGATCACCACTTGGTACAGAATATTAGCAGAATAATAATCTCTCGAACCACAGCTCTACGATTCAAAATGAGCAAGGCTGATGTGGAACTGAACATGAGTTCCCAATAAATACTCAAGTGGAAAATAACATGTCAAGTTGACTTGGGCACTAAAGGAGATCTGTACCTGCTGTACATTGTTTGTACTTGCAACATTTTTTCTGGGAAAAAAAAAAGAAAGCAAAAAAAGGTGGAAATGCTGGTTCTTTCAATATTTTTTTCTTGCATGCCATAATGCTATTAATATTTTGGCCTTTGCAGCAACTAGTAATAATTCAGGAATCACAGAGATCTCCAATTACTGATTTCAGAATTCTTCTGACATTGACATAGAAATATTGAATGTATTGACCAATTTCCCTATTCTTCCAATCAGATATTCAGCACAACAAATCTAAGATGTCAAAGATTTAAATCTAAGCAATATGGTTCCTTAACAAATACTCTATAATTATGTCCCTTGTGTACAGTTCTACTGAAACAACAGTAGAAGTCATACATGAAATAAAAGTTAGAAAGCATCATTCTTTTGCCAAAAACATTCATCTGCTCCTTAATTTTTTTCTTATATAATTTGAAGAACATACATAAAAATAAAAAATAGAAAAATCTAGCTTACATGGTCTTTACTTTTCAACTGTTTTACTCCAGATTGTATAACTTTAATATTAGGATAACGCTTTTCTAGCAGAGAACTTGGTTGTTCCTCTACATCAAATTCTTCAAGTGTTTTAGAGACCTGTGGGAAAAAAACACTTAAAAATATGAATAATTTATTCATTTCTTTTCTTAAAGTTCGTAACAAAATGTGTTAAGTCCAGTACAAAATTCAAAACATAAAGCTGCTATTTTCACATCGGGCTATCATATCATTGTTAAAAGTCCCTATTCTATGCATAATCTTTTCATGCATATTCCTAGTAAAGGTTCAAAGAAGTACAAAGAATTTTAATCCTAAAGCTAGAAATGAAGCAAAAAGGCAGAATGCTACATGTACAAAGACAGATGCACCAACTGCTACAGTGTTTTTTTTTTCCCATATATAATTACATTGCAGAGTTGGCAGCAGTGCTTTTTAATTTACTTGATACAGTTCTAAGACCTTCTTGTATGTTGGTTGAAGCTTCAATAAAAATAACACTATTTATACTGATGTTCTTCCATGCAAGTATATTTCTCTCCTACATCTTTTGGAGGAAATCTTGGGTCAGAATCGCTTGGACATTTGGAGAGTATTTTTGTCTAGGGTGATTTCTTTCTTCATGCAAAAACAAAACAAAACACAGCACAAACATCAAAGCACCCTTATGACATTTTCTCAAAATAAAACTACTAATAATCATGTTGCAGGTAGGTAGCTTTTATCTCAGGAAGACTTTTAAGCAAAACATGCCAAACAACATTTAGGCAAAACAAGTTGCAGATCACCTCTAACCTTTTACTCATCTGTAAACAAGCCCTGAAATATCAGACACTGACAAAAAATAGGAAAACAAAAACTCAGAAAATATGCAAGCAGTTTTGTTCATTTTGGGTTTCTTTCAGAATGGAGAAGCTGCATGTGAACTTCTGGGCCTTCTACTCTATAGGATATCCACTCTAGAACACAGCTAGGAATCAGAAGCCAAGCCATGCTTACAATTTACAGAGAAATTAAGACATCTGCATCCAAAAATTAGATTCTGCTGCACTCATAATATCCTGCCAATCTATTCTGTGGTCTTCAGATGTTGAAACTTTTGGTGCTTAGATCTCCAGAATGCATAAACATGTGTCCTAGACACCCAGAACCCTTCTCTCACCTCTCAACTTCACAGGAGATGCTTGAGATAGGTGTTAGTCTACCAGTCTTGCATGCAGCTCTTAGTCTCTTGGCTATATTCTAAGTGTCCCTCACCCCATAAAAAAAAAAAAATACAGCGTGAAAAGAGGTGCTGATAGCCAATTACTCTCACTAGATACATGGAACTGTTGTTCAAGTCTCTCCTTATTTTCCCCCTGCAGTGATCTAAATAAATCTGGGATACATACATCTCAAAGACTGGCATCCACACCTGGCGTAAGATAACCTGCAGAGCTGTCATTCTTTATCTTGCATGAGATGCACCTCAGCTTTGAGCCAAACCATGTGTTTCAGTGTTTCAGAGAAAGTGTCATGAATGTAAATTCTAGGTGGAAGCTCTGCTCCAGGTGTCTAACTTTCCCTGAGGGGTTAAAGCTAATTCCCTACTGACCTGCTTGGCAATGCAGCCTCCAGCTTTTTCCATGCCCTTCAATAAGGTTCCCTGAGATGATAGTGTGGGACTGTGTTTTACAAGATCTGAGTACGTCTGTGATTCCAGCCTTATGAGCCTACTAGCCAGGAATCTGAAATCAACTGTGGAACTTCACTTCAGCAGGCAGGAGGTCACTGAATCACCAGCTACCAGGCACTGAGATAAAAGCTGAAGGGAATATCACAGATAGCTATTCCTTTTTGCTTGCTTACCAGAGGTCTCATTCTGCTTGAGATTAAAACCTGCTACTGTATGAAAGGTTGGGGACCTGAGATCCACCAGCAGGACTTCATTTCCTAAATAATTTATTCCAAAGATTCCATTTCAGTGCTTGAAAGGGAGCACTCCCACTAACAAAGCAGTGGAATAAAGTTGAACACTATAAATTCACTAATATTGCTTGCTCAGTCACTACT
The DNA here is from genome assembly GCA_013398735.1 of Nothocercus julius. Taxonomy (NCBI): domain Eukaryota; kingdom Metazoa; phylum Chordata; class Aves; order Tinamiformes; family Tinamidae; genus Nothocercus; species Nothocercus julius. Next base: position 3,339,478 of record VZSV01000089.1, read on the forward strand.
ATTCTGAATATAATCACTAATTATTTACTAACGATTAATGAATCAATATGGAATAACTCATCAGTCTTACTAATGGTAGCAGGAGAGTCCCATTGATGTGAAAATAATTTCACAATTATAAGTTTTCAGGATTAAGCTCTAAATTATCTGTACTGACAAAATGCACTAACTTTTGGAGATACATTACCGTAACAAAATTTAAGCCTCTTACCTGTTTGAAATTTGTTACAGCTTTTATAACTGGAGACGCTGTCACTAAAAAAATGTCCTCTGATGGAAATTCCGTAGCCAGCTTTAAAGAAAGAGAACATGATGAGTGAATACAGTCATCAGTAGAATCTTATTTTAAGTTCGTATAATTATGGTAAAGAAGTAATATGTAACACATTTTCCTAGTGCGTAAATACCATTCCAAATATAAAGAGGTATGAGACAGGGAATGACATGGAAACTTTCACTGGATAGCAGTGGCTCATTATTTTGATTTAATTTTGCAAACATAAGTACCAATTCCTATTTTAGTATAATTTTAAGTAGATTATCATTTTCAAGGTTCTGATAGGCAAAATTCTTATAGGGCCCAAGCCAAGATGAAATACTCCAATCTTAAACACTGAGTATTCTGCCACCACAGTAAGTGAGAACTCTATCACAGCACACACCACTCATCACTGAGATGAAAATAAAACTCAGAGTTTCCTGCCACCAGTAATCTCCAAACGACCAGAATACGTCATCAAGAAGCGTATCTCAAGCTGAACACTAGTGACAGAGCTATAAAGGTACGAGCATTTATTCCTGTACCTCAGATAGGAAGAATTTGACATATTAATCTGAAGTTTGAAGTGTTAAAACTTTGTGTCTGGTTAAAGACAAATTCTCATGGTCATACCTTAGGCATAAAACACAACAGAATTTCACCAGGCCGTGGGGAAACTTCATGTAATTTATTCTTTGCAGCATGAATCACAAAAACAAGTATTTCATGCATTTTGTAGCTGGATGCTTTACACTGACAGAAAAGGGAAAAGAAAGTTTGACTATTTATGCAACAAATTAGCACACTGTGGTGCTGTAGTTGGTTGCAGCTGTAGATAATAAACAAGCCTCAGAAAAACTACAGAATGCCATGAGAGCAACATTCAAAACACAACTAACCCTAAAAGATTTTTATAACACGGACCTAAAGCAATGATTGTTCTCAGTAGCCTGAGAAGTTCGGATTGCAGGTCATCATGGAAGAGTATCCTCAAAGTGCAATATAACAAACAAGTTGTTTATTGCACGTTTATGAAATTCCAGGGAATTCTGTTTGCTCAAAACCATAACTGAGGAAACCATGCTTCATCTTCCTTTTCCTTTTAATGCCTGCCCCCAGCTGGGAAACCACACCAGGAGGCCAAGTGCCTCTCCTAATGGACTCGATGGATTACACTCTGACTGGCACTCTCTGTGAGTTTCTAATGAAGAAGAAGCTGAAACTCTGAGGCACCAACACCACAGAAAGCCCTCATTTTTAAGAGAGCAACAAGCAGTCTTTTTTAAAGCAATTAAAGGATTTTTTTTTTTAAAAAAAAAAACACATACTTTTTGTATATTTGTGAAATGGGATCACTGCAGTTCGACACAACTCAGCTTTGAATTACTTCCAGGACTCAACTATTAAACCTCTATGCAAATAGAACAGGCTGCCCAGAGAGGCTGTGCAGGCTCCTTCTCTTCCCAACCCGCCTGGCTGCCACCCTGTGCCACGCGCTCCAGGTGTCCCTGCTGGAGCAGGGGGGTTGGACCAGATGATCTCCAGAGGGCCCTTCCAACCTCAACGACTCCGTGAAAACTCACTGCTGCGAGCACTTAAGGAGCCCCCACAGCTCTACTTATATAAACGCTATCAACCTCCACAAGCCTCCCGGGGAGGAGGGGGTCGCCGCGCGCATGCGCCAGACAGCGGTGCCGGCGGGGGCTCCGCGGCGCTTTTACCTTCTCGGCGCAGGTGACCCCCGCGATGCCTCCGCCCACCACCGCGAAGCGGCTCCGCAACGCGGCCGCCGCCATATTTCGCCAGCCGCGCAGGGAAGAGCCGCCAACCGCCACTTCCGCGTCCGCACCCGCGCCCGCGCCGCTCTGCCTACGGCGCGCGGCGGGGCCCAAACTTACTGCGCTGGCGGCGCGCGCGCGCCCGCTGCCTGTGGGAGCGCAGCCAGGTCCTGGCCTCGGGCGGGGCTCCTGGGGCCTCCAAGCGTGGCAAAACCAGCCCCAAAACAGGACCGCGATGCCTCACTTGCCCCAAATGCGCCCTGTGCCTCCTCAGCAGGGCCCGCTTCCCGCAGCGTTGGCCACAGCAACCAGCAACCCTCCTCTTCTCCAGGGGCTGCAGGAATCAGAATGTGTGCGAGGGGAGAAGGCCCCATCTGGAAAGTGGATGGGATGTGACTGTGACGGGACAGTCGTTGCCACAGAAGGGGCCTTCTGCGCTGCTCCTGTTTCCCTGATAGTATGGATAGTGTTGGGTTCAGTTTTCCTCCCCTGAACACTCTGTGAAACACCTCAGTTATTTAAATACTGCTACATGAATATTGGCACTGTCGATAGACTTTGCCAAGGGACTCTGAAAGTTGGTAACAAATAGTTAAGATATGAGCTTAATATATAGTGCTCTTTTCGTTCATTGACCAGAATCCACACAAAAGTGTGAGTAGAGACTGAGTTTTTCACAGAACACAGTATTAACTGTGTAACTTAGATCAAAATGACAGGATCGCAACATCCGTCCCTTCCAGGGCAGCACCTTCCCGATGGGACACTCGGCCGCTGGGAGCGTCTTGAAGCCCTTAGGTGCCGTTGAATCCTTTGTTTTCCTGCCACGATGAGTGCGGGTGACGTTGACACTCTTTGGCTTTTCCTGCATGCGGATGAGAAATACAGCACGGTGACATACGGGTGTCCAAGCGAGGGGGTGACTCCACATGTGATAAGCTGCCCGGCAATGCTCATGTTTTAGTTTGACCCTCTTAAAACAAATTAAAACTTTTACAGTCTAGTCTACCTTAGACTTTTCAGCATATTACTAGGTATGTTTTGGATTCTAACAGTGTAATGCTCTTTTCCTCTTCCAAGAGAAAGACTATTAAAAAGATAAAGCTGTTAATTGCCTCAGATACTGAAACTGGTTAATAGCCAATGCCTTTTCAGACATTCCTGTCTGAACATCAATCAGTCCTTGAAACAGTGACTTACCGATGATGGCAAGTTATAAATATTTTCTTTCTTTTCTTTCTTTCTTTTTTTTTTTTTTATTGTAGTGACTTCTTCCTGGCATAAGAATAATTTCCTGAAGGTAATTTCCCAGTCCAGACAAGTGCTGGCCATTTTGGTCATAAACTAAATTCTGTTCTCTGAACACATCCCATTCCACTGTAAATTACCTGTCTAAATGACCTGACCTAAACAGTGCAAGAAATTGGATAGACTTGCGTCACCAAGTGCAAGAAAATCTTCCAAGGATTTTATATTGTGATATATGAAAAATGAAAGGAGAAACTCATTTACTTAGAGTATTTGCTTGTGCAAACTAAGAATAGTCATTTCTGCCTCCAGAGAACTGTAAAAAGCTTTTTCCAGGCTGCTGCAACTCCTTGTCCCCGGGTGCAACCAGTAGCAAGGCAGAGGATGTATCCCCGGTAGCACCCATACACATGCATATATGCATATGTACCCACGTCAGCCACAGAGATCAACAAAAACCTGCACAGCACTTGAACAAACACAAGCAGCACCAAAAACCTCATCCCATTCCCCTCTCTGGTGGATCAGGAAGAAGGTCTATTAGGGGGAAATACATTTATGTACATGGATACACAGTGGGCAACAGCTGCATTTAGTTTACCCAGAAGCAGCACCTGGAATCTCTCTCTTTTCAGGCGTCTCTGCACAATAAGACACACACACGTGTGCAGGCACGTGGCACTCAGGCAACCCCCAGGCCTCACGGTCCCTCCAGCAGCTGTCTGGGGCCCCCTGAACACAGAACAGCAAGCATCTTGCCCAAGAAAAGCAGCGGAAATGGAATTTAATAGAAGATAGGGCAGGCTGTGCTGACCTTGCATAGGGCATGGCCATGCAAGCATACTGACCAGCAACCTGTTCAAGTGTGACTGGCTCTGTTATACCCTTCTCCTAATGTATCCCCACACTTGTGCTTCCAGAACCACCACAAGCCTTCCCTTTCCTCACCTCTTTGCTTCCTCCCCTAAATATCCTATAACAAATCTTATGTAATCCCCAAATGCTTCTCCTCCACCTGCCGTCACATGTCCAGGTTTCCCAGGCAATAACCCTGCTCAGTCCCAAAGACAACCCAGAGAGATGCTCCTGTTGACTGGCCACAGCTGGTTTCACACCTGGAGCATGGGGCTCATGGCTCTTCTTGTGCAGTCCTGGTTGTGGACCCTTGTGGAGGGTCCTCCACCAGCCATCGCTACCCATTCATCTTTTGTGTGGGTGCAGACAAGTCTTTTATCGCACAACCTACACATCACATTGTCATTTTATTAGTTAAAAGTTGAGCTATTAGTAAACAAGTTCAGAAGCTTGTTAGTGGAAACATGTTGAACATGTTCTGCTTGCATTTTAATGGATATAAAAACACATTAATCTCAAGCAGCTTTGAGGAGTTCACAGTGATACGGCTGTAAATGAATCATTAACTCCAATGCTTTTTCTGGTAAGAGGAGAAAAGGGGTGTGTGCCTCTGCCCTGTCATACACTCAGCAAAGAGTACTTCATTCGTGCGGAGTGCCATGCAGGCCAGCGTGCCCCACCAGAGGCAGGCCCAGGCTCCTTCCCAGCACCTGCAGCGCAGCAGTGCAATGGCCAGGTGCAAGCACTGTGTGGGCCACATCTATGATTACAGCTTGCTGCACTCCACACAGCGTGCTCAAAGCCTAAAACCAAGAAACCCAGCGGGTGGGTTCTTTGATCAAGCTGTAGGTAGGTGTCACTCGAGGGATACATGCGTAGCTGCACACCAAGTCACAGGGCAGAGGTACTCCTCTACCAAAGGTTACGTGTTACAGGAGGAGCTCTCGCTATAGCGCAATTTCATTGACTTTCCTTGGCTAACAGTGCCAGTAAAACTAGTCAGCAAGTTGCAAGTGCATTGGTCAGCACTGCTAGACCCTCTGCAAGACAAAAAGCAGGGGCATTAGAGGACAGGGAGCAAAAGTGTGAGTCTCACTTCCCTATCTTGACATGGCTGAGAGGACCATTAATTCTGATGATCTCTTTAGTTAATTCATAGAATTGGAGAGCAATAACCATTTCTTTGGTCCAGAGAAAAGGGAAAGCAGGGATGCACTGTAAACTGCCTGATGTGCTTATTTCAACTTGGTATGAAGGAACTGCTAGCCTTCATGGGCAATAATTTACCTGATCAAGAGTATGATTTGTTCTCTGTAAGGATTTAATTGTCAAATAAAATATTATTGAAACTGCCTGTGTGTTGGATGGAGGGGCTGCTACTCCCTTTGTTTTTAGAAAGCAGCAGTTTTTACAAGCAAAAACTTGGCAGTTTTCTGTTTATTCAGGACTGACTGCACAAAAGCAAATGCTTAAACAAACCCAGAATTTCTGAGTATGTATAAGCAAAGATATAGTATAACTGGACCTACTGACTAATAAAGGAAGCCTTTTTATAAGGTTATCAAGCATTTTGGAAGCCTGCAAAGCATAAAATGAAAATGAGAGTGTTTTAGGCAACTAGTTGCTGGGTCATTGTATTTGTTCCTTCCTACCTTTCCTTGTGCTTGTGATATGACCATGTTGAGTGTTTGTCACCAGCAGTTTCTTGGGTTGTTCAATTTAAGGGAATTCACAACCCCTTGAACAAGGTATGGACTCTGTCAGTTAAATTCCAGGATTTCATTGCTAAATAAGGATCGAGTGTTGCAAGAGGTTTCCGAAACTGTATTTGGCAAGATGTAGCCATCCTCACCAGTGCCCCAAGGGAGCAGCCTTAACCTGTTTCATGATCTGTAGATCTGTTAGATCTGTAATTTGCCTTTCATTTGAGTCACTAAAACATACCTTTAGTGGTCAACAGTAGTTGATTAATGTGACCGTCCATCTAGCTGCACTCTGGGAACATACTCTTGGCTTGGCAAAACAGGTGTGAGGTGCAAGTGTATAAGTTTTGCTAGTAGCCTGGAATGATCTGCTTATTAAGCTGCCAAAAAGGGTGATATGAAGGGCTGTCCTTGTTTGGAGATAGAGGTCAGATAGGAAGGCATGCAAGAGACCCCAAACTGGGGAATTCTAGGAATAGTATTTAAGGACTACCTGTATTTGAGTCTTGTAGCTCCTTGCGACCCTGTATCAACATTGTGGATCAGCCCTATGGTCAGGGGAGGAGTAACTAGAATGGTTTATACATAGATACTGAAAAGCCTGAGCCTGGGGGCCCAGGGAGGATCCACTTCTTGAAACAGGCATAGGGATTTTCAGTGTGGACTATGTGATGGTATACAGCAAGAATACAAGCACAAATGCATGGATTGCATAAGTTCGCATTATAACTGTAACCCAATTTTGTTATTCTTGGATATAATACCATAACTTGTGGGGTTAAAGCTTTCCTCTCATCCACAGGGTTCTGAAAGAGATGACATCATTTATCACGGCACAAGGAAGCACCCTGACAGTTCTATTCTGTTACCTTATTATCAGAACACTGTTGTGTCACTTCACATTAATTGTGTCTATGTCACCTTAAATTAGTTCTGCAGGTAAAATTTACAGCATCAAAGGCACTGACACTGCTCTGTTGCCAACCACCAACTTGGATCTGTCACCTTTGCCATCTCTGAACAAGATGCAATTGCTAGAGCAGAAGCCTGGCTTCAGCTAGGTCAAGCATAGAGCCATCCAAGCAAATTGACTGGCTCATAATTTATCTTTGGGAAGTGATTTGCTTTCAGGAAAAAAATTTCTCCCCATAGCTTTCTCATGCATATCTGTCCTTTCTTCTCATTCCCTTGCCTCCTCGTAAGATCTAGATAGCATTTTTCTTCTACTCGTTTTCTCTTGTCCTAAATATTTAGAAATGGTGCTCTATGAACAATACTTTGAATACACTGGTTTTAAAGAGCTAGCCCTTTTCAGCTTACAGAAATATTTTACTGGTAGAGCAGAAGGGAAATACTGAATGAGATTTCATTCTGAGATCAGTCCTGCTAACTGGAAAGCAGAGAACAGACAGTAGTTCATATGCCTCAGTCCTGTGAGAAGTTGTGCTGCAAGGAAACTCCTGCTAAATTACTGTATTTGGATTTTTTTTTTCTCCTCCCTCAGACACATCCACTTTTAAGAACACCATTTAAGAGGTACTTGAATGAATATCATGAAAAACAAGCCCAATTTCCACAGAAGCAACATAGCAGAAACAGATGCAGCTCATCTTTCAGCAAACAACTCTTGTGCTTTACTCTGAGTTTGGGATGAACTCAAAGGCCCTTAAAGGCTAGATAAATACAAAAAAAAACCAAAAACAAAACCTTGCCTTCCAAAATCCTTTGATCTCAACCCATCTTTTTTCTGCTATGTCAGGATCCTGAACCATGGGCCTAAGGAAGAGTTTCCCATTGCTACAGGTAAAAGCGAAGAAATACAGGACTCTCCCTGGGGATGGGGAGATTCCAGGCGCACATTAAGGCCTTCTGGTGTCCCCACATGATCCCTCCTGCACCACCAAGACCTGGCCCAGAGGCGACTTGCTGTGAAGTGCCGCCAGAAGGCACAGGCTGGGTCTAGACCACCCTGGGGCTATTTCAGGTGGATGCAGCGTGAAGCTGGGGTGGAGACTCAAAGGTGAAACAAGAACAGAGTCTACCACAGGGTTACAGGCCAGTGCAGGGACATGGGGCCAGGACAAGACTACCCTGAGCAGAGAGAGGGAACCCAGGTCAGGGTCAAGGAGCCCCAGAGGCTGGGGGTAAGCAGAGTGCTGGAGGGGGCTGGGTTAGGTGTCAGGGTGCTGAGCCCAAACCAGGCCCAGTCCCCTGCACAGGAGGTAGGGACAAGCCAGAAGGTGACTGCACAGCATCCACCAGCAACCAGGGCACAGCAAGCAATGACCTAGGTACCCCCCAGGGACCATCAAGCGCCAGGCCCAGGGACTCAGCTTAAATGGGACTCCTGGGCACAGGGATGAGGTCCCAAGTGGGTCTTGTCAGGGCAATTAAAGTCTATTAGTGCCCTCACAGTCCTGAAGGAAATAGTTATATCAGTTCAGCCTGTCAACAGGTTTACTTCAGTTTTGGTATTCTTGGCATGAAGCCTTTTTTTTTTTTTTTTTTTTTTAAAAAAAAAAAAAAAAAAAAAAAGCTGTATGTATTTTCTACCAGCTTCTAATGATGGCTTCCATAGAGCAATTGTTTTAGAAAGCTCTTCCTAAGGATTTAAGTCACTTGTACCTTGGTTTCTGTGCTAATATATCCAACAAAGAATATGAGTATTGTCCTATAACTCGTTCCCTGTCTGTGGACTCTTGGTCTGGAAGAAAAGGTAAATCACGTGTATGTCAGTGTTGTGAACAGTACTAAAATAGGTGTTTCAGATCTGTATTTTAGCTGCCCTTCCTAGGGGAGTAGGGGGACTAGTATTGCCTCATCTGCTGATGTGGCCAGACACCTCAGGTGAATGAGTGTATCCCAAAAACCTGTTGTGTTCGTCAGTGATTTGGTCACGTATGAATAATTCTCTCCAGAGTGATTTTCATGTATGATAAAGATTTAACCTTTCATTTTTTTGCAGGCTCGTTTTGTTTCTTGACTAGTCACAGAGGCACAAGATAAGGAAAAAAAAAAATCTCTATACGCTGTGTATTAAGTGTATTAAAAAAGAATAATGTAAAACACAGCTGTCTTTTGATTCTCTTTTTGCAAGTCTGTGATGTTGCCAGTGGCTCTGCCAGTAATAAGTTTTGATAGCTAAAACAAATAACATTTGGTCACATTTATGGCTTAATAGTTCCCTTAATGTAGTCTTGTCATGGAGCTAAACTTGTTTGTTGACGAATGAAACCATCGAACTGAGAACAGAAACTTCTTTTGTGAACTCCTTTATTTTTCTGTCGTTCTCCAAGGAGTTGTGATGAACAGCTGTCTTGCATATTGTACTTTAGTTTTGTTTTTTGCTTTGCTTTCACGGATACCCTGCCATTGCTATTTTCATTCAGTGAATCATTTCTGTATAATATTTCAGAATTCCAAAATCTTAATTTGATTACATTTCCTGGCTTCATATAACAATGTAGAATGATAGGCTCTGTAATGTACATATATATGGGTATTTATAAAATGCTGTAGCTGTAGCTTTTCTGTAAATTTAAAAAAATGCAGTGCAAAAGAAATAAAAATACAGTGTACTTACTTCATAAGAATGATCACACAGTGTTGTATCAAATATTATTCTAGCCTAATCTCCATCAATGTCCAATTACAAACATTACGAGAAAAAACATAGAGAGGCCTTTCTCTGAGTTACTCTTCCAGATTCTCATGGTCTTTGATTAAAAAATATCCAGAACAAAAGTTTGCATCTAAACCAGGATATTTCATAGACTCATAACTATAAAATAGGTTTATCTTAAATAAATTTATTTAATCAGTTTTGAACGTATTTACTTTTCAAGGTTTTGCGGTGCTCTGTGTCAGTTATTTTCATGGTGACAATACCCTGCTGTTTTTGTGGGTGGCTTTTCCTCTGTGTAGAAGTGGTAAACCTGTTTCAACATACCATAATGGAGGGTTTTTTTATACTGATATCAAAAGTTTCTATCCTGATTCTGACTATATGCAGAATTGATAGGAATATTCTGTAGTGAATGGATTCTGCTGACAGAATCATTACAGGACCTTAAGGTCTCACATCTTGAGCTCCATAAGACAACATTTTTATTGTAATATTATCCAATTCTTCATGGTCTGATACCTCTGTGTTTCTTTATCAATCCTATCTCTTTGGCAACATGCATCTCCAGATAAATACAAAATTTGCAACTGAATGTATTCAGTTTTGTTCACTGGCTGGCACTGAATTCAAACCAGAACAAACTGATATTGCTAGGTAGAAGGAAGTACTCTTGCAGTCTTAAGCAGATATATAGGTCTTTGTTTTACTCTCCCAAATTCTGATGACCTTTTTTTTTCTACCCGAGGGCTGATTTTCCTTCTCTAAGATTTCCTGTAGCAATGGGAAATTGCTGAGCAATAGGGGAAATTCTTTAACATGGGAGATGAGATGTCTGCAAGCTGTTGTATACAGATCAAACCTTGATCTTGCAGCAGAATAGAATAATCCCAGGAATAACCCCTTGTGGAGCTAAATAGACTTGAATAAATTGCGTAGTCACTATTTTTACAAGTGCAGGCCAAGAAATGACTCAACAGACAGAGTGATCCAGAGGCCTTTGCAAGAGATAAAGTTCTGGTGTATTCATTAGTTCTTCAGGACAGTGGGCACAGAAAATCTAGTAACCTAAATATCAATTATAGGAAATCCCTGCTGGCTCTACTTACATGGATTTGCATTGGCTATACAACTTATTTGTCACATCTCTTGTCCTTAGTGTAGAGATCCTGATAGACAAATTATATACTGTGATACACAAAATAAAGCACTATTGTAAGCCTGTTGCTTTTAAAAGTTTTAGTAAGTTCTAGAAATAATGATTCCAACAGAGCAAGACTGAGACTGCAAAAAAACCCAGCAGCAATATTATAAAAATCTCTAGAAATACCCTGTTTTATTTATTAAAATGAGGCCATTTTAGAATGGTATACCATAGAATTGTCCTGAACTACTGCATGTTTCCCTTAAAAAGCCAAGTAAGTCCTCTTTAAAGTAGTCTGCAACTTCTGCTTTTAACACTGAGATTCATAAGATGTTTGATCTTAATGGCCAGATGTTGCTTCCTTTACTTACGATAATTACTGTGTCACTACATGAGGACCTCATTAATTCCAGTGTGAGTATTGACAGGAACAGTTACCATAATTCTGACTTGAAGGTGACTGAATACTGCCTGTGTCTAATCAGTTCAATTTGATATGAAGGTATACGGCAGCTATCTCTTGGTGTTTATTTGTTGGAAGACTGTTTTGGAGGTCTGGAATTGTAGATGAGTTCTCTTGAGACTGATCTGTGAATAGCATTGAAGTAGAGGAAAAATTGTTGCATGTTAAATGCAGTTTTTCATAAAACTCTGTAATAATCACCATAGCAAGCTGTATTTCATTTTGTGAGCACATGTAGTCAGTAAATAACTACCCACCAAAGGTACCTGTGATGCTCAAAGAAAAGGCATATTTCTTGGCTTCTGGACTCTTAGCTTCCATATGCACAACTTTCTACCTTTTTTTTCTTTTTTTTTTCTTCCCTAAGATTAGATTTATGAATCATTTGCAGAGGGAGAAACTCTTATGCGATGTTTTTGTCATTAGTCCCTTTTGATGATTCATTTTAACACAGATGCTGTCATTTAACTCTCCTGGTGCATCAAAGGCTCAACTTGATCACAAGTTTTGGTATGTGATTTTTTTTTCTTTTTTTTTTTCCTCCCATTAGCAAGAAGCTATCAGAAGTGGTTTCTCCTCTATCATATAATTTATCTGAAAAGGTCAACATAGCCCTATCTTCTTGACAGAATTCATAAAATTATAAACATGTTGTCACAGTTTAAAATCAAAACTTTGACAGGATAACCATGACCTTAACAATCACCTTATTGTGATCAGAAAATGTAGCCTTAAAGAAATAAGAGTAATAAGAACATTACCTTTGAAAATCCATGTTTACCAAATATCTTTCAATATCTTTACATCCATTTTGGCATTTGTTTTTAACAGCATTTAAAATTATTCTGAAGTATATCACTGTGATTTACTAGTGGCAAAAATAAGGACTGTGCAAGAACTGTAAATCAGTACAGTTCCTTTGACTTTGAGCCCTCTTAGTTTACAAAGTTGAGATTATTTCTCATTCAAAGTGATTTGCAGGTCCATTTCCTTTATTTATTTATTTATTCATTTTTACAATTTTATAAGACATGAAGGCACTGAATAACACCTCTTTTGCAGCCTGAAAGTATTTTGCATTCTGAGAGCATTTACCATCTTTAGGTATTGTACCTTTTAAAGTTATCACAAATAAGACAATGAAAATCTGTTTGCTTTTCTATTGTCTTGCATATATTGGCCTTTTCCCTTTAAAGTATCTTTTAGCAAATCAATGTGCCATTTCAAATTTGCTAGTGTTCCTTGTTGGACGCTTCCTTTGACACAACAAGCAGTGTCCTTTCTAGTGTAACAGCCTGTAGGTAATTAAGAAAAATGCATGTCTTAAATCAACAGAGAGACTTTTGTTGGCCATTGGGCACCCTATGGCTCTTGGTAACAAATGCATCTGCAGGGGAGGAATCCATCGCCTTTTGGAAAGGACACATTAGATTGTACAGGTATGTTAATTCTTGGTCAATTTAAACTGCATATGATTTGCCATCGTATGCAGTTGTATTTTTGAAATAATTTGTCAAAAGAAGCGCCATATAACCAGATAATACTGCAGCTAAATGATGCTTATTGATATTTGTTCTGAACATCTGGAGAATTTGGAAAAAATCATAGAAATTTTATGACAGTTTATAGCTGCTTCTATAGCCTTGATGATTTTAGTTTCAGGTTTATCTCTGGTAATGAGGGGTGACTCGAAGGTAATAGATAATCAGTATCATAATCTCAGAGATGAAAAACTGCTTCTTCCATCCCAGAAGCTCTTGGCCACATGAGTTTTGTTCAAAATCTCAGGCAGGAAAGAGATTTCCTTGCACTCTTTGCACGTGTATATGTGTCAGCATGTATGCCTATGTTAGTATCATGAAAGGATATCGATGTTCTGGTTGGTCAGCAAAAGATATTGAAGATATATGTTGCCTGGATGGAAGGAACCAGTAACCACTGGAAGTACCATTTTGTAAAAGGAACCTCGAGGGAGGGGATCCTGCCCCTCTACTCAGCCCTGCTGAGGCCACACCTGGAGTGCTGTGTGCAGTTCTGGGCTCCCCAGTTCAAGAGGGATGTGGAGCTGCTGGAGAGAGTCCAGCGCAGGGCTACGAGGATGATGAGGGGCTTGGAACATCTGCCCTGTGAGGAAAGGCTGAGAGAGCTGGGCCTGTTCAGCCTGGAGAAGAGAAGGCTGAGAGGAGACCTGAGCAGTGTCTATAAGGACCTCAAGGGAGGCAGTGAGGAGGATGGGGCGGCCTCTTCTCAGTGGTGGCCACTGACAGGACTAGAGGAAACGGCCACAAACTGAAACACCAAAAGTTCCACAGGAACTTTAGGAAAAATTTCTTGCCAGTGAGGGTGCCAGAGCCCTGGCACAGGCTGCCCAGGGAGGCTGTGGAGTCTCCTTGTCTGGAGATCTTCCCAACGCGCTTGGACGCAGTCCTGAGCCACCTGCTGTAGGTGACCCTGCGTGTGCAGGGGGGTTGGACTAGATGATCTCTAGAGGTCCCTTCCAACCTTAGCATTCTATGATTCTATGATTCTGTGAACCAGTAACCAATGGAAGTACCATTCTGTAGAAAAAGAAGGAATTGCACAAGAACTCAACAAGAGTGAGGAAAATGTGTGCATTAGGGAGGGAGGTCAGGGTGGAGGAAGGTCAAGGAGTGACAGTGAGAGCAGGGTTTTAGCTGAGGCAGAACTGGGTGCAGAACGGGGAGAAGTACAGACTTCTTATGAGCAAAACATATGGGTAATTGCGTTCTGTTCAGCAAAGCTTCCTGTGATTATTTAGATTGTTTGTTTTTATTTTTTGTGCTTTAAGGACAAGACTTTTTATGGTGTCCTACATTAAATGTATGGACATTTATGCATTAATGCATTAATGTAAATTGTTATTTTCTTAAATAATTTTCCAGCCTTAATGAATGGTCCATTCTTGCGAGGTGCTAGGCATCCACAGCTCCTCTGAGTTTTGGTTCGGACTTCAAGGGGATCCAGAATTTTTCGGCTCAGTTTGTCCTTCTAACAGGAAGCAAAGCCAATTACGCTTTGTCATTGCTCACTTTCTCATTGAATGCCTGAATAAAGCTGTTGTGAGCACTGACTCTTCAAACGTGGATAGTTAATACTACTGTCAAGTAATTAAAAGCACAGGGTCTCAGTCTATATCTGAATGGGGAAGACATTTCATTTTGAATTCTTGGTCACAGTGACCATGGTCCATTACTGTGCTTTATGGCAAGATTTAGAACATCTTCCATTTAGAGAGAATCAGCTCCTGGAGTTGAATAGAATAGAAGTTCGACCTGTGCTAAGAATGTGTGAAGTTTATATGCAATGGTAGATCCTAAGGCGCTTTAGCATTGAAATAATTAGCTTTGAGGAAGTTATTCCCTATTTTATAATGCTAATTTATAATAGTTTATAAATATTGCTTTGTTTATAATTATGTTATGTAAAATATCTCAAAAGTTAATGCATAAATTACATCAGATTTGTTGTATGTTCTAAGAATTCCTTGATTTTTGAAAAGAGCTAGTGATAGTAATATCAATAAATACTGATTGTTCAGTGTGAAAGAAGAACATTGTTACAATAATTAACTGTTATGTTTACAATTTGCTTTTACCCATGATAGAAAATGGCTGCTCTCTGGTGCTTCCTTTTGTGTCCCAAGAATACGAGTTGATTGCAGAAGCTGCATTTCTCGACATAAAGATGTAATGACATCAGGCTACTCCCCTGTGTTCCTGAATTTTATTTTTAAGATTCTATGTTTGTGTAGATTCATTCCCAACATAAATGATGGTCACAGTGTTAGGTAAAGATGATGCAGATATACAAATATTACTAAAATTGAGAGAATTTCTCCTGCAGGACTTGCTGAGCTAACTTAAGTCCTGTATAAGACCTCAGAATATAATGCTATTTCTTTATTTGAACTGAAGCACCGTAGTGTTGAGGAAAAAATAAAAATATGGATCTTATCTCTTTTAAAGGTCTTGATTTGAAAAAAAAAATCTACTTAATTTGCAAAAAAAAAAAAAAAAGGCTATTTAAATGACAAATAGATGAATTAGTGGAGGAAAAGAACTTGAGCAGTTTCAATTTTGTATTTCCTCTGGAAGTTGGTTTTGTTTATTAAATTTCCATAGTGAACCAAGTATATTCTCTGAAA
>VZSV01000089.1:3360152-3381079 GCA_013398735.1 Nothocercus julius
GTGGCCACTGACAGGACTAGAGGAAACGGCCACAAACTGAAGCACCAAAAGTTCCACAGGAACTTAAGGAAAAATTTCTTGCCAGTGAGGGTGCCAGAGCCCTGGCACAGGCTGCCCAGGGAGGCTGTGGAGTCTCCTTCTCTGGAGATCTTCCAAACCCGCTTGGACGCAGTCCTGAGCCACACGCTGTGGGTGACCCTGCGTGTGCAGGGGGGCTGGACTAGATGATCTCTAGAGGTCCCTTCCAACCTTAAGCATTCTGTGATTCTATGTGTGGAGGAGACCAGTGGGCCCTACTCTTGTTTGAGACTGACCTTCCCCTTTGCTGTAATGCTCAAGGAAGAAAAGGGAGCTTAAAGGGAGCAGAGGTGCTGAAAGCTGCCCAACTACTGTGCTTCATCTCAGATATCCTACCCAGGAGGTGTATGTTTGTGTTCCCAGTTTTATTTTGTGCATTTCTGTTCAGAATGACTTCTAGTTCAGAAAAGATTTGGAAGATAATTTGGTCTTATTCTTTCTACCCTCGAAAAAGTCTTTCCATTTCCCTTCCTTTTACTACATTTGATCCTAGGATGTGCCAGGTTATATGCAGAACTAGATGGTATAAGATCTTTTGACTATCTCTAGGGATGTTGCTGAGACTAATCTTCCTCAGTTGTCTTTTCAAAGGAAAGAGTGAGAGCACTGGATAACCATAGAGGATTGGGGGAAAACAGGCTCCACAAGATGTGGAGATCCAACCTCTTGGTAATTTTTAAGGGAAAGGTTATATGCTGGCAGGCAGGGGGAGGCTGGAGTTACTAAGAGAATTTGTCGTGTGCCCTTAATACTAGTTGTTGCAAACTGGAGGAAAGGTAAGAGCAGTGGTACTGTTCAGAGGCAATGCCCGCTAATGCACTGAAAATGATAAGTGTTGCACAAAAGGTGTGGAGAAAGGACACAGGCTTAAAGAGTGAATGTATAAATGGACTGACATGAGTAGGCACGAAAAAGACTAAGGCATAAAATGAGTTAATTAATGGAGGACGTAAAGGCTGTTAGAAAAAAGGGTCTGTAAATAATGCAGAGGCCTGAGAAGGCTGAGAAAATTTCACGTGTGCCACATAATGGGAAAGAGTAGTAAATAACATAAGAAGGTGAGACATTCAGTATTTCTTTTGCTTCATTAGCTTGACTGGATTTTTGGTTAGATTCGAAGTGGAGAGAAGAAAGAACTGATCTTGCTCTGATTTGTGGGTTTGTTTTTGTGACTGCAGGGAACTCTGGAAGGAAAGAACTAGAGACTTGATTGTTATTCAACTGTTTATCCACTAAGTAATTTAAACATTATTGCGAAATATAAGTGCACTGCTTAAGTACGGTGACTGACTGAACAGTTTTTAGATGGGTATCTCTGTATACTGGTCTGCTCAGACCTATCACTTCCATCACTGGAATGGCCTTGCTAGGATTAGCTGTTTAACACTTTAACACTTAAAACACTTTTCCAGAGAGGAAGTCTGCTTATAGCTATTTACATACCTCCCTACAGTGAGAAGAGAGAAAGGCTCCTGCTTTCAGCTACAGCTCTTTGGGGCATGACACACCTGTAGTAATGAGGGATGCAAAGCTTATATATACTTACAGATAATGTCCATACCTTATGTTATGCATGTGAACTTAGGCTTTTTTTAGTACTCAACTTGTATTTCAGCCTCACCTAGTATGCAATGTACATTACTTTCTGTTAATCCACATCGCTAAATCCACTGTTGCTTTGAGAAGTTATTCTGGCTATGTCTGTAGGCTCCTATAGATTTTAGCAACACGGTTACTCTGTTTGCGAAGAGGAAATCCACAAGACTCTGACAATCCAAACTGGTGTCAGTACCAAATCACGATGTCCAAATGAAATGACTTTCTCAGCACATTATCAGATCAACGTTATATTTTTCTTTCTAATTTCTTGTCTGCTTCTAGCTGCAGTGAAATAGTCAACAAAGTTCATTTATGAGCTGTGTTTATTAGGTTTCAAGGTTTACAAAGTTAAACAACAATAAGGCAAGTTCCCACTATAAGTGTCCAGCCTGTCTTTGCCAGTTCTAAATAAAAGGCATTTTTTCATAGAGAGGTATTCCGAGGCACAAGGTGGCACCCAACATGAAAAGTAAGAATTTTGGACTCTGTGCCAATTTGGTAGATGGATATTTTTAATTACAATATTAAAGTTTATCATCATTATTATCGTTGTTATTGTTATTAAATATTATAATTATATTTTAAAATATTAAATATTATTACTATTGTTTCTACATTATTCATGCTTTATTAAGTAAACTTTAGGGCGGGGGGGGGAAAGGTACTGTAAGATGCAGAAACCAGAAGAAACACCACTGTAATAGTGATCTGTACTAATTCTCTAGTTCTAATGGTGATAAAACCCAACAAACCAAATTATCTTTTTCTTTTTCTTTTTTTTTTTTTTGTGAGTATACATTGGATTAAAATTAAAAAAGGTTTGGATCACTTTTGGTTAGAACTGCACTTGGAATTATTAGAATATGATGGATGTGTTTGGATGAGGAGGAAGTTCACACTTAGGCTAAGATTTCTTTGAGCAATTTATAACCTAAGCATTAGTCAGATACCCAATCTCCGGTTCCTTTGTGGATATATAAATAAATATAGTGTAATATGTGAGCAGTGAAATTTATGGTCATCGCTTGATTTCACTGGAGCCTGCTGCCTGTATTTATGAATAGAGAGTACAGAAAAGAATTTCTTAAAAGATAAGCAATGCTGATTCTTCCTGGAAACATCCTGTCTCGGTGGGCTCAATTCTTTAGGTTTTAGTCAAACCTGTTACTGAATATGTGTATTTGATGAAGACATTAAGATTTTCACCTCTCAAATTAAACTAACTCCTGTCTGGAAGAGCTATCCAAAGCCCCTCCTTCCCAATTTCTCAGAGTATGTTATTAAACTTGTGTGCTGATTTCAATGGAGTCCTTGTCGGTGGAGTACTATTATTGACACTATTGATACTAGTATTAATATTAAGCAATTGGATTAAACAGTTGCAACTCAACAGAAACTGAGAACTTCAATGTGTTATCCCACAGAATCAGAGAGGAAGTTTCTATTTACGTGAAGATGCAGTTTTTTTCCCTGTGCTGTGTTTACCCATGCATGTGCGTGCACACACACATTTACACACACATGCATTTACACAACACACACACAAATACAAAGGCAAGTCACTGAAATAATACATACACACCAAAGCTCACTGCTGCTCATTTGCTTCAGAACTTCCTCAAAGTTTCGGGTCTGCTCTTATCTTGTCTGCAGTAATGGAAGTGAACTGAAACTCCAAATGCAAACATTGCTCACCCTCTCTTTTGCAAGGGTCAGAAGTTGATTTGGAAGTTTCTTCCTAGTTTACCAGTGTTTCTTAGCCAAATTTTAGACTGCCAGAATGAATAATAATTTTAACATGAACGATAGTTTTCTGAAAAATCACATCAGAAATGAGATGCGTTCCTGGACTGCCAATTTAATACAAAATAGAGAGTTACCTGAATATGGCATGTAATATTTTTGAAGAAAAGTGCTCTACTGTTTATATACGTGGGGTTCATGTAATAATTCTTTGAGTAGGTCTTTTCCAAATGTGCTTGGGTCTGGCGTGGCCTTGCCCTCGTTTGTAAGCTGCAGTGTAAGCAGGTAGAATACATGCAGAGAGGCTTGGGAAAGGCTGACCTTAACTCAAGGAAATAAATAGTAGGAAAGGAATAGCAGCCACATTTCCCTTTCAGTTTAGGAAAAGTTTACCTAAATAAAACAGAAGTATGTTAACAACTAGCAACTTAGGAATAACCTTTTATTTATTTATTTATTTAGGAAAGTAAAGAAGAAATGAGCCAGGGAGCCAGGGATGATCTCAGAAAAGCAAGAGAGAAGTTAGGAGAAGTGCAGGTGACTTGCATTGGGGAGGGTGCTTCTGACATTTAATTTTTCAATAGCACGAGTACTTAGGAATCAATATCCTATGCTATCAAGGAGAATAGGTTTAGTGCTGGTTTCCAAGTGCCAGAGAGCTGTGAATTTCCCCTGTGCCATGAGACAGGAATCTTATCTGGAGGCAGGAATGGGTCCCTCTCCTCTTCTGGCCATCATACTTGCAGGGGAAGATTAAGAATAAGTAAAACCACTCATATAAAATACACTATGTAACGCGTTTTTCCTTTTGAGAATGAGTGAGGGAAGGTTTGGACCTTGGTGCTGGACCTTGGCTATGGAGGAATGCTGCCTCCATCTGCCAAGAGGTTTAACCGCCTGGGGCATCTTCACTTCCCTTGGGGCCCCGCTGGCTCTGTGTGTGCTCATTCCTGCCTCCTGCTGCACTTGCAGCATCTGTGATTCCTTCTGGAAACCTACACTACATGTGAACTCTGTTTAACAGAAACAGCCCCAGGGAAGTGCTGCATCAGGTTGCTCAAAACACCAACTGCTGGGGCTCCAACCTGTTTTTTGAGATTGGTTAAGATGTCATTGACTCCCAGAGGTGACCGAGGAAAGAGCCCCCAGGAGATGGTCACCAGAACATGCTGGTCCTGCCAGCTCTTGCCGGAGTCTTGGAAATCTCAGGTACGGTGGCATTAGCCACTTCTGATCCCTCTGATAGCCCTGCATGGTCATGCTGAAAGGGGAAGCAGGGCTTGGACCAGTGATGCAACCCTTTCTCATATCCCCTCAAACCTCTCCCATTTGTATAGGCTCCTTCTAATCTCTATTTTCTATGAAAGAAAGAATATGTTGTCCCAGAATCTTAGATTTCCTGTAACACTGCAGAAAGATTAGGAATAAAAAGTGGCTTCCAGTTGCTTGCTCATTCTGGAGGGAGGGAAAAAAGAAGTTTAAAGTATTTTTGACAGGCCTGAAGTACTTTTCAAACTTGAAATGATGTCTCTTTCTCCTCCAGATTTTATGACTTCTCCTTGCTTTCCCCTCTAAGAAAAATTCAAAACCGTTTTCTATTTTCTCTTGAATTGCTGAAAAATAGAGAAGAAAAAAACAATCTGTTAACAAGTTCTGTGTGCAAACCAAGTAATGAAAACTAGCTAGTCCAAGAATGATATTTTAAAATGACCCATATTCTGAATGTTAAGTAGCTTAGCTTCTTTAGTGCTGGACTGATAATGACTTTATTTAAGCTGAGTACATTTTTATACAACTCCCTCAGTGAAGTTCCACTTCAACCTTCTCCAAAGGGAGTGCTTATTAAATAAGGTATAAATAAGGACTTTGTGCAAATAAAGTGATCTGACTGTACTGGCAGTATAACTATTAAGCAAATCCTGATGTTCACATCAAGCAGCATCACATCATTTCATTCCAAAAATATTCCAGCTATTTCAGTTCACCCAAATAACTGTCTATTTAATAGAACTCCATTTATTTTAATATGTACCATTTATTTTAATATGTAAAATACTATTAACTTAATTGCTTTTGAAAAAAATAAACATGCTACAGAGATGACGCACTAATCAAAAATCTGGACCAATGTAATTTAGGTGATTCCAGATTCTGTCACCAAAAGTGCAGCCAGTGGTTCTGCAGCAGGTCTTGGCTACCTTTGGAGTAATCATTTATACTAAGGGTATTGCAAAATAGCCTATGAGGAACAGTTTCACCATCTTTAGTACTGGAGCAAAAAGAGTCCTTTAATGTAGAGGCAAAAATGTTATTAAAATATGTGCAGGTCTATGATCCTTAATTTGAATAATTAGACTGAATTTGGATTATAAAGCATTTTTTTAGGAAATAGTGACATTATGGCATGATTGTTACTCAAATCAGCCTTATTGTTAGGATTAAAATGCATGTAAATGTTCTCTTTGTTCAGATTTTTTAGGAGAAAAATTGTTCCATGATGAAAAGTAGTTTTAACTATTGTCTTATCTCCATTGTCTCAGTCTACAAAAGCTTATGGGATGTCATGGCTTTCGATTATCAGTGGCATGTGTAATGTGAATCCCAGGCTTGAGAGCAACGTTTTTAACATTTGAAAGGAAGACTGCTTGTAATTAAAGAAATGCTTCTTAACTAAATCTAATTTGTGATACATAGTTTTCACAAAAATAGAAGCTGGAAGCCGATTTATCTTAGGTATTCAGAAAACTTGATCAGCAAAGAGTCCAGATTTTGTTGTCTTGGTTCTTAATTTGGAGCTTTGAAGGATGGGTTTCATGTCTAAGTTTGAGTCTGATTACTGAGGCATATTCTGCTCCTCAACAATATTTCAAATACGTTTTATGTTTCAGTATATTTTTTCTTGTGTGTGGGGAAAAAACAGAAAAGAGATAATAATTGAAACAGAAGTTGTCATATCCCATTGAAAGATTCTATTTCATGTTACTTCAACCATTACTTTTGTATTTGGTGTGTGGCAAGGAGATGTCTTATGCCTAACCACAGCTTTTTGCTAGTGGCATTGCAAAAGCAATGTAGAGCCGTCCCTTTTCTATCCGATAATGAAGCTAGACAACAAAATTACTTAACTTTGTTATTGTCAACAAAAGGAGTCTACCATAAATGTCAAGCTATATTTGTAAGTGAACTAATTGACTCAAACCAGCATAACTGTAGAAAACAAGGATGGCAGCTACAGAAGATATTCAATTGTGCACTACATGAAATGGATTTTATTCGTAGTATCTATGTATCAACTTTCAGATATTTTTAGAAAGCCATTCAGTAGAATCTAGACATACTAATGACACTATCCTGCTGAAAGTGAATGGAGCTTTGCCAACCTACTGGCAAAAATCTTACTTATGTGAAGAAATATTTATTTTTCTTAATGGAAATTGAAAATACTCATTCAAAGGTGACTATTCAATAAAAGTGCACTTTCTGCTGCAGAAATATTGTATGCTTTTGTAGTTTTAGGCCAAGCTTTTTAAAGTGAAATCAATTTCTTACCTCAACTGTATTCATCATGGAAAAAATATAACTTCTGCCTTTTGTGAAGCTGTCACAGTTTCCATGAAATATTAGACCCTAGGGCCCATTACTCTGTTTAATGCATTTTTCATGCTTCTATCGCTTTTTTTTTTTTTACCATCCCTCTTACTTGTTTGATGACTTTTATTCTTCCCTCTCTCATTTAGCAAAATTCAATAATATAACCCTGTTCTGTTCCTTTTAAAGACAACTTAATATAAGCCACTTAAAATCAGAGAATCAGTATTTCTATTTAACCATATTTATCATATTTTTTATATTCTTCATTTTCCTTTTTTTCTATTTTTGGTTTCTTACATCTCTGAAATATACAGGACATCCACTGGAATTCAAATTGAACTGAACCTAGGTAAGATCAGATTCTCAATAATTGTTTAAGTCCCTAAAGATATAGGAATAAATACACAGTGTAATTTTCAAAAGTGCCTAGAGACATTTAATTTTTATTGTGTAATTAGGCTTCACCTAGCAGTTTTCATATTCTGAAATTGTTTGTGTTTTTATTTTAAAAAAGAAAAAAAAATCCTGTCTCGTTCTCTAAGGATTATGCTTGTATCCATGTTTACCATGACTAGATCCTTCTTCTCTAAGTGCAGGCTGTGGTAATTATGCAGTAGGAGGAAGAGTAGCAGAACTGTGTTCTCAAAGGTATACACAGGAAAACAAGTGAGTGTGGGTTGTTTCTCAAGAGAGATGCTCCAGCTGATGAACTTGCTAATTTATTTCAAAACTTTCTTTTTTTTTTTGTCTGTTTTGAATAATATGAGATCTGATTACTCTGACAATTTGAAACCTCTTTTTTTTTTTTTTTTTTTTTTTTTTTTTTTTTTCTACTTTTCTAGAGTGTTTTTAAGTTGAACAATTCATACTGCAGGTATGGATTCATAACTCATATAACATAGCTGTCTTAAAGCTAAGTTCCCATTTTCTGCTAATTGTCTAGACACCCTCTGTAGTCAGTGAAGAAATAGAGGCACTTCAAGAGAGTGATTCATCCCATCCTAAAATAGATGTCTAAGCTGGGATGAACTGGCAGTTGCTGTCTTTCTCCACCAAATAGCAGGAGAGTGCTGGAAACTAGTTAATCAATAACTACTGATAAATGTTATCCCTGTCTGTTGTTTTTTTCATCTGGGAGATGAACAACTTTTTCCACTATTTCGCCAAATAGGACAAACAGATGTTAATATTGAGTCAATCATGATAATGAGGTAGAAAGCAATGTTTACAGTTCTAAAGAACCTGTATAAAGACAGTCTGTGTTCTGTTTTAATTATCAGATGGCAAGTAGGAGGCAAAACTGATTTCTAATACATTGTACATGTGTTGGGTTGGGATTAGCCTTGAAACAAGTATCTACCTGCTATGAATATTCCACACCAACAAAGATTAGTAAGTTTTTTTTTTTTTTTTAGTAATAAACCTCTGTTGAACGTTTTTCCTGACTGCACAGTCAGATTCTTCACATGATTGTTCTTCGCCAAGAAAACGATGAACAGAACAATCATTGTTGCAACAGGATGGTGTTCTTTTAGAAAAGTTCACTTGGTTTTGTTCATTCCTTTTATTACTCCAGTTCAATGAAAGGAATGCCCAAAGAAAGGTGCTTCTGAGAGCTATCTGAGCTTTACTTTATTCATATTCCAAATGCACTTATGCTCATGATGCTTACGTTTAACTGATATTGTCTTCAAGTAAGAACTGTAAATTCTTAAATTCTTAACTGTAAAGTCCACATATGTATTATGAAATCCATCCTGTAAGACCACTTCTATTGGTTTAGGGCACTTTAAGGCAGAAAGAGACAATTCAGGCAGCCGGTCTAATCATCCACACAGGGCAGCCGTAAGTATCTCATCTAGTTTTCCCTTGAACTTGGCAAAACAAGGTAACAGGTAAAATACTGCAGACATTTCCAAACCAGATTTATTTTCTGTTTCACTTACATTAGGACATAACTTCTGTTAGCAATCTGATTTTTGTTGGTGGTCTCCATTAAGATGATTTCTTTTTTGCTTACCGGACTATGACTATAAAGACATACACATCATGGTAAATCTTTTTGATCTTTTTAATAAGAAAAGATACTGTTGCAATTACATTTCCATTTATTAATGTTATTTATTTTCTTTTTACAAAGGAACTTGACAGGCAGATTTCTGGAGTTCTTAACGAAATTAAAACAATACCTATGCATGTCATTGTACATGCATAGCGAAATACTGAACAAAAAAATCATGTATACATATGCACAGAAAGAAGACAAGGCACTGTTAAGACTGTACAAGTAATAAATGACTGAAAAGTTATTGATACATAAAACGTAGGCAGGAGCTCCTAATGAAAAGTGTATCAGTAGTCATTTTAACACACTAAAGCTGTACATTGTTTTGGGGTTCTCTGCTTAAAAGCTCAGCTGTGTCCCTCTTTCCATATGTATTGGACCCCACATTGGTAGGTGAATAAATTGCTCCAATGCTGTTGCTGGAACGCACCAAGAAGTCGGCCAAGCGCTGTGTCACACACGTAGCGGTGTTGCATTTCCGTTTCTCCAGATGGTGACTACTAATAGAAGACAAAAAGAAGCAAGATGAAGTCAAATGATGAGCAATAAAATATGCCACCTCTAAAAGGCATTTGAACTATGCTAACGTGGGAGTACTTTTAATATGAGCGCAAATACATGAACATTACAGTCTTCCCACCACCTACTTTGTGCCTGAAAAAACCTTGCGCTCTATGCTATTATCAGTTTTAATGATGGGGATTATCTAACTGCTTAGAGTATGACTTAAGAGTCATATGTCATTTTTATTGATGTTCTGCACAACAGTTTCTGACATCTAGAAAACCTGTAATGATAGTATAGTTAAGACAGTAAGTGAAAACAATGACTAAATGTTTAGCTTTCAGCTGAACTTCTAAATCTATTTAAAGCCCTTGCTGATATCATGAGGATTGCTAACATAATGACGATCACTTTATTTATTTAGTTCTCTTATTTCCACAGAGTCATATCCTGCTCTCGATGAAATGAACATTAATCTCCTAATTCACATCAAATGGATGAGCCTAAACCCTTTCTCCAACTATTCCATCAGGAGAGGTAGTGGACACTGCTGACTTCTTATGGCTCCAGTGCCACTTTAGATTTAGTTCCATCCAAACAGGAATTTAATCACTACCAAAAAGCAGCTACATCTGGTTGAAACACCAACTACTTGATAATGCCGTTGTGGTAGGAAGTAATCATTTCCTGCATAAGACTTTAAAGAGAATCCATGAAAGAATCCATATCCAAAACCCAACATTTTATGGTTTGAACCAGCAAACCATCTACAGAATTCTGTACAGAACTTAGGTAACATGTAACCATTGTATGGTTCCATAAGACAGAAATACTCTCATTGCTCAGGTTGCTTACTGAGTTGTCAATGACTTTCCTGGGCTTCTTCATGTTGTTGTGGCACTATTGTTTTGATTGGCATGATGTGGCCAAATTCAATGGCAATCATGAGAGAAATGTCTGATTCTTTATCTGAAATATACTGATTCTTTGTCAGTAAATGGGTAGAGATTTCTAAGCAATTAATATTTTAAATATGTAGCTGTGTTTAAAGTAAATGGCCATGTAGAAGTTGATATGATTCTTTTTAGACTTTCAGTGATATGACTATTGACTTAAGAAGAGTTGAATCAAGACCTTAATATCAGACATGCAAGCAACAGTGTGTTCTCATGGAATTCCCAAATCTGTTTGTGGAGGCAGAGTTCTCATTTTCTTTAAATGTACCAAGTGAGGCCCTGACGCTCCAGGTTTAACTCCAGTCCTTTTGGAAGGTTACCAAGTTTCTAACTGGTATCTAGTGCAACTGAACTGATTATAGATGTAAAATCCCTGATCTGTAGCATTTATTTGATTAGGTGTTTCAATGGAGCAGCTCACCTAGTGAAAGGGTATAAGCAAGGGCTGCAGAAAGGCAGGTGTAGCATACCACACTTGTAAAGGTAATACTGTGCACTTGCTTATTATAATAATAATTGTTATAAATTTTAAAGGTAATAGCTATTAAAAAACACAACTTCATCTCCATGAACAAATTATTTTGGAAGACAATCAAATTGTCATATAATAACGATTCTTCAAATAGAGAATGAGAAATACAGATCAGAGATGTCTACACAGAGAATAGATTCACTGAATCTATCTGTAACAGAACTGTCATTAAAGAAAATCACTCATAAGCCTGATGACCAGGTATACTAATTCAGTGCTGTTTATCATTTGATACTAATTCCAAATGCTTTTTGAAATGCTTGTTAATTAATTAAAAATTTATCTAAATCCATATAGCATTTATGGATTTATAAACAAACACATTTCAGATTAGTTAAATTCTATGAGAGCTGGTTGGTTCTTTTCTCCTTCTCATTATTAAATTGATATTTAAATGACTAATGAAACATAATTTCCTCACAGAAAATTGTTACATTTCAAAAGAATTATGTTCTAGCAGAGCTTTTGTGTTATTCAGAAAGACTTTTCTATTTCTCTTCCTTCAGGCTTGGAAATGTAACAGATAAAAATGACCTTTTAAAATAAAAGGACCGGGTAGGCTTTTTTATTTATGAAAGGGTTAGAATGGATCTGGTAAACTGATCTGTCACATTTTTTGCTGGATTTGTCTTTCCAACCTGATCTTTAAGTTTATTGAGTGGTTTAATTTCCCCTCAAATAAGTGTTTTAAGCTCTATTTGAGAGTTGAATAGGAAGAGTCTGAAGGGATAGAATTTCACAGGCATCAAGTTTACTTCACAATTTAACCCTAACTGATATGACTAGAAAAAAAGAGAGGAAATCAATACCTTTTTGGCTTTGATGCTCCTTGTTCTGGCATTGCCTCACTAAGTCCTGGGAGTGCATTCCTTGGCATTCCTGGCAATATCCATCCTTGTCTCTTGGAAGTCCCATCAGATAGATCACCAGGCACAGATAATCTTTGAACAACAACAACAAAATACTGTGAGATTGAATAGCTTTATTTTTTGCTCATATCACTTGAGACAAGAAAGCAAAAGCAATTCATGCAACAATCTCAACCTATTTTCCCCTAAAAAGAAATAAATACAATTATTTATAACTCACTTCTCAATAGGTGTAGCTTCCAGACAGCTCAAAGTGACAGAAAGTACAATGAAGACAACTGACAGCTTTAGGTTGCACATCTTTGCTTCCAAAGTTTCTGGAAAGAATAATGATTCAAAATTGAAAGCAATCCCAAGTCCTCTTGAGCATGTTCTACTTCTGATGCCCATTCTGTCCTGAATCAACAGCAGCTAATCTCTTTTGTGTGAGCAAAAGCATGATCCCCCTAAGTTTAGTCACACCGTGCAGTTTCAAACAAATAACTCTCAGCGGCAAACACTCATTTTCCATCTAACAGTGTGAATCCTTCCCCATATCACTGAGGTATGTCCTCAGTCTCAAACTCTGGTTACAGGTGCAATTTGTCTTGAACATATTTTAGCCTTTTCCTGAAAAATGCTGCTATTTAATAATGAGAAAGATTGTGCTTTCCTGAAAGCACTGGTATTGCATGGTATCTTAAATAAAGGAAGAAGGGAAATTGTTTACCTTATAGTGCTCAGGGAGCTAGCTGAAGAGGCACTCCTGTGCTAGCAAGAAGGGTGCATGCAACAATTCCACGCTTGCATCTGGCTCTGGAGTATCCGTTTTCCCCCTTTCCCTGCTGACAAGTAATACAGCTCTTATATACCCTTCACACCTTTCTCAGCTCTGACATCAGGCAGCACAGCGAGACTGTCATTAATTCCCATCCCTGTAGATAGAAGGTGCCCCAGAGAGGAGCGGAGGCAGATGGGTCATTACTGCATTAGCACATCAGTAAATATTGACCTAGTGTATGCAGGATGCCCTCATGAAGATACTGTAATAGCATATTGCACATCAGAACTGTAGGTGCAATTTTACAGTTCTCATAATATGCTTAGGTAATATTCCTCCTGGGCGTTTTCAAAGGCTAAATAAGGTAACAAAAGTTATAAGGAAAGCAAGCCTAAATGAAATGCCAGATCACAAGTTACTGAATTATAAGAAAGCAGATGTATGATACATAGGATAGTTAAAATTGTTGAGGTTTGTTATATTTGTTATAGAAGTGTATAATGTTCACAGCAGAATAAAAAACATATAAAGCGATAAAAACTGTATGAGGCATGAGAAAAAAGAGAAAATTATTAAAGGTGACTGATAAGACGATTAGTCAGATAGAAATCCTTAAGGTAGAAGAGTGTATGTATGAATGAAAATCTTATTGCTATCCATGCAAAATCTTTTTTTTTTTTTTTTTTTTTTTTTAACAGAGGTAGATTGTTTCATGCATGAAAGTTGTATCAATATTCTTAAGACAAAGAGTAGTATTGGGAAGCTATCAAATGTCAGAGTAAAGGCTGCTTGTGCAAATTTTTTTCTCTGCTGTGCATAACGAGGCTGAGGAAAACATAATCAAACATGGCTTTACAGAGGTTAAATCTAGTGTTAATGATTTTATTGCAGATCTACAAAGATACAAATTAGGACCCATTTCCAAGGGTCCTGATTTCAGTAGGAATTAGGCAAATCACATTTTTTCTTTAGTATCATTAGTTGCTTATTAAAGATACATACTTAAAGATACATCTTTAAGTGCCCAAATGCATTTGAAAAACTGGTCTCTCAATTTCTTATGGACATTGAGATTTTGACAGAAAAGCTAGAAGCCTCCTTCATAGTCTTTTTAGACTGTAACAGCAGATATTGCACTGAAATGGCCTAAGTTCAATTTCTGGTTCCCTTCAGACATCTGTGCTACTTGGCTGGGGATAGCAACCTCTTTACCACAGCAGCTCATTATAGAGCTTGCCTGTCAATAAGATTTTAGCAAGTGACACTTTTTTTTTTTTTAAAGGGATGTTGCTTCTTAACATTTTGCTCTCTCTTTTTAATATGCTATACTACACTTCTTTTGCCATAGGTTCCCATCTTATTGCCCTGGATGGACAGTCTGAGCGTGAAAAACTTGAGTATAGTTTCCCTTAATCCTCACCATGATGTTACGAGCTGCATACTACTTTTAAAAAGGTTTAGCTCTTCCTAATGATCCATTTAGCACTCTGAAGATGTGTATGTGCTCAGCTCTTGTGAAAAACCAAGCTCATGTTGTCTCAGCTCACAAAAAGCAGTGGATAGATCAGCTGCAATTTGTGTTGGACTGAGCATTCAGAAATAGTTATGTTTTAATGTGAGCATATTATAGCGTTGTATCAAACTATAGGCTGACATAAGATATGTGTAAACAGTTTTTTTTCTAAGAAGTATTGATCCCAAATTCTAATTCCAGCTCTTTTGAAAGTGGCCTTGGGGAGTTTCATTGCTTTGGGGGCAAAACAGAAAAGCCTGTTCTTGCATGCCTTATGGAAATGAAAATGGCTCATGATGTCCCAGGGCCATTGCTTTCCCTCCTGGGCCATACAACATTTTGACAGTCAGCAAGAAGTCTATGCATCTACTGAAGCTCAGATACAATGTTCAGAAAACTAAGATATAACTGCTTCTGTTACAAGTTTCTCTTTAGAAGAAGTGGTGGTTTTCCAGGAAAAACAGAATTATGCAATTATGGAACCTCTCTGACATCAGCAGTATTCATAACTCAGCTTTCAAGAACAAAGCTCTCTGCTCTAACTACCATTCAAAAACAGTTATAAAACTATGTTTATCACTAGCTGTGTTGAATCACTAACCAAACTCCTTAACCTTGCTCTCAAAAATAATTTAATTATCATGCATAACAAATGTTATCAGTCTGAAGCAGAAATTAAGGATTCTGAGTTTAAATAAAAAAGAAAAAAAGAAAAATCTATCTTGCATAGTTAAAATATGATAATTTACCTATTTATAATCTCATTTCAGTCCATATATGAAGATCTATCTAAAGCGTTGTGCCTATATGAGGCTACCCAACCTCAACAGTGAAGTTGAGGTTTTTCAAAGGATGCAGAGGATACAAAATGCCCATGTCCCGGTTCCTTCTAGAGACTGCCTGCTAACTTGTCTTCATTTGCACGGTGATGAGCATGCACTGTACAGCAACTTACTGGTAGCAGAGGAAAAGGGACCCCGTCTCACCTTGAATGTCTGCTGCTTTTACGTGCTGAGGAGTGGGATCCACGCAACTGAATGAGTGGAGAGCGCATTCTTGTGCATGTTTTTAATGTAGGAGTTTAAAATAGCTCAGATGATTTGTACTTGTTTCTCCTCATTGACTATAAAAGCAGCCTTGCGTGACTAGCTCACATATAGATGTTTACCCTGGAAGGGTCTATATATATGTGAAATTGATTCAATTAGGGGTGCCTTAACTCTTTTTTAAGTCTTCATTTGCCTAACATTTAAGGAGTCTCCCTCTGCCTTTTTCTTGGGCTATTATTGGCACCTGCCAGACAGCTGTTCCCCACTCTCTTGGCTCCTTTTCCCTTTCTGAATTTCACATTAGCCTGATAACATTAATGACACACATATAGACTTTAGGTAATGGATATCTCTCTTCCTTTTGTGAAAGCCACAAAGAGCTGTATTACCTGTTGCATGTGCATCACCAGATGCAGCTCTGCAGTGTGACGTAGCTGTCTGCAGTAAAATACACCATTGCTCATTAACCAAGAATTAGAAGTGTGTGAGTACCTCATGGTTTAGTTTGCCTGAAGCATGAAAAAAAAAGAAAAACTTTGGAGATTAATCTGAAATGAGCATATTTCAAATTTTTCAGTAAACCATAACAACAATACATTAATATTCATTAATGTAAGTATTGCCAGTAGTGAAAGAGAAAAAAACATGTGTAGTTGCCTGTAGTTGTCATGTCTTGGACCAAGCATGATGCTGTATGTGAGCTTAACAAATTATTTTGTTTTTATAACTTTTTTATCACCTTTTTTTTTAATTAAATCTAAATCAAACATTAAAATAAAAATAAAGGAGGAAAAAAAAAGCCTTATTTTCAAATGGTCAAATTTGAAATTAGAGAAATAAGTCATATGCCTAAACATAGCTTTCTACTGTCATTTTAAATGTCCTAGGATATCCAGGACAAAAATGTTCAGACATGGCAGATAGGACACAGTCCTAACAATTGCAGACTGGGTGGGATAATGGGCAGAGTATGAAATTGCACTAGACACCGATGATTTGGAGCCTTAACAGTTCCCTAGATTTTTACATTGGGGTGCCAAAGCCTGAAAATTTGGGCCATAATATACTCTTCACAGTATTTCTTGTTTGATGTTATGTTGGTCAATACTACAATGTTTGAGTGGTAACTTGCTACTGGTAGCAGTTAAGCTGTGGGTGTCCGTGTTCAAGTATTGCTTTATCAGATATACTTTTGCTACCATAGCTTTGTTTGTTACTGCTACTTGGCACGTGCCATTTCAGCACTGATAAAAACTCACATAGCTCTTCTTGTTCACCTGAAAACTGTCATTAACTCTGTCAAAGAAATGTGGAAGCAGTGGCAGGAACAAAGGCGATCATTTTTCACCTGTGGAAAAAAATACTTGCATGATTCAGAAACACAGGGTGGCAATCCATGGAACTGACCAGCAAACGAAAAAAAATCCTTTGGATTGTTAAGAAAATCTTGGTGCCCTTTTTCTGTTTTACAAAACAACTCGTCTGACAGCACTGAAAAATGACAGTGTTGCCTCAAAAGGCTGATGCTGACGACGGATCTGAGAATGAGCTCAGCAGAGTTTGTGGTGAATCAGTTCTTGAAGCTGGGAATCTCTCAAACAAGGAATAAAACTCATATTGACATCAGAAAAATCAGAATTGAAAACACCGTGATTTATGAGTTGCAGTTTCTAATGCTACTCATAGTTTGTAGAGTTTATCTGCATGGCTCCTGCTGCCTTGTGTTCAACAATTCACCTTCCAATATAATAGGAAATTTAAATTCATGACTTTTTTTCCTCACTCTCTTGGAACATGTTTCTAGAAACATAGCCTAAAGCAGAATTCTCCTTTGGTTATCCATGTTACATATCAGAGCTCTAGGCAGTGCTAACGATAAATAAGTAATATGAAATAGTATTTCTTGTATTCTTCCTTCTTGATAACCTAAATCATACATTGCTTCATGTTGTGATCATTTGCTAAAGTAACTGCCTAGAAGATAAAGGGGTATCTAGAAGATAAAGAGGTATTCAGCTCTCCAATATATTGCTGGTACCACCCACCAGCACAGTAATATGTGGACCCGCTCTTCCTCACCACAGAACAAAACATTTTGCTGGAAGGAAAGCTGTGGTGTTTCTTGGAGTATCTCTTTGCAGTTGACACGCTGTCAACTCATATCTTGTCTTGCTGCATATGTTTCCTTACACACACGTCCCAAAGCCACGGCTACTGAATGTACAGCCTGAGGCCTCCCTGCTTGCTACTGTAAGGGAAAAAGGAGAGAGAAGAACTGGATGGGTGTAGGAATGTGGTTTCTGGTTTCCTAAAGGGTACTGTGAGACTTCAGAAATCACCTCTCCACCCATCTTCCCCACCCACTTCTTACGAAAAGTGCAGACATCTGTTAGTAGAAGATACCGTGCGACCAGGAGCAACTCTCAGGCTTATTTTGGTGGACATGAACTGCTAATAAGTGCAGAGCAAATGGAGCTGTTCACCAGTAAGGGAAACTGTTGATTTTCAAAATAACTCCCCACAAAGCCACATCAGCCCATCCTAGCTGAGCCTAGGCATAAGTTTTAAGTAAGTTTTCTTTTAAACTATCTCACTTTCAATAATGAGACTTTTTTTTTTTTTTCCTCTCTCCCTGCAAGCTGCAGGAAGAAAATGACAATCTGGCTTTGTCTTGAAGAGCTCTGAGTCTTTCAGATGATGCAGCCTTGACAGCTCTGCTATTAATAGTGGCATTTTCTCTCTTGTTTAAAAAGGAGAGTTGTGCTGAACTGAGAATCAGTCATGTTAGTAATGATTTTGCACTAGGGCAAATGCAGGGTACCAGCTTACGCAGGAGGATTTACGTTGGCAATGCCATGAAACAGAAATCAACTTATTTATGGTATGTCGGCACAAGTGAGGAAGGCTGCCAAGTAAGGTAGCGCCTCCTTGAGAAAGGGGTGCACTGGAGCTGCGGTTACTGGTTGCCTGGATTGTTGGATGTGAGGGCAGAAGACCTGACCTTTTCATTCCATTTGCAGATGAGAAAAGAATTTGATAGGCACAAGGAACATGAATCAGTACATGAAATTGTCTCTCTACTGTAAGAAGTCATTAAAAATTCATTAGAAGTTCAGCATATGTATCTGAAAAAAAATCAGTGAATTTCTGCTCTATTATGATCATGTAATTTCCACCATATATCACAGTTTCCATCTGATTAGCCACCACGCCACTTTTGGCTGAGATCTACCCTTCTAAAAGAAGACATGAATGGTGTGGAAAAGTCAGCATTTAAATGTGAAATCCCATAAATACTTCAGGTACTACAAATGACCTGGATGATTTGAGGAAGTGGTGTTTTCTGCAACAAACTGGCATTGAACCAAATGTCCAGCAGAAGGTTTAAGGCACTTTGTTATTGCAAGACATGAAACAGAGAATCCAAAAACTTTCAGCCATTAATATTTTAAATTAATTTGACATCAGCATATATTGTGCCTGTGGATGCTATGATTTGAATGGAACAAAAATGAAAAACCTTATCACAGGAATTGATTCAGGAAAGAGTTCTATGCAGAGCTACACAAAAAAAAACTATGGGACACGATTAAGTCTCTTCAAAATCAGTACACCGTGAGTACATACTAAACATCTCTTTGGAATACTGTAGTCTACATTGGTAGCCTTCAATTTATTTCTTGATTTATAGGATCTCTATGCATTTCCAGATGGAGGGATAGACTTCTGGCTAATTGACTGTAATTCTAATACTATAGGGTTGTTTTTGTTACCCACTTTCCACAGAAATTCTACACCCCTTACTGATGGGTTCCCACAGGCTGAAACAACAAGTTTCGTTTTTAACAACTGCCAGATAGCCACACTGTTCATACTTACAGTGGATGGGATTCATTAGGGGAAAAATCTAAGAACTTTGGTAGTGCAATGTATAATTCCATATCAACATAACAGAACATTTAATACAGTTTCAAATGCACAAAGGGCTAGCACATTTTTAAAGTATTTTATAAGCAGTTGTTATAGCTGGTCATAGTCTTCTCTATGGTGTTATTACAGTTACAGGCCATTGCTCTGGGTAATATATCATCCTGTTGGCTTTTATAATACTAATAATAGCATATGGTATGTGATAAAACAGCTGTTAAAAGATTCATCAAAATTGTCCCCCATGAAGGTAAAATTTTTTTTTTATCAGAAAGTGTTCAATGTACGGTGTTATTTGAAATCAGTTCTTCAATTTCCATAGGCAAAAGGGGATGTATGCAACTTAAACGTGTCTGAGCAACAGTTCCTCTTTTGGGAGAAGCCACGAAAAATGTCCCTGTTCTTAAAAAAATGGGATGTGCTCCCATTTGCTCTGCATGTGCTCACATGCAGATGCGTAGCCGCATGCCCGATGTCCAGAAGTTTTCCCCTGTTCCTAAGGCTTCCATTGTTAGGGGAGGAAGTTTCACGCCTTTCTGGATTGAGGTGTTTTAGAAGAGGATCCCGTGTAAAGTGTCCTTAGGAAAGTTGGGAGTGTCGCCTCTAAGTGTTTTGTGGTAGCCAGTCTGTAGCCATTTGTATGAAGATGTCCCTGCACACAGAGAATATTATCACACACCAAAAATCTTTGGGACTTGATGGATAGCAAAAGTGAAATGCTATGGGGTTACCTAAACCCCATACTGTGATTGATGAATCACAGTTAATGTCATTTCTTTAGCGAAAAAGACTCCAGAGGGACTTTGAAGCCTTTGAACTGCCAGTCACTCTAGAGCGCATTAGCTCCTTTAGCTTTCCTTGAAGTGTTACGGGAGACAATATGCCTTGTTAGTAGAAAGGGGACGACCTAAATGCACAACAGATCTCTTTATGTCTTAAAAAGGAGGTACTGCCCCAAACTGTATTGTTAGGTATTTGACTTTTTTTTTCCTTTTCATAACTATTTGAATTTAGAAAGCTGCTTTGACAACTGGAACATCTGTGTTTCCTAACATTTAAAAACAAAAGTTTATATAACAGAATATTTCAGTGAAATTTGACACAAGGCTGGAAGACACAAGTCTGTTTTGCTAAAGCAAAGACAAGCCCCCAAATCAATACATGTGGAAATCACTGAGCTAAACTCTTCCCTTAAGAGAGCAGAAGTGCTATGACAGTCTTGGTAATTTTAATAGATGAATATGGATAGTAATGAAAACAAACAACAATAGACAGACAGCATTGTCTCTGATGTATGGATCGGAAGGCACTCCACAAATGACTATTTATTGTGTTTCAGGGAAAGAAGCTGAGACAATGCTGAGTTTAGTGTGAATGCCCGGTCAATGGCAGAGCTGAGTATGGAAAGAAAACCTAGATCTTGATCTAGTGTGGTCTGGTTGAGAAATACTCTCTGACAAGGTAAGAGAAGATTAAAGTGTGCTGCGTGTTCTAACTAAATCTGCATCCAGGCTTACAACAGGTGGTTTTGTGCCTCTCTGTGTTTCTGCAATTACAAGGATGAGCACCAACTCACCTTCCCTGTTAAATGTGGATGGGTGATTCCTTACCTGTCATGGATAAATCAGGCACTTAACTATGGTCCAGTAAAATGCAATATAGTAATTCCCTGTGACATCCCTCTATCTGTATAATCACTGCCAGAATAAGCAGACTTTTCATTAAATAAATCTCTTCGTTT
>VZSV01000876.1:4209-15952 GCA_013398735.1 Nothocercus julius
CATTGGCTGCATTATTCTTTTTGCCGTGCATGATACCTTCCTTTATGCAGCTCATTCAGCATGTGATCAAGGAAATGCAAGTGGTAGCCATACCCAATGACCCAGAAATGGCTATGAAGGGACAGAGGATGATGCCTCTACAAATAGTTCCAAAATCAAAGGTGAGTCAAGAAGAAAGGATCAAATTGATGGTGGCAGAGGTTTGTAAAGACAAATATTAAGGAAAAAAGAAAAGGTGGGACTGAGTGGAAAAAGGAGCCAGTGTCTTTACAACTAAGGGAGTTACTCCACATTCTTTAGTGCGCTGGACTAGGGAGTACAGGCAGGGAGATCGTCCCTCAGTCAGGAAATTAGGATAAAAGGAGGCTGCGCCCTCCAGTAATTTGAGAGACCCCACAGGGGTATGCCCTTTATTCGAATAAAGATTTAGGACTTCTCTGTCTCCTTTGTGGAGATTGGGTTCTTGACAGCGAGATTTTCTGCACAACACTGTGCTAATAAAAGGGTTGTATTCTTGAAGATAATGTGGACCTTGGAAAAACAATACATTTTTTTTTTTCTTTAATGGTTACATTGAGAGAATGGATCGATTCTTTGGGAGAAAAGCCACCTCAGCAGAGCCTAGTGTCCCTTTTTTTGGTGGTGAGGTGGAAGAGGCAGAATGTGATCATTCAGGACAGTACTTAGACCCAGAAACCATTGCTGATTTAAGACCCACTCATTACAGGCCACAAAATGGGGATCTGCCCCTGCCATGTGGCCTTACTATAAGGCTGGGTAGTTAGAATACTGTTACTATTCATTTATATTGAATGTGTTTTGAGGATTGTTATTTGGGCCTCATGAAAGTAATTCACATTGGAGTATGTTTAAAGTACTTTACACCTCTTACCTGATCATAGCAGTTCAAATATTCTGTCTTTTTTTCCCAGAAAAAAATAATTTGGCTCTACTGGGAAATAAAAAAAAGAAGCTGCATTTACTCCCATATCTGGAAAAGGTTTTAAGAAGTTCCATGGTATTATTACCACCCTGTAGGAAATATAGCTTACTTTGATGAAAGTTCAGAGTAATAGCTGTTTTTTTTTCCATTATGCTTTGAATCAGTGTGGATGAATCGATCATTTATTTTACTAAAGATAGGGTGTTTATCATGCAGTGATTGTGTGCTCCTTTGGAATTCTAATCTGATGGTCATTTAATCACAATATCAAGTTTATAGAAGAAAAATGTTTTTTGAAGATATTATTTATTTAAAAAACAATATTTGTGCCAATTGTATCAATTAGTAAACAGGAATTAGCAATTACCACAACTAAATGGATTACACTGCTTGTCCCAAGAAGAAATAAAAATAAAAAAATAAAAAGCTAAAATAAAATGAAATAAAATAAAATAAAATTGCTATAGCGTTACTTCACCCTGAATATACAGGGGCCTCTCAGCCTTGCAAGGAGTGAAAATATATGTGCTAGCATTTCTACATCCTGAATATACAGGGGATTCTCAACCTTATAAGGAGATGCAAATGAGCACTCTTACACCCTGAATGTACAGGGGACTCTCAACCTCGCAAGGAGTCACCTTAGCCCAGCGTCCCAGGTAAGGGGAGTGGAGGGATACTCACATCACAGTCCAGCCGGAGGAGTTGTTCAGGTGTCGTTCCCAATCCCTGCTCAACTCATCAATGCTAGACTCTGTCTTTTATACCCTCAGGGAAGGAGTACGTGACTGTGCTATGGTCATTCTTTCAAAACACTTTTTCCAAAATCTTCAGGCGAGATCAATAAGAGCATCTGCTTCTTTTTGCATGATCATCATGGTGGGTCTTGGTCCCTTATCAGTGTTTGCAAGCTTGCCCACTTTGGTATTGCAGTTTTTAGCGAAGTGAGACCACCCTGCCTCCACAGCATTTCCCACTTCCCTATCTTCCTGCTGGGGACAGTACCAATTCTTTCCCTTATCAGGTCTCTGCCACACTGTCAGAGTGCAATTCAGCAGTGTCATCATTAACTCTTTACTCGCCCATCACCTTATCTGTTAAGATAAACTCTCTCCATGTGGCTTACCAACCTTTGCAAGAAGTAGACTCAAATCACGCCCATGATTGTCCATAGGGGCATGGTTACAGAGACACGTGACTGTGGTCACGGGGGTGGAATGATGGGCGAATAAAGAGTTAACAACCAAAACTGCTGAAGTGTGTAAGCTCTACCAACATGATGGATGGCAAAAAAGCGATGGTGAGACTTTGGATGCTCTCCCCAACAACAAAGGGAAGCAGGAAGTCTTGTGGAGGCAGGGTGGTCCCACCTCACTAAAATTTGCAAAGAAATACCCAACTCACTAAAGAACTGAGACACTTGCAAAACACTTGATAATGGACCAAAACTCACCTGAAGTTACTGGAAGGCTTACCTTATGAGGATGACCATAGCACAG
Organism: Nothocercus julius; assembly: GCA_013398735.1. Classification (NCBI taxonomy): domain Eukaryota; kingdom Metazoa; phylum Chordata; class Aves; order Tinamiformes; family Tinamidae; genus Nothocercus; species Nothocercus julius. The sequence goes on from VZSV01000876.1 coordinate 6,652, forward strand.
TCACATAGTCCTTTCCTAAGGGTATAAAAGACAGAGTCTAGCAGTGATGGGTGGAGCAGAGATCAGGAATGACACCTGACCAAATCCTCCAGCTGGACTGTGAGGATGCCTCCACTCCCCTTACCTGGGACGCTGGGCTAAGGTAACTCCTTGCAAGGTTGAGAGCCCCATGTACATTCAGGGTGTAGAAATGCTAGCATTTGCAACTCCTTGCAAGGATGAGAGGCCCCTGTACACTCAGGGTGAAGTAACACTATAGCATTTATTTTATTTTATTTTATTTTATTTTATTTTATTTTATTTTATTTTATTTCTAGGACAAGCAGTGTACTCCATTTAGTTGCGCTAATTGCCAGTTGCTATTTACTAATTGATAAATTGATTCCTATAACAACCCCGCCAGGTAATGGTGGATGTTGTTATTGCAAAGATCTTGCACCGGTGAATAAAATCAACTAACTAAAGCCCAGTGGCTGTTGCCCCTCTGGATTATTTTACTGTCTCCTTTAACAAGCTAGCACAACAGCCCTATGGGTAATGTGGACTCATGCATGCCTGTACCTTGGTTCTACTGCAAGGGCCATTGAACAAGTTGAGCCTGTGGAAAGCATTGATGACAGTCCCTGCTGCTTGACAAACTGGGATTCTACCTCCTGCAACATAGGCAGATTTTTCTCTGTAAGCGCTGGCCCTTGTTTGGTCCTCCAGTTTGGGCATGATGGGTGCTAGGTGTCTCTTTTGGTCTCATCAATATTTTGTATCAATATTATGTATTCAATACACAAGAGTTGAAATGGGCCTATAAATCATTGTAATATCTTATACTAGCACTTCTCAGAACATCAAATATGTTATTTCTCACTTGCATGCATCAGGACAAATTAGATATATATATATTTTTAAATAAACATCCCTTTTGTCCACTGCTCAGTATTCTTATGTAGGGTTGCAAACCCATGCTCTCAAAATTAAGATGTGTAAAACTGGGATTGAAAGCTCAACCATAACTCCTTGCCTGATGCATAAATGTGCATGTATCAAATTGCATACATTATCAAATAGTATGATATATAATAATGTATATTCATGACTGGATAAGAAATACCACAGGATGTAACCTGTTCAACTACTTGTAAAACAGAACCTGTTCATATTTTGTACTAAGATAGTCAGGAACATGGCCTAAGGGTTCTATTTACCATTTTGGATGCAAAACAGAGATGTATCCATATATTTCTGAGTATGCAAGAAATGCTTTTTAGGGCAAAAAATGAGAGCTGTTGGATCTTATTTTTGTTCCAATGTTTAGTACCCTACTAGTGTTTCGGAAGGTAGGGGTTTACCTTGTCAGTTTTTGAGAATATACAGTATAGTATATATGAAGATTTTTACATACCCACAAATTATCATCTTACTCCTGAAATACTGTCTGATATAAACTCTCCACATGAAAACTGTTCCTTCACAGACTGGAAAAAAACAGTTATAAGATAAGGAAATTCATGTCTCATTTGCCAAATAGTCTGTCACATTTTTCGGTGTCACGGGATCATGTGAAGGAGCACCTTATCATAACACATAGCCAAAAGAGGCCATGGCTTCATGTTGCTCTGGGAACTTTAACCCTAATCTTTTGTTTTCTGTAGGTTTTGAAATCTCAAATGTAATGCTGTATTAATATGGGGCTTCACATTGAATGTAGTATATAAATTGTTTTATGTGAAGGGTAAATGTTATGAAATTTTAAAACCCTGGACATTGAGGCTGCACAGCAGGAATCTGTGAACTGTGGTGGGTTTTGTGGTCTGAATGACTGCCCATTGCAAAATAAGCTTAAATTTGATCTGGAGCAGCTTCTACTTTAGGTCATGGGAAGCTGTTATAGGCTTTGTTGTGTCTCTGTGTTAACCATTATCACAAAATCACAGAATGATTGAAGTTGGAAGGGCCTTTGGAGATCATCTAGTCCAATCCCCCTGCTCAAGCAGGGACACCTAGAGCACGTGGCACAGGGTCGCATACAGGCAGGTTTTCAAGAAGATCTCCAGAGAAGGAGACTCCACAACCTCTCTGGGCAGCCTGTTCCAGTGCTCCATCAGCGGGTGACAGTGGCACACTCCAATAGAAAACCAGGGTACCTCTTTACCCAGGGCAACCTGTGCCAGTGTGCAGTCACCCTCACAGTCAAGAAGTTTTTCCCCATAGTCAGATAGAACTGCCTGTGTTTCAGTTCGTACCCATTGCCTCTTGTCCTGTCGCTGGGCATCACTGAGAAGAGTCTGGCCCCATCCTCTTGACATCCTCCCTCTTGTTTTACTCCCAAGTTAATCAGTTTATTTCCAAGCTAACCAGGTGGCTTCCTTGAGTATACTGCATTGGTACCATCCATTGGTATTGCTGATACAACAGCAAAATTTATTCGCTCTCAGTTCTGGTGTCACAGCAACTCCTGGGGGTGAGACTAGACATTGCATGAAAAGTCCCAAGCTGCCCAATATTTTTTTTGTAATGGGGAAGATGCTCCATTGGTCTGGGCAAAGTTTGTGCACACAATTTGATGATGAACATGGAGGGGATGCATGAGGTTGAGATCTCCTTCCATTTAAGTGGAATATTCAGAAAATAATGGTGCTACTCTCTAGGAAATTTATAGGGAGCATGGACAAAGCACATTTTTCAGAGCTTTATAACTTGACCAAAATTTAAAAATTCTTTAAAAGAAATTGTGCAGAGGGCTTCTCCTCATCTTCCTATGCAGCAAATATAATTTTAATAATTATGTTTGCAGCAGCACTTTCTCCTCTTGAAAGTTGTGTTTAGATGGCATGGGCTTTTTGTGATTTCTCTTTTGTATGGTATGTACATACTGTAGTAATCCATTTTTTTTCATCAGCTTATTGCTAACAATGAGCCACCTAAGCTCTGAAAACCTCCCTCTGCTGTTAGTTGTAGAAGAATGCTTAAAGGATTTAGGGATGTCAGTCATCGTCTTGTTTTTTAGCGGGAGTGTGTGTATATGGTGTGTGGGGAGCAGGGAAAGAGAGCATGAGTTGTAGTTCAGAAATTACACTGTGTGTGTGGTCTGAGGTTATTCCTCATTTCATGAAATGCATGCTTCATTCCTGGCTCCGGCAAAACTTGCACGTCACTGAATAAGTCCCTTATCCACTTTCCAAAACACTGAAGAGATTTGAAAGGCATCTATGGGTGGACTGCTACTATCAGCAAAAACAAATAAGCTAACTTACTTACCTAAGTATTTTTAATACTTACTTAAACATAATAACCTTCTAGAACACTTGAACAATTGTGGCCATCCAAGAGAAGAGAAGGGAAAAAAATCTCTGGGGTTTAAGCAGTCATACCTTAATTAACATTAAAGGTCAGATTATAGCTCTTGGTGTATGAAGGTGCTGTCTGATTAGTGTCGAGTCGTGCTTAGAGGACTGTGAACACGCAGTGAACCAGCCATACGAGATGCTGGAGTAAGCATGCAGCACAGACGAGAGGGTTACCTTGAATTCGAAAAATAAGAAAGCAACAAATGGCAGAAGGAACGAACTGGGCCTATTGCCAGCTGATAAGGGAGCAGAAAAACAGCAACCATGACAACCCAGTGAACTGCTTCCACTAATCAGAAGAGCTGCTGAGGAGTTTAAACCAAGACTTTGTCCAATCGGGGTATTACACGCTCGTGCGTAGGGATAGTTAAAAATTGTATAAAGGGACAGTTCTTTGATTAATAAACGGCTTCAGCTAGATTCACATTGAATCGTGAGGAGTCTGTGTTGTTCTCCTCAGATTAGTCCAGAGAAAACACTGGGAAACAAATCTGTATGAAGGAGCAACTTAGTTGAGGGGAGAAAGTGGGACTTGACGAGGGTCTTCCAACCTGCCCATCACAAAAGATCTAAATAATAGCACACCAGTATTTTTATTTGCCTACCCTGCCCTTTTCCCCAATCTTTGAAGCTGAAACTTTATTTAGTCTGACTAGTTCTGGACAAGGTGTTAGCTCCCATTCATTTGTGCTTAAAACACAGCAAGTCCAGCTGCCGAATATGGGACTTTTCTTGGTGGTTGCCTGCATTAATATCTGGCTACCAAGAGTCAAGCTCTGCTGCCAGACCTCCAAGACACTGTCCAGACAAGGTTTTCCCAGAGTTGGATAAGCCTAGGGAAAAAAACAAAACAAAACAAAACTAAAAACACTGCATGCACTTCATGAAATCAATACCAGTTTCAAATACTGGACTATAAAGTGCTTCTGATTGATAGCTTCAAAAGTAGAAAACTGCTGCCTGGAAGAGGGCTCTAAACCAGCTCCTATTATCGGACCTTACACTGAGTTCTCAGTGGTAAATGACTGCATTACTCTTTGGGGCCTATGGATGTTAAAGAAAAGATGTATGTGAGAAAAGTCATTGGATGAAAGCAGAGCATGTTTTGAACACTAGAGGTAGTTTAGTAGCCCAAGCCTGTTTCTGATTAAAATCAGAGTCCTTCAAATGAATGGAATGTAAACAACATACCAATTATTGAAATCCCATAAGAGTTAGCCAAACTCTTCTTGGTGATGGCCAGCAATAGGACAAGGGGTAATGGGTATAAATTAAAACACAGGAAGTTTCATCTGCATATGAGGAAGAACTTCTTGACAGTGAAGGTGACAGAGCACTGGAACAGGTTGCCCAGAGAGGTTGTGGAGTCTCCTTCTCTGGAGATCTTTAAAACTCGCCTAGATATGACCCTGTGCCCCGTGCTCTAGGTGTCCCTGTTTGAGCAGGGGGGTTGGACTAGATGATCTCTAGAGGTCCCTTCCAACCTCAACCAATCTGTGATTCTGTGATAAAGGAAACTCCCTTTTCCATCTGTCTATCCATCCATCCTCCCACATAAGTACAGCATCTCAGAAATACCCCTCTTTAGAAATAATGGAAAAACTCAGTTCTTGCTTCCTTTTCCCTTACTCCCAGGTGCAACTCAAGAGGTGAAATTGCCATGAAATTGCTTAAATACTTGCAAGTATTACAGTATATATTTTACAGATGATAAAACCAAACCACAGAAGTTCAGAGACAGCAAATCAGTGCTAGAGTAGGGTAGAGTCCCGTTCTTCCCTCTAACCACAAGATACACTCTCTCTCCTATGTATACACTAATCTCAAACATACTTCTTAAACAAGCAGATCCTCCCTGTATGAATAAACACAACATGTCTGTTTCTGAGAATACGCTCTACTAACATCTATGACTCTAATTACTTAAAGAATCTAGATCCATAATAAAGGTAATGCTATGGCATGTTTCCTGTGTTGCTACTATAATTTCAGGATAATTCAGTTTGAATGCAGCAGGCAGACCTTAGGCAGCTGGAAGAAGTTTTAAATGTTAATAATTTGGTTAAGAGTTGGTTCTACAGTGGCATTATAGTCTAGTTCACTGTAACTTTTCTGATACTCTGCTGGCCTCTAGAGGAATAATTTATACATGGGCTGAAGCATTAACCCAGTGAGTTTAAGCACTGCAGCTGCTCTTGGATCTTTCTTGCCCAATAAGTCTTTTCTGTTTGTAACGCTTTTAAGGAGTCAGGCTTTGTAGCTCTTTAGAAACACTTTTATTCACCTCCCTGATTTTTTCCTTCTGTTTGGACAATAGATTTAAGATATTTTCCTTCTCCCTGATGAAATAAGGGTAGAAGATCCTGGCAATAAACACCTTTGAGTCACTGAAGTGGGAAGCTCCGAGAAAAAGGTGCCAGAGGGGTGAGTGAGAGGTGCATAAAAGAGAATACTGTATTTTATGTATAATATTTATTCATAATTTAAAAGCTCCTAAATGCTGAGACTTCTTTTCATGAATTCCATCATGCCTAGCAAAAAGCAAACAAAAAAACAAAAACAACAACAACAAAAAAAATCCAACTACATTCTGAAAAAAGACCGTGGCTTTGAACCCTCTGGAAAGCAGCAAATCTCCCTTGGCTTTCTCCACTTTTTGCTTCTCTACTTGCTGCAAAAGTTGGCTATGCTTCCTACTTCAATCCCAGGTTCCACCTTTTTATTTTCCTCAGGATAAATGTATTAAATCTTAAGAAAACACCGAATATAAAGGTTGACTATTTGCTGCCCAGAAGAGATAATGGGTTATAAGCAGTAGCTGCTTGCAGGGTACTTTGTGGCTTTGTTCAGTATTAAGCAGGCCTTCTCCTAATGCTTCAGTGTAACTTTCCATAACTTCACAGAATAGGTGGGTGTCTTGGTACCTTTTTGTAGGGGCCTGAGTTATTCATCCAAATTTATTCATATTCTTTATCCAAAATCAACAGCGTACACCCTTCAGTTCCCTCCTAGCCCATTGCCTCTGCTCATGATGGCCAGTCCTCTCCTAGTCTCTCTTGTCTCCTGATACCTCTATTACCACTCTGTTGGCAGTTTATCATTTGGAGTGAAGTTCATTTGCTGGACCCCAACCCAAACTTATCTGCAGTTTCTTTGTGCTTGTTAATATGATAATCATAGAATAGGCTTATGTTAGTTTCTCCTTTTCTCTTTGAAGTGACTATCAAGAGCTTTCAGTGTAGGGAAGAGCCTTGCCTAGAGACCGTCCTGATGTCAAATGCTATCTTACCATTTAAGCTGTCATACTCATTGACCAAATTCTCATACAAAGTCCTTTGCGCCATTTAAACATGTATGGAAAATGTTGTTGGGTGAAACAAAATGTCAAGGCCTCTGCAGTAGGGTACATATCTGTCACAGGATTTGCTTCTACTGAGCTTTATTTTAGTAAAACTCTAAATGGAGTCAAAAACTGGAATAATCAAGATCTCCAGATGGAGTTTACAGCAAAACTTTTGACTTTAGGAGAACTGGACTAGGTTTCCAGCCTTGTGTGGAAAAACAAGTTCCTACACCATTCCAGCATGCCTGACTCCCATGGAAAGATTTCCTCTATTTCCTTCCATGTGCTGTTATTCTACAGATACTTCATCAAAATGCCAGGAATTGTTATCTGTTATTCATCAAAATTTAAATATATCCTTCAGGATATACAGGGAGCTGTAAGGTTAAAAGACTGCACTATAGTACAGTAACATATAAACATTTGATGAGAACTCTTAAAATTATTTGAACAACTACAAGTGCTCACTGTGGTGACACCCCCCAACCCCTTTAGAAGCCAGACAAGGTAGCCTGTATAAAGCTAACCTTCATGAGGTTTTGGTCATATTTACTAAATACAGTTATTAGAGATCCTAATGAATCTATGTAGTTTCTATGTATTGTTAATAATAAATGTGTCTCTAAATGAAGTAAGGATGAAAGAAAAGAAATTCTAACTATTTGTTTCAATTAAGAAAATTAGCAGAGCTTTGTAGAGCTGCAGAGTTTCAATGTTGTTTTGTGGGTTTAGTTAGTGTGTGGTGTGCAAAAGGAAGCAAGACAAAAAACAGCTATTGGTTGAGGCTGACTTGGCCCTAAAATGTGCACTAGAAAATACTGGATTAATGGAGATGGTAACTAAAGATGCCAAGATGGTAACTATAGATGGCAGGGAACTGCAACAGTGACATGTCATCTGTGCAACAACTGGAGTCAAAGAAAAAGTACAAAGACCCCATTCAAAGACTGTCCTTTTGTTGTGGGAAATAGTCTCACAATGCAAATGTTCAAAGAAACCTGGTAGAAACTGCTAGAAATTGGGACAAACTCAAAAAATATACAGGTCAGCACAAGCCTTTCAGGAAAACAATACCAGGGGATTTTGAATTCATCAGCTTGCAGGTGACAACACAGAATGCACTGATAATATTGTTGCTGTTCTGCAGCTGCTACAATGAGACACTAATAATCACCATGTTATTAAATGAAAGTTAAAACAGGGCTTGATACAACCTCTGTGTTTCCCCCAACTTTGCAGCCAGATTATCAAAGACAACCTAGAGGGATGAATTTGCAAAAAATCTTCATGCTAACAACAATTTATATAGGGGAATTACTTCTCTTAGGTATTATTGCAGTTAAATTCTCATGTAGCTGTAAAAAGCTTATGTAAAAACTGTGTTGTGAAGCACAAGTGCTGCATTCTTTGCCAGAGTGTAGCAAAAGGATATTCAGCTCATCTGATGAAGTACAGAATATGAAGACCACTTACTATGGAGCCTAAATTAGGTGTTGAATCTCTTTCTCTCCCCCAGAACTTTGGTTTGACCCACTCATTATTCTCTTGAATTTGAATGCTGTAACAGACGTCCTGGAATTCTTATGAACTTAGAAAAAGAAGAATTCTTGCCTAAATAAAAATTAGCTTTGGTTTCAGGCATATCAGAGTTAGATCAAAACTTTTGGGAAGCCCATGGCTTCTGAAAAGGTTTAATCTCTGCTTACAAGGTGTACAAGACTTTTTCCCATATAGGGTAGGAGCATACTGTGTGCTGGAAGGTCGCATCTTTCTTTGCATTTACATCAGCAGAATGTAACTATGCTTGTGCTGACAGAGGAATTTAGCAGCTACTCTGGGGAGGATATGTAAATACTGAGTAGGAAATGATTTTATCCCATTGCAAATAGCTTGCTTTAAAGTCTTGTTCTAGGAATATATGCAAAGGTCTTACAAGAGCTACAGAGAAGTGTGGTCATTTGCAGCACTCTGCTGCTATGAGTCAATCAATCAGCAATTGATTTTAACCTATCAATCAACTTACAAATATCAAATGCTTGCTGTTCATATCAGTGGAAGCAGGAGGTAGCAAGAGTAAAGTGGAGCCTGAGAAACATTTTACAGCATATTTCAGCCATTTACATCATATTTCATAGCATATTCTGATCTACTGCATATTAGCTATATGCAAATTCCATGATATAGGTGCAAGATTTGTATGACTCCACACTGGTTAAAATGTAGTGTATGGAAACAAATGGATTGTTTCATATACACAAACAGCTCTCACCCTTTCTAGCTGAAAACAAGTTAAATTTAGAGTGTAACTAATTATTAGGAGGTTGTTGCAGTGAAACGCAAGTTGTATATTTCAAGCAACAGACTAACATCTGATAATGATGCTGAACCAAAAATCTTTGAAAAGAGTAGTCAGATATTCATACACACAGCTGAGGAGGAATTTGTATGGTAATGTGGCGGCAATTGAGGAGCAGGGGGGCTAGCGGCAAGGAGGTCAGATGGTCAGACAGCCCCGTTTATTATTAGCAAGGTCAGGGTTTTATACTTGCGCGCGCTACACACGTCCGCCACGTACTTGCTCTACCAATCCTAGTCTGCCAGGTTCATGCATCCAGGG